>PVHT020000080.1:1307493-1423220 GCA_004024745.2 Catagonus wagneri
CCCTCCCCACCCCTCCCCCGCCCCCTTGGCAACCACAAGTCTGTTCCCCAAGTTCGTGATTTTCTTTTCTGTTGAGATGTTCATTTGTGCAGTGTTTTAGACTCCAGTTATAAGAGATTTCATATGACATCTGTCTTTCTCCTTCTGACTTGCTTCACTCAGTATGAGGGTTTCTAATTCCATCCATGTTGCTGCGAATATTTAAAAACAGTGTGAGAGACAAACTGATACGATGTTCAGGCAACTGGGAAGAGACCCATGAAGTTGAAACAGAGGAAAAGATGGGGAGCAGCATGAAATGAGCCATAATCAAGGGCCTGGTCATTCAAGGTCTCAAAAGTCATATTAGGCCTTTGTACTTTAGCCCAAGAACAAAGGACTGAGAATAGCAGAGAGCTTGGTTATAATTTAAGCTGAATACTCTGACAGATACATGTAGAATAATCTTGAGATGGGCAAAATGAATCTGAGGAAACCAATTAAGAGGCTATTACACTAGTCCAGTTATGAAGTGACAGGAATTTGAACTAAGTTGGCTGTAGAGGAGAAGAGAAAAGAAAGTTATATAAGACTGATTAACAAACCACATATGAGTTTAGAGAAAGGGAATTATTTTTTGTTGGTGGTGGTTTTTGAAACCATTCAAACAATTAGGGGTAAAAATATGATTTTTTTATTTTTAACTTTTTATCATTGATTTACAGTGTTCTGTCAATTTCTGCTGTACAGCAAAGTGACCCAGTTATACATATACATACATTCTTTTTCTCACATTGTCCTCCATCACGTTCCAAAACAAGTGATTAGATATAGTTCCCTTTGCTATACAGCAGTATCTCATTGCTTATCCACTCCAAATGTAATTATTTGCATCTAACTCCAAACTCCCAGTCCATCCCACTCCCTCCCTCTCCCCCTTGGCAACCACAAGTCTGTTCTCCATGTCCATGAGTTTGTTTCTTTTCTGTAGATAGGTTCATTTGTGCCATATATTAGATTCTGGATATAAGCAATATCATATGGTATTTGTCTTTCTCTTTCTGACTTCAGTTTGAGAAAACAAATGTCCTTTGAGAGGTCTAAGTGGAGAAATCTGGTAGGCAGCTGGTTATTCGGGCCTAGAGCTGGAGGTGATTTGGCAGTCATCAGATGGCTTATAACATGAGTGTGGTGAAATCACCCAGGAGACCAATAAATATATAAAATATAGAAATCAAATTGGAGAGGGAATAGGCCTGGCTTTTGAGGATATTGACGTTGAGTGGAGAGCTTGGGGAGAGTGAGCCAGTGAGTTAAGAAAGAGAAGGAAGGGCCAGAGATTTTTGAAGGAAAAACAAGGGAAGGGCATTATGCACGGAGGCGTGGGCCATAGTGTTTCAAAAAAGGAAGGCGTGGGCCATAGTGACAAGCACAAGTTACTCCCTTTAGAAAATATTTTGTATCACTTTGTGAAAAATGTTAAATATTTAGTACTGTCTAAACATTAAATAAAAAAGTAAACATTTTGTAAAAGCAAAGTAAGCAAATAGTCTTTTCATGAGGGGCAATTTAGTTAGTATAATTGAAGGTTAAATTTTACTCAGGACTGCCTGGAAGCTTAGGCAAATAGGAAAGACTGTGCATCACATACACTTCCTCCTATGAGAGCAATAATAAAAATAGATAATATTAATGAGTGATTTGTTACACGTGTAGTGTCTCATTTAGTCTTCATTAAAGCCCATGAAGTAGTTATTGCTGTAGCATTCATGTTCCACATGGGAACACCGGAGCTAAAGGGATACATCTAAACTGCTTCTTTCACAGAAGATGAAGTTCCTTTTGGTACTAAACTCTAAAAAGAATTGTTCACCTCAGATGTCCTATAGAGGGCGGTGAACAACATGCTGGAGCATGTGTATTCGCTGTAAACAATTGTAGTAGCTGCTGATTTTTGTGACGTTAGTGAATGTGGAGGTGGATCAGAACTTTTAACATCTACTTCTTGGTTCACCCCGGCTGCGTATAATAATAACAGCTGCTCCCCTTTATCCTGCTAAGGAAATCTGTCTAGGTTCTGCTTCCTGCATTCAGTCTTTAAAGCTCTCACTTACCTGCTTTGTAGGATTTTCATTCTTGTCTCTTTTAAATACTTGCCCTCTGTTGAATTTCTTAGAATTGTTTGTTTTCTGAGAAAGATTGGGTTTGTAAGGTTTTATTCTTTTTTCCATTTACAGAAGTAATATATGTTCATTATATAAAATTAGGAGAATTCAGAGAAATATGAAGAATTATTAAAAAATGACTTATATTCCTCTACCCCTAAATAACCATTGGTAACATTAAACATCCTTACTGTCTTTGTTCTTTGGATTACCTGTATTTAACAAGAATCTTTTGATCTAGGCTATGTGCTAGATACTTTGTATCAATATTTATACAGATAAAATAATACTATAAATAAATGCTTTATAAAATGCTTTTTTTACTTAACATATTTTGAATAATTTCCCATGGCATTAAATACTTCTCTTTGAAACAGCTTAATCATGTTTCATCAAAAGGGTGAACATTTTATATTTACCCAATTCTACATATTCATGCATCCAGGTTTTCTCCCCACTGTTTTGACAATTATGGGTACTGCTGCTATAAACATTGTGCATAAATTTCCCTGCATAGGTCTGATTTTTTTCCCTTGGAAAATTTCTAGAAGGTAAATTGCTGTGCGAAAGAAATTTTAAAATTTAATCTGCTTATTTAGAAAAAAATGGCTTCTCAAGTGTAGTATCTTTCTTTTTTCTTCCCTAAAACCACTTTGTTATGGTTGACATACAAAAATTGTACATATTTAATGTTTAATACTTGATAATTTTGAAGATGAATATATACCCAAAAACTATTACTGTAATCAAAGCCATAAACTTATCCCTTACTTTGAAAAGTTACCTCCTGCCCCTACTTTTTTTTAGGTTATTATTTTTCTATTAGAGTTGATTAACATTTTTCTGTAAATTTCTGCTATACAGCAAAGTGACCCAGTCATATTACACACACATATATATATATCATATGCATATCATATATATATTCTTTTTCTCACATTATGCTCCATCGAAGTGACTATAGTTCCCTGTGCTATACAGCATGACCTCATTGCTTATCCACTCCAAATGCAATAGTTTGCATCTACTAACCCCAAACTCTCAGTCCATTCCACCCCCTTCTCCTCCTCCTTGGCAACCACAAGTCTGTTCTCCAAGTCTATGAGTTTGTTTCTTTTCTGTAGAAAGGTCATTTGAACCATATATTAGATTCCAGATATAAGCAATATCAAAATGGTATTTGTCTTTCTCTTCTAACTTACTTCACTTAGTATGAGAGTCTCTAGTTCCATCCATGTTGCTGCAAATGGCATTATTTTGTTCTTTTTTAAGCCTGAGTAGTATTCCATTGTGTAATGTACCACATCTTCTTAATCCATTCATCTGTTGATGGACATTTAGGTTATTTCCATGTCTTGGCTATTGTGAATAGTGCTGTGATGAAGAAAGGGGTGCATGTTATCTCTTTCAATGAAAGTTTTGTCTGGATTTATGCCCAAGATTGGGATTGCTGGGTCATATGGTAGTTCTATATTTAGTTTTCTGAGGTACCTCCATACTGTTTTCCATAGTGGTTGTGTGGAAAACAGTAGTGTAAGAGGGTTCTCTTTTTTCCACATCCTCTCCAGCATTTGTTATTTGTTGACTTGTTAATGATGCCCATTCTGACCAGTGAGAGGTGGTACCTCATTGTAGTTTTGATTTGCATTTCTCTAATAATTAGTGATATTGTACATTTTTTTTTCCTGTGCTTGTTGAACATCTGTATATTTTCTTTGGAGAAATGTCTATTCATGTCTTTTGCCCATTTTTCAGTTGAGTTGTTGGATTTTTGTTGTTGAGTTGTATAAGTTGTTTGGATATTTTAGAGAGTAAGCCCTCATCAGTAGCATCATTTGAAACTATTTTCTCCCATTCTGTAGGTTGTCTTTTATTAATTTATTTTTTTAATGGCTTCCTTTGCTGTGCAAAAGCTTTTAGGTATGATTAGGTCCCTTTGGTTTATTTTTGTTTTTATTTCTGTTGCTTTGGGAGACTGACGTAAGAAAACATTTGTAAGGTTGATGTCAGAGAATGTTCTGCCTATGTTCTCTTCTAGGAGTTTAATGGTGTCTTGTGTTATGTTTAAGTCTTAAAGCCATTTTGAGTTTATTTTTGTGCATGGTGTGAGCGTAGATTCTAGTTTCATTGATTTACATTTAGCTGTCCAGTTTTCCCAGCACCACTTGCTGAAGAGACTTTTTCCCATTTTATATTCTTGCTTCCTTTGTCGAAGATTAATTGACCACAGGTGTCTGGGTTTATTTCTGGGTTCTCTGTTCTGTTCCATTGGTCTGTATGTCTGTTTTGGTACCAGTACCACACTGCTTTGATTACTATAGCTTTGTAATATTGTCTGAAGTCTAGGAGAATTATGCCTCCTGTTTGGTTTTTGTTCGTCAGGATTGCTTTGGTAATTCTGGGTCTTCTATTGTTCCATATAAATTTTTGGTTGGTTTGTTCTAGTTCTGTGAAAAATGTCATGGATAATTTGATAGGGATTGTATTGAATCTATAGATTGCTTTGGGTAGTATGGCCATTTTAACAATGTTGATTCTTCCAAACCAGAAACATGAAATATCTTTCCATTTCTTTGAATTCTCTTTAATTTCCTTGATTAATGTTTTCTAGTTCTCAGCATATAAGTGTTTCACCTCCTTAGTCGGGTTTATTCCTAGGTATTTAATTTTGGGGGGTACAATTTTAAAAGGTATTGTATTTTTATATTCCTTTTATAATACTTCACTGTTAATATATAGTATTATATTTGTTGTAGGTTTGTCATAAATGGCTTTTATTATGTTAAGGTATGTTCCCTCTGTACCCACTGTGGTAAGAGTTTTTGTCATGAATGGATGTTGGATTTTTGTCAAATGCTTTTTCTTTATCTGTTGAGATGATTATGTGGTTTTTGACTTTTCTTTTGTTAATGTGTTAATGTGGGCATTGAATGATTTGCATATATTGAACCATCCTTATGAACCTGCAGTGAATCCAACTTGGCTGTGGTGTATGATCTTTTTTATATGTTGTTGGATTCAGTTAGCTAAAATTTTGTTGAGAATTTTTGCATCTATATTCACCAAAGATATTGGGCTATAGTTTTCTTTTTTGGTAGCATCTTTGTCTGGTTTTGGTATTAGGGTGATGGTTGCTTCATAGAATGTCTTTGGGAGTGTTCCTTCTTTTTCAACCTTTTGAAAAAGTTTAAGAATAATGGGTATAAATTCTTCTTTGATTGGCAGAATTCACCTGTGAAGCCATGTGGTCCTGGACTTTTGTTTGTAGGGAGGGTTTTTATTACATATTCATTAAATTTCAGTCAATCTATTTCTTCTTGATTCAGTTTTGGTGGGGCGTGTGTATCTAAAAAGTTGTCCATTTCTTGTAGGTTGTCAAATTTGTTGGCATACAGTTGTTCATAGTATTCTTTTATGTTTTTTTATATTTCTGCAGTTATCTCTTAAAATTTCTCTTTTTTCATTTCATATTTTGTTTATTTGAGTTCTTTCTGTCCTCGGTGAGTCTGGCCAGAGGTTTATAAATTTTGTTTATGCTTTCAAAGAATAAGTTCTTGATTTTTTTTTTCTATTTTTTTTTTTCAAATCTCTGTCTTATTGATTTCCTCTCTGATCTTTATGATTCCCTTCCTTCTGCTGACTTTAGGTTTTGTTAGTTCTTCTTTTTCTAATTCATTTAGGTGGTGGGTTAAGTTGTCAATTTGAGATTTTTCCTCTTTTTTGAGGAAGGCCTCTATCACTTTGAACTTCTCTCTAAGCACTGCTTTTTCAGTGTCCTGTAGATTTTGAGTGGTTGTTCTTTTATTATCATTTGTTTCAAGGTATTTTTTTAATTTCCCTTTTGATTTCTTTGTTGACCCATTGGTTTTTTTAGTAGTATATTGTTTGGTCTCCACGTAATGAGTTTTTTTCCTCATCTCTTTTTCTGTGGTTGATTTCTAGTTTCATGCCATTGTGGTCAGAGAAGATACTTGAAGTAATTTCTATATTCTTAAATTTATTGAGGTTAGTTTTGTGCCCCAGTATGTAGTCAATCCTTGAGAATGTTCCATGTGTACTGAAAAGAATGTATATTCTGATTTTTTTGGATGTAATGTCCTGAAAATGTCAATTAAGTCTAACTTTTCTGTTGTGCATTTTGGATCTCTGTTGCCTTATTGATTTTCTGTCTAGAGGATCTGTCCATTGATGTGAGTGGGGTGTTGAAGTCTCCTACTATGATTGTATTCCCATCAATTTCTCCTTTTATGTCTGTTAGTATTTTTTTGTATGTATCTGGGTGCTTCTATATTAGGGACATATATACTGATGGTTGTAATATCATCTTCTGGAATGGATCCTTTTATCATTAAATTGTGCCCTTCTTTGTCTTTCTTTGTGGCCTTCATTCTTCATTTTAAAGTCTATTTTGTCTGATATGCGGATTGCAACTCCTGCTTTCCTGTGTTTTCCTTTCATATGAAATATCCTTTTTCATCCCCTCACTTTCAATTTATATGCTCCTTTGACCTAAGGTGAGTCCCCGTAGGCAGCATATTGTACGGCTCTTGCTTTTTTATCCAATCTGCCACTCTGTGTGTTTTGATTGGAGCATTCAGTCCATTGGCATTTAAGTTAATTATTAAAAAATTAATTAATTTTTCACTTTTAGAGCTTTAATATATCTTGCCACTCTCTTCTGTCCTGTAGTGTTGCTGTGCAAAAATCAGCTGATAGCTTTAAGGGGGGTTCCCTTATAATTAGCGCTTTGTGTTTGTCTTGCTGCCTTTGGAATCCTCCTCCTCCTCCTCCTTATTGCCATTTTAAAGCTTGTTTTCAGTTGTTTCAATGTTTCTATGTTTCTCCTTTTTTTTGTTTGTTTTGTTTTTTGGTTGGATGATTTTTTTTATTTTATGCTTGTGTCCTCTTCTTTTTAGTTTTTTTGAATGTACTATTTGGTTTTGATTTGTGGTTATTCTGTTTTTCAAGTATGTTAACTTCTTCCTTTATCTGCTTGTTTTAGCCTGATAGTCATATATGCTAACACGTTCTAAAAATGAGTCTAGATTTTCTTACTTTCAAACTCCACATTTTACAATTTTGAAGTACTTTTTTTTTTTAACATCTTCATGTTTGTCCTTTTGCTGTTGTTGTGTTTATCATTGCTTTTACCAATAGTTTTTTTTTTTTTCGTTTTAGATCTGTATACTGGCTTATGTAAGGGTTTGCTTTCCCATTGTGATTTCCTCCATCCTGTTTCTTTTTACTTCTTTTTTATTCAGAGGAGCCCTTTCAGCATTTCTTTTAGAATGGGTTTAGTATTGCTGTGCTTTTTTTATTTGTTGGAGAAATTCTTTATTTTTCCTTCTATTTTAAATGATATTCTTGCTGGGTTGAGTATTCTAGGCTGCAAATTTTTCACTTTTAGAGCTTTAATGTATCTTGCCACTCTCTTCTGTCCTGTAGTGTTTCTGTGCAAAAATCAGCTGATAGTGTTTCTGTGCAAAAATCAGCTGATAGCTTTAAGGGGGGTTCCCTTATAATTAGCGCTTTGTGTTTCTCTTGCTGCCTTTGGAATCCTCTCTTTAACTTTTGCCATTTTTATTATAATATGTCTTGTCATGGACCTGTATGGGTTCAACTTGTTTGGGGCCCTCTGTGCTTCCTGTATGTTGATATTTGTTTCCTCTAGATTTAGAAAGTATTCAGCCATAATTTCTTCAAATATATTTTCAATCCCCTTTTCTTTTTCTTATCCTTCTGGAATCCTTAGGTTGTGTAGATTGGCCTGCTTTATATTAGCTCATAGGTCTCTTACATTGCTTTCATGTTTTTTCATTTGGTTTTCGGTCTGTTGCCCTGATTGGGTGATTTCAATTATTCTGTCTTCCAAGTCACTAATTTGTTCCTCTGCATTGTTCATTCTGCTCTTCACTGCCTTTAACTCAGCTTGTGTCCCTGCAAATGAATTTTCTAATTTTTCTGTGTTCCTCCTTATATTTTCTAGTTCCTTTCTAAAGTAATCTGCAATACTGTTCATATCCACTCTAAATTCCTTCATATTCACTCTTAATTCCTTCAATATTTTCACCATCTCCTTTTTGAACTCAGTATCAGTTAGAATCCAGTGGTTTGTTTCATTGTTTGCTGCTTCAGGTAAATTCTCCTGTTCTTTTAACTGGGAATGGTTCCTGAGCTGCTTCATTTTGCTTCTATTTTCCTTATTCTGTGAGTCTAGGGAAAACAACTACTGTAGTCTTGGAGGGCTATTTATATGCCTGAGCACTCCTGGGTATTTTATTAGGGCTTACTTTTTGTTTTTAGGGTGCTGCGCATTCTTCCTGGGAGATGGAGGCAATGGGCAGGGCTAGTTGTCAGTTTCTGGTTGCTGGGCCCTTGACAGTGGCAAGGATCCATGGGAGGGTGATACAAGCTGCTCCTAGTTGCAGGCCCTAGGGGGTGACAGTGATCAGGCATGTGTAGGCAGTGCCCGGAGCTTTTGGCTGTGGCAGCATCAGGGCAGATGTGTTCCCAGGGAAGTGAGAGCAACAACATGTGGTTCTTGGTTGCAGTGCCCTCCTCTTTGCGGACCTCTGAGGTCACTGGGGTTCCAGGTGGTGCTTGCTCCCAGACTTCGAGTGGTGGTGGGCCATACCCCCTTCTGTGTCTGAGATGACTGCTGTGGTTTGTCCCCACTGCCTGTAGATTACACAAGAGGTGCCACAACGTGCTTAGCCCCCTGCTGACCTTAGGTGACACAGGAGGTGCCTGGATACCCATAGCCTGCACAAAGAGGCACCAGGTCACCTGTAGCCTGAGCAAGTGGTGCTTCACTACCCATAGCCTGCGCCAGAGGCACCCTGCCCTCTGAGAGTCCATGTGTGCACAGGGAAAGAGATTCCTATGGCAGTCCTCCCTTCTTCCTCTCTCCCTCCCCAACAATGGTGACTTGCTTCTCCTGTGGGTCCAGACCTCCTCCTAGATCCCCGCAGGTATGGTGCCTGTGGGTCCAGACCTCCTCCTAGATCCCCGCAGGTATGGTGTTCCGCTTCCCAGCCCATGGCGTTCAGCTCTCCAGCCCATGACACACTGCTCCTTATCCCCTCAGGCTGTCTCCATACAGCCAAACCTAGTCTTCTCCCTGGAACTGACCTCCAGAGCCTGGGTCTTGAGCCTACCCCTACCCAAATATCTCAGGCTGTGGTGTCCAGGGCAGTGGTGCAGATGGTCTGTGTGGCTCTGCTTTGCCTTCTTCAATCCAGTAGCAGTGCTTTTCTCTGCAACTTTGAGGTCCCTCCATCTCAGCTGATCTCCCCATCATTTAGGTGGCTTCCTAGAGTGTGGGTTCCTTTCCTCTTTCATGGCTCCCTCTCTGGAGTGCTAGTCCTGTCCTGATTCCTTTTCTCTCTCTCTCTTTTTTTTTCCTGCTTTTGTTCTACCCAGTTATGTGGGGGGTTTCTTGCCTTTTTAGAGGTTTAAGGTCTTTTGCCAGCATTCAGTGGATGTTCTGTTCAAATTGTTCTACATGTAGATGTGTTTTTTTGATGTGTTTACAGGAGGTGAGCACGACATCTTAGTCCTTCACCATCTTCATCCTTCCCCCCACCCCTATTCTTTATTTAAAAAATATTGTTTCTTTTGTAATAAGATCACTTAGCATAATTTTAATTATCCAATATAGTATAGTTGACTGTATGCCCTTTGTTGTTCAGAACTTATTCATTATGCATGACTGAAACTTTGTAAAGGGGTATTGTGTCTTAGATTAAATGGAAATACATATAGTTAATAATACAGTACTTTTATTTAGTAGATGCTCAATAAATGATGACTATCATTCAAGATAAGCAAACCACAGTTTGAAATTGAACTTAATTATAGGTACTATTAGTATGAAATGGGTTTTTTTTTTAAGTAACTGTTTTATTATCTAATTTTCTTTCACAGTTTCATGGTATTCCTATATAATGATGATGATGATGATGAGAAACACTTTTTAGGGATTTTTTTAATGTAGCAGGCACTGAAAGAAGCATTTTATGTGTGACATGTCACTAATCTTCATATGCACAGGCACTGTTATTATACCTATTTCACCAATGAGGAAATTGAAACTGGAAGGAATTACGTGATATGATGAAAGTTACATAGATTATAAGAGCTAGTATTTAAAGCAAGCACTCGATGCCACAGTCTGCATATTTCACCACTGGTCTATGAGAGAGAAAGCAAATAATTTGAGTGTATTACAATAACCTTTAATCCTCTTTCTTGTTACTAAAAACCTAATGCTGACCTCAAAGTCAGGTGGTAGCCATTTATCTGTAGCATGTCAGGCAATAATTTTTCTGTGTTTTCCTTCCCCCTCTTTTTTTTTTTAATTGAAATTCATCCTGAGGTTTCTCATATTTTTCCTCCATTACTGCTATCACAATCTAGTCTTATACATGGATCTCATAAATCATTTATTTAAGTTTGCTTAGAGTTTGCAGTTGTATTTTTATAGGAGCTAGCATTTTAATTCAAGCTCATGTAAGTCTAATGATGGCATTTTAAACCTTAGAAAGCTGGTGGGGGTAAGGAAATTTGTGGGGCAGATAAGCCTTCCTGAAAGGATATGAAGTGGACAGCCACACACTCTGCCTGCTTAGAAGCCAGACCTTAACCTCTCTTATTTCTCTCTCTTCTTCCCTCCTTCCCTGACTTCTTTCCTCAGCTATTTCTTGAGAGCAATTTAGGGAAAGTGTCTTTAGGAAAGTAATAAAAACGAATGCACCAATGCTTTTGGAAGCAAGTAAGGTGATTGAGACATGATGTTTATGTTCATTACTTTCCTTTTTTTCAGTGTTACGGCTTTTGGCTTCAGACCTTTGGTCCACAGGAAGAGCATTATGCTAGACTGGTTCAAATGAGGAATAATGGAGACAGACAACAACAGTGGGAGGGCAGGGGTGAAGCATCTGCAGATATTAGGAACCTTCCCTGTGTCTTTGTTTTAACCCTCTGTGTCTCAGTGTACCCTATCCTTAATGGAAGGATCTCCTTGAACTAAAGGAAAATGTTTAAGAGAATGATGGATGTATAAGATTTTCTCCCTCTAACCAGCTGTGAAACTGATCATTAAGTTTTTTGCCTTGATTGTTCTTTCAAGGAGAGAAAAATATTTGTAAAACTGGAAATTATTCAAGGACATCAACTTTTTTGATTTTTTTCATTTGCTTCTCCAGGCAGGTGGGGGATAATTTTGTGAGGTTGGCAGACATCCAAGTAAATACATTGTAGCTGGGATATATGTGCGATGGCCCCAATAATGTCTAGAAACAGCCAAGAATCATTCAAAACAAGTTTTGACTTCTGCTATAACCAACTACCCCACCAAATGTACCATACAAAGAACTTCACTGGACAAAGGGGCAAAATGACAGTTTTTAAATGTTATCAGTAAAAGTATTCTACTAAAATTTGTAGACAAATTACTAGTTTACAGTTATTAGCTTAGGCTCAGTCATATCGTAAATATCATTATTTAAGACCATGTTAAAATTTACCTGGTATACCTTAAGGATTCACTGGTAATTGCTTAAATTTTGAGACCATGTACTTAACTGGCTGAGCTAGATGCCTCCTGCATGTCACTGATTTTTAGTGAAGGAAGGTAGTTGTTAAAGAGATAGAGAACTGAATTCTTGATACTATTTTTTTCCAAGACTGTTATGTTCCACTTTCAGCTCACTTTTTACATTAGTTTGTACAATACAATAGGAAGATCTGGGGTATAAATAAGACCTGATTACTCCTTCACCTTCGTAACAGATGGACTGGAAGGAAATAAAGTTCTTTTGCTTTCAACTCTATAGTGTCTATAGTTCCATTTTGCCAACTGGTTCATTTTTGAACAATTTAAATCAAAAGAAGGAGGGAAGTGATAGTCACCTCTGAAATACGGATAGAAACATTTACTTTTTCAGCATATACAAGTGATCTGCCAGTTTGGTTTCCAAGAAGCTTTTAAAGTCTGCCTCCTCCACACACTTTTCCTTCCCAAACCTGTAATTAGAGCTGCCTTAAAGAAGCACTCCTGTCTTAATCTCAGTATCCTGTGGTGTTGGGATTGATAACCAGCGTACACAGAACTGTGAAGTCAAATGGGAAACTGAGATTAAAGAAATCTTTTCATTTCTGTGACCTTGTGAAACTTGGAAAATTTGTGAAGATTGTGAAGTTGACTGAAGGAAATAGAGCTTCCAGAACACAAAAATATACACAAAAATCATCCTGTAAACAAAAAGAATATGCAAAATGGTGTATAGGCACAGATCTTCCAAGTTCGTTTGGACTGTTTGGGCCTCTTCTGATGTTTGTATAGAACCTCAACCCTTGGATGCATCCATGCATGTCCCAGTCTGGACATGTGGAAATATGTTTGTAAATTCTTGCCAAGCAAAGGCAGGGGAAGGGAGCCATCTGGCATGGGAGGTGTGTGCTGGTTAACTCTATCAGGAAGCAGGTGGCTGAGCTGCAGGAGGTTTCGAGGCCAAGAACTAGAGAAAGGTCAGACTTCATTGGTAGGATGGACACTGAGACATCAAAGTAAGAGAAAGACATGTACAGACCTTAGAGAAACAAGTTCAAAAGGAGAAACTGTTCCTTTTGCCCTCTTTTCACGTTTGCTAGCATTCAATTCTGTTCCACAAGCATTTATTGAGTGCCACCACATAGAAGACACTGCCTATGGGGAAATAAGTAAGAAGTGTCATGGAAGAGAAGGAAGAGTAATTCTTTCGGGAAGAAACAATTCTAATGGGCACGATGCCTGCTAGCTTCCTAAATGCCTGTGAGACCGTAGCAGGCACAGTGCAGAATCTTTCTGAAACTGGATTTCTTCTCTTCAGGAATTAGCAGTGTAAATACATACACAATTCAAATAAAACTAAAGCCTGATTTTGTTTTAGAAAGAGAAATTCACCATGTTTTAAACACATACATATCCTTTTAGGTGTGAACCTTGCTTCTCTCTTTCTCACAAATATGCTTCTCCAAAAATACAAATTTAAAAATTTGGGGAGTTCCGTCTTTCAAGGCTGCGGGTTGGGTGTTGGAATGGTGGTAATTATGAATGCAATGTGGCTTTTGATGGCCTCTGAAGGACAGCTAAGTGCCAAAGAGATGAGAATCGCTGCTGGGGTCATAAAGCGCAAGTTTAACACTGTATTTGTGGGCAAAAAGATATGGGCAGAATTAGCTGAAAGGTGAAGGGGTGAACTTGAGTCTTTGACATGTCTGGACCAGCTTTTTTAGGGGGTACCCGGCATTGTCTGGATGGCTTGCTTGGGGTAAGACATAACAGTTCTTTGCCTCTTGGCACTTGAGGTCTTTTAATGTGGCTAGTCTTAGTAATGGTGTTGGTGTTTTCTGGAGTTGGACAGTTAAGAAGTATTGAAGCCATTTTGAACTGTGTCTGAAGAAATAATTTTTTTCAGGTGCAGATTTTGAGGACTTTTTGTATAAAGGTGTGAAGAGGGGTTGGCTACAAAGCATGGAACGTGCCTTAAGAAAAGGCCTATGTTCTGTCATCCTGAAGATTTCGAAGGTATTTATGAGCAGTAGTCAACGCAACTTAACCAATTGACAGGTAGCTGGATGGATGCTTGTGGGATGGATAGAAGAAAAGTATTTGTATTTCAATAATTTTTTTTACTTACAAGCCAAAAAAAAAAAAAAATTGGGGGAGTTCCAATTGTGGCTCACTGGGTGAAGGACTCGATGTTGTCTTCATGAGAATGTGGATTAGATCCCTGGCCTCGCTCAGTGAGTTAAGGATTGGGCACTGCCATAAGCTGCGGCTTAGGTCCCAGATGTGGCTCAGATCCCATGTTGCTATGGCTGTGAGATAGAGCTCAGCTGCAGCTCTGATTTGACCCCAGCCTGGGAGTTTCCATATGCCACAGGCACAGCCTAAAAAAGGAAAAAAAAGCTGTTACTCTAAGTTTCTGAAAGTTTGGAACCAAGTAGATGATGGGTATTGAAAATGTTACAATAGTAAGCACAAAACAAATATTGAAAAACTAAAAGTTTACATAAGATTTTCTATATTTATGTATTAAACTTTTAAATATAATTAATAATAAACATAAGACATATTTATAATAAAATTAAAATTATAATTGAAATGATCAATCCCTTCATTGAATTAATTAAAAAGTCAAAGTTCAGAGAAATTGAATGGCTTGCCCAAGATCATACAACCCATTAGAAGTAGATTTGGGGAAGAAATCAATTCACTTGCTTTTTAATCTAGAGTTTATATAAAAATGACAGTGTGTTACTTCTTGAATGTGAGAAAACAAATTAATTTTATTGGAACATGTGCGTGAGCTTCATCTCCCACCTTCTTTTTTTTAATATTGTCTGGGAAACTCACTAAAGCTCAACAAATTCCTTTCTTGCTTTGTGTTATTGCCCTTTTGCTATTTATATGCTTCCAGTAAATTTTTATTTTTGAAAATATGTGCAGCCTTTAATCAATAGTCATTTGATGAAACTTTAGCATTTTTTCTTTATTCTTTCACATTCTACCAACAGATTAAATTTTTTGATTATTTTCTAAATTAGCTATCTGTTCATGGTTAAGCTTTCTGGAATTATGTTTTTCTGAGGCTGGATCTCTGTACAATATTCTGCCAATATTTAGCATTATGCCCTGGCCCTAAATCACTAAATTCCTAGGTTACCCCATACAATGAGTTATATTGTCGTGGGAGATGCCTGTTCAGAGCAAATCAGAAAGAACCAGAACATTCTTGAGTGTGTTTCCCAGGAATGTGGCATAACCTCCTCTGTTAAAATCTAGAGTTCTGTACTGTAGAAGCTTCAGAAAATTTTGTGTTGGTAATTTATACATAGTAAGGTGGAGAAAAAATTGGGAATATTTTCGGTATGACAGAATGTTAATACCTGGTTTTGATGATGATTTAAAAAAAATATATTTTTTCCTTAGAATAGTAGAGTTTTAACAGGAAAAAATGACAGAAAAGCTAAGGAGATGAAATCAATGTTTTAGGGTGGATTTAATTAGTTATAATGAAAAAAACCTATTCTTGTTTGTATTTTATTTATAATTTGTTCTAACAAAAACACATTACATGAACAATACTTTCTGGTGACACATTAGGTAACTATAATGAAATCATGACACTGCTGTCCTAATAGCCTATAAATAGTCTGTAAGGCCCTGGTGAAGATAATGCAATTTATTTCTGCTGGTTAACCCTTCATGTGATCCTACTCTGTACATTGTAAACTTTGTTTTGAGTCTACCAACCCCAGGTCAGAATTCTTTATACATGGTTACTTTGATATTAGACTTAAAGTTTTGCAAACAATTCTTTAAAGTGTCCTCTAGGTTCCTTAAGTAGCTAATATTTATTGAATACTTGTTATATTCAAGGCACTGTGCTAAGGACCTTAAAGAATAATACTATTTATAATTCTCCCAATGACCTCTAAGTCAGCTACTTTTATCTCCACTTTACAGATGAGAAACCTGACACTCACAGAGACAAGTTAATGGGCGGGGCCACCCAATCGCTAAGTGAGACAACTGAGACCTGAGTCTGGATCTGTCACACGCAGGGGTTATATTCTCCATCACTGCTCTCCTGCCTCTATGCAGTTTCAGATGGTTCAACTCCTACACTAGTAAACTCCTTCACCAGGAAATGGGAAGCAAGCAAATGCTCTTTGAGACTGGTCTCTGTTAATGGGCTCATAAAAATGGGTGTTAAGTAGTTTAAAATGAAGATAAGCTAAAATCCACATAGGCCTTAGAAAAGACAGTGAGATCGTCTAGTGATTTGCTAAAAGGCTAGCAACATTAGCACTGCCTGGAGGCTTGTTAGCAATGCAGACTCAGCTTCCCCACCTACCCAGCCTCTCAATTAGAATCTGTCTTGATGGTTTTCACATACTTGGAACAAAGAGCTTTATAGACTGTGACAGAGGGTCTGTCAGGGCTTCGGAGAGCCTAAAGCATTCATCCTGCCCTCTTCAAAGAAGCTCTCAGGTTTGACTTTTTTTTTTCCTTTCATTTTAAACTTCTGTCAAACCTGGGACAATATTTCATTTGAACAATAAATTTTTCTGCCTTAAAAAAAGGTTAAAAAATCAGTGATCTATTGTGAAATTTATACATGAGGAAACTGAAGTTCTGTTAGTGACTTGCCCCAAGCAAATTATTGGCAGATCTAGAATTGGAACCCAGAACCCAGCTTTCCTTGTCTTTTGATTAAATGTATTTGAGCAGTGTGTTATATAGGGTGTGAAATGGTTTCAGAATCAGGATACCAAGGTTCTTCTCATGGTTCTCCCTAGAGTGAGCAGTATGATGTGGAGTAAACAGTGTGATTTCGCTATGACTCAGTTTCTATGGCTGTAAAAAGGAAAAGTATGATATTTATAATCTTTACGGTCTTTTCAAGATTTTATAGCTGATACGAATATTGTCACCCAAGTCCTAAAATATCTTATGCTTAAAACAGGTTGAAAAAATAATGTGAAAATAATGCCATGGCAAAAGAAATGAAGCAGCACACAAGACTTCAAAGAAAAACTGAGTCTCCCTTCTCCCCTGTTCCCACCACTGGGCTGTGCCATACAAGAAGCATTAATGGTTTCCGGTTTCTACTTTTTCCAGTGATTACCATTCCAACAGTATACTTGTGGCTTGATGGTTTCACCTCCAGACAATATTGACTCCTTTTATAAAAAGTGAAGAATCTATGCTATTAAACTACCAGTAAATTCTTCACTTCCTTCCTAATTTTTTTAGTTATATGTTTTTATTTTTTCCAGAGGTTACCTTTATGACTTTAAGTAACATACTCTCCATTTATTCATCTACCCACTTTAGAACATATCTTTTAATATTTTCCAACTCTCCTGTTATCAACTTTATAGTAATTGTTAATATCCATACTTTGTAACTTGATTTTAAAAATTAAAAAGCGAGTTAATTTTTAATAACATTATGGCATAAATAGTGTTTATACGTGTGACAGACAGACCTTATGGTGGCCCCATGTTTATGCCCTGCCCGTGACTGTGAGTGAGACCTTTGACTTGCTTCTAGCAACAGAATATGGCAAAGGTAAAGGATGTGGTGGGTCGTATAATCGTTCCCATGATTACATTATTGTGTGTATGTGTGTGTGCGCGCGCATGAACGTGTGCTTGTGGGGCCCTAGCTGGAAGCCATCACCATGAGAAATGTGGACCACAGCCTTAACAACCACCAGGAGATAATTCTGTCAACAATGAGTGAGTTTGGTTGTGGATTTTCCCCCTATCCAGCCTCCAGATGAGAATGCAACCTGCCCAGTACCTGGATTGTAGCCTGTGATAACTTGAGCAGAGGGCCCATCTAAGCTGTATCTAGACAGCTGACCACGGAAACTGTGAAATAATTCTCTGTGTGATTTTAAGAAGCTGTTTGTCATAATTTTGTATGCAACAATAGAAGACTAATACAATATAGGTCTAAGCAGAATTTTTTTTCCATAATGAAGGAAATGTAATTTTATGTCACTAAACTTTTGCTGACCAAAGAAAGGGCACTCAAATATTAAGGTCCATTTCCTACTTAATTATTTTATTTACTTTTAGTAAATGACCTCGGCTGCCGTGGGTTGGATTAGTCATATTGCTCATTTCTTGACTGATTATTGACCTTGGTCTATACATGGTCTTTATTTATTCATTGCTTTTTCCTCTCACTTCCCATCCCCACTCTCTCTCTTCCACAGGCAATCAATGAAATGTATTCCATGTATAGCTATTTGTTTACATGAGTAACAGAAACTACTGTTTTGGGTGAATGTATATTTTATTGTCTCATAATGCATTCAATTATAGATCTCATTTAGTTTCTCACTTTTTTCTCAAAATACTATGTACTTAAGGTCCAACATATTGTTATGTGTACATCAAGTCCTTTGCTTCAGATAGGTACCTACTATTCCATTGTGAGCACTCATTCTTTTAATGTATCTGCTCTGCTTTAAGGGATACCTAGGGCTTCTTCAAATTCTTTAAACTATAAACAGTGCTTTTTAGGAAATTTTATTCTTTCATGAAAAATGTATAATATATTTATTCATTAAGTAAAAATATGACTAGGATTTTGGTTCAGATCGCAAAGAATTTGTAGAGTCATCTGGGAAAACTAACATCTGTATGCTATTAAGATGTCCTTTCTAAAGCATAGACACAGAAAGACTCAATTTATTGATATTAATTCTTTGTTATTTATCCTAGAATTTTCTAGCAATCCACACTGAAGTCTTTGTATTTCTTACTATCTTCCTTCTCTGTTGATTCTACAGAGAGTTGTTTTCTCTAGGTAAATGATGACATATTTTGCAAATAAAGAAATATTTATCTTTTCTCTTCCAGTCATGCATCTTACTCCTTTTTATTTCTTATAGAATTTTCCAGGACTTCCACTTGTGTTGAGTGAGTAGCAGTGAGGAGGACATTTATTTTTTCCTTGATCCTTAAAGGACATGCTTGTAAAGTTTCTTCTTTCAAAGCCTAAAGAAAACATTATACCTAAAAAAGCAAATTTGTTCAGGTATAATTGGCATAAAATATTTAAAATGTATAAATTGATGTTTTGACATGTATATATACATTCGTGAAAATCATCTTGGGTGGCTATGGTGTGAGAGCGCTGAATCCTAACTACTAGAACACAAGGGCCAGCAGGAGCAGGCTTGATATAGGGCCCCAGTCCTCTCTCTTTGGGGTAGAGAGATAAGTAAAGTTCTTATTAAGAGAGAAGATATGAGTGGAGAAAGCTTGGGGGGGCTCAGAGACAGACAGAGCTACATGCTTTGGGAGTGGTTTAAGTCACTTATATGAGGGCAGTTCTTCCAGGTTTCCTCTGGTTAATCATCTTGTTTGTCTGGCCTCAAGTCCATATATGGCCTGACCCAAGGCCCATCCCTGTGTATACGTGAATCTTTTAGCCAAGATGGATTCTAGTGCAAGGGTTTCTGGGAAGTTGATATAACCCATTATGGCCTGGTGTCTACGTGTAGAGTGTATAAAAAGGTGAAAATAAAAAGTTTCCTTTGCTGGTTACCACAATCCCAACACTGGATGTGTCTTTTAGATGAGACAGATTCTGTAACTGTAGAATCCTCTGTATACACTGTAAAGAGGGAAGATACTTTGTTTTCTTGGCAGAGTTTTGGCTTCATTCCACCCTGAATCTCATTTCTTCTACCTCCAATGAGAGGTTTTTTCAAGGGACAGAGAAAGAACTCCAACCCCAACCTGAGGTGAATGAGAAGTGAGGGGACATGAGCCATGAAGTCAGAAAGTGGAGATGTCAGTGTTCAGACTGAGGTCCTTCTGTCCATCTGGGTTCTGTCATCTGGCTTGATATGACTTTAGTCAGGGGCAGGTGGAGGACCTGTCAGAAGTCTATGTCCTTAGAAACTTATTTTCAAAAATTTTCTCTAATAATATATCTGGGCAATGGTTACCAATGGATAGCCAAACTATTTGGTAAGAAGTTTGTGCTGCTAGAACCAGGCAGTATCTCTGTGGGCCCATAGTTAATTGAGTACTGAAACACAGACTTGGGTTGAATAGTGTCCTGTCATTTAGGACCTTATAAACTGGAGGGATTGGGTAGGGGATGTTGGCATGGATCAAGCAGACATGGAGTTAAGTATGTGAAGTAAATTATAATAGATGTTATGAATAAAACTGCGTGTGGTATAAGAGTTAAGGGACCAAGGAGAGAGGGACTGAACATTCTGGAGAAGGCAAGATAACTCCGAGAGTTGGTGTGATGGTTGAGCTGAGTGTTGAGGAGAACACGGGAGCCTTGCATGCAGCCAGGAGCCATCCCAATTGCACACTCCCCTGAAACCTTATACTTCTCTTCTGGAGCACAAATTAATTATTTGTAAAATAAAATTGCTTTATTTGCTTTTCCTTCTTGAGAATATAAGCTCCATGGGGCTCTTGTTCACCATGATATACCTAGAGTTCTGTGGTGTTTTATTCCCTACTGTAGATATTCAACATTTTAAAACTTTTTATTATGGAAATTTTCAAAGATACACAGAAGTACAGAATGTAGTTTAATGAACCCTCATGTACCTATCACCAGCTTCAGCAATTTCCATCATTTTACCAATCTTATTTCAACTATCATGTCCTTTTTTCTTTTGTTTACGTATTTTAAAACAAATCTCATGTCATTTTGCTTAATATGAATCTGTGACTGAAAAGAATACTTTAATATAAAAGCTGCTTTGCTGTAATACCTATCATTTCTTAATATCATGTAATGCCCAGTCCATATTCGGATTTGCCTAATTTTCTCAAAAATATCTTTTTAGAGTTGTTTTGTTGGAATCAGGAGCAAAATAAGACACATCTATTACATTTGGTCATTATGTCCCTGTAACTTTTATTCTGGGATTATCATCCTCTCCTTTTAAATCTCACTAATTTGTCCCAGAGAACATCCCATATTCTAGCTAATTACTTCTTTGGAGCATGATTTAACTGTGTCTTCTGTTCATATGTTTCCTATAAACTGATTGTTAAATTGAGGAGTTTGATTAGATGAAGGGTCTACTTTTTTTGCAATGATATTTTATAGGTTGAGGTGGATATTCCTAATATATCACATCAATATCATGAGACACATAATGTCTGACTGTCCCATCATTAGCGTCCCACCGTGTTTGGAAAGACTTCATTGAAGAGGTTGCATTTGAATAGTCTTGAAATAGCCTTACTAAGCGGTCAAAGAGAGTGGTGCTTTGCAGTTGGAAGGAAGAGTGAGCACAGAGGCATAGAATCATCATACAATGATATAATTTGAAAACCAGCAGTTTTGTTTGTCTTTTTATCTCAGATTTAGAATTGATAACGCCCTTCGGTTTTAAAATTGCATTTTAAACTCAATTTCATTCATCATTACTTCTCAGATAATTACTTTTGAGACTGGGACATTCTACACTCTTGCTAAACATAGGTTTTGCTATTCAAATCACTCTTAACAACGAAGCCTTCTTTTTTTACTCCTCTAGTAGATAATGTTTACTGTTTTTATCTTGAGAGACATTTTTGGCCCGTGGTATGGAGGTCAACTCTGGAAAGAGAACTTTTCTTTTAGTGGCACGTAAGTAAAGCTCTTAGTGATGGAATTTCTTAAATTTTGCTCAATTAAATCTCAGGCTTTCCTTTATGAAGCAACTGATCTAGGGGTCAAGAAGATATTTTACCGAATGAATGCAGAACACTGTAGGATTCATCAGTACATACTGAAGTGACGTTATATCTATTTTATTGCATTAGTGAAATTGATATTTGGTTAACAGGAAACAATAGAACCTGATAGAAAATCTAATTACTGGAGTTCCTGTTGTAGCTCAGGGGTATTGAACCTGACTAGTATCCATGAGGACGCAGGTTCAGTCCCTGTCCCTGCTCAGTGGGTTAAGGATCTGGTGCTGCCATACGATGTGGTATAGGTTGCAGATGCAGTTCAGATCTGGCATTACTGTGGCTATTGTGTAGGCCTCCAGCTGCAGCTTTGATTTGACCCCTAACCTGGGAACTTCCATATGTCATGGGTACAGCCAGAAAGAAAAAGAAATAAAGAAATGAAAGAAAGAAAGAAAGAAAGAAAGAAAGAAAGAAAGAAAGAAAGAAAGAAAGAAACCTAATTACTGGCAATGGTACAAGAGGCTGTCTTTCAATTGGTATCTTAGAGTTTAGTCCTATTGATCATTTACTCTTTGGAAGGCTGAGGACTGAGGGTAGAAGGTCAGTCCATTTTACATGGAGGAGGTAAGTAGTTTGCTATGAGAAAAGTTTTTTCTCTGGACTATCTCCTCTTAATTTTGTGGCTGATGATTGAAATTTGACCATTAGTAAACAATGTCCATTCACTAGAATGAAGCTATCTAGGACTGATTTCATAATAAGATTTACCAGCACTAGCAACTTAGTATCTGTTAGTTTGGGTGGAGGAGTCTGTCCATGAGAGGGTAAGTAGATGTCAGTAGAATAATCCAACAGGGTTGGTCAAAATAGAGTGAAAGGGAACTTCCATGGGAGGTGAGACTCAAGAGTGGGAATTTGAAGGAGTTGCAGTGAGGTCATCGCTTAGGTTGAGGTGAGGTCTGCTAGCCCCTGAACAACAGTAATTCAAGATCACAGAAGTGTGTGTGCATTTTTATGGCTATGATATTTAGTTGAAGCTGTCAAAAGGTAAGAATTGAAAGGATGAGCTTCATGTGTCTATCTGATAATTTGTCATGTTGAGAAAGGCTATAGTTGAACCTAATTTGTTAATGAATATAATAATGCATGGTTTGTATGGTACATTCCATTGTAGATCAAAAGATTGTTCAAATAGTTTCTGCACGTTGGGGACAAATCAGATGAAAACGACCCCCTGGAGTGGTATGTGGGTCTAAGAGTTCTAGTGTGGATGGAAACAAAAGGGCTTTGTTTATGGGAGTATTTGCCAAATTAAAGAGATGGAGTCATAAACAGGAGAGGAGCCAAGGTCAGAAAATTAGGATGGCCAGATTGTGTGTCAGGCTAAGGTGTCTGCTGGTTGGAGAGTCACCCATAAAGGAGGACTTGGGTCTGGATGGCACAGTATGTGCTTATTGGCATGTGCTCCTGGGACAGGCACACTTGCTATAAGGAGAGTGTCCAGTAATGTAAGCAGTGCTTTTTCATGTTATTATTCAGGAGAATCACACACTGGTGTGTTAAACAATAAGCAATGTGAATGTCACCTAGAGGAAACAAATTCCCAAGGTCATTTAAGCACTCGATTTAAAGTATAGCTGTGCTTTAAGTAATGACTTACCCTATGTTCTGTTCTGAATTGGTGTTTGGGGACATAAAAACCTCCCAAACAAATAGCCATGGAATACATTTGGTGGTAGATGAGGAAGAGTTATTTCTACAGATTGGGATTCAAGCCAATAGTTTTCTTAATTATAAACATAAAGTGTGACTAGAATATAATCTTAAGCTATTCCACAATCAAATGAGTGCAGTGAATTTGTGAGCCTCACAAATAAATAAGGTAAATGTGATTCTGAATATGCATGTCTTTGAGATAGAGGTAAAACTGAGCTGCTCATAGTGTGAGCTGGCAAAGAAGAGTGAGACCATGGGTAAAGTATGGATGTCCTAGCCTCTAGTGGCACCATTTCAGAAGATACTGCAATATATTAAGAAAGAATTTTAGGTTACAGTAGCGATTAAAACATAAAAAAATACAGTCATCTTCAACTTCTTTGCACAAGGTAGCTTTGTTAGGAATCTCATAAAACTCCAGTGGAGGAGGCGGTAGATAAAAGACACGTATCTATTTCTCTGCTTCTCTGTGTGCGGCAGTTGTTGACAGATAATATCTTCTATAAGCTAACTTGCTGTGTTTCTGTATCGCTCTTGCTTGTGCTTCCCTTTTATTAAAGAGCAGCACGATCATTTATTCATTCAATAAACATCTATTGCACACATACTGTGCATAGGGCTGGGGATAAAGATGTAAAGAAGACACAGACCTTGTTCTCCAGGAGCTCACAGTCTAGGAGGCTAGCTTACAGCACGTTCCTTAGAAGGGCTGCTGCTTGATGTTGCCTATTTCAGGTAAAAATAGAAAATATGTTATTCCTTCTCGCTCCTTTTCTCTCCTGTCTCCCTATGATGCCAACCTTCCAATCAGCAACAGTTACATGTTTCCAAGCTTCTATCACAGGCTATTTCTATTTTCATTCTGGCCAAGGCCACCACCTTACTCAATTCCCCCCTTCTCTCTTCTTTTTCCCTCCTAATCATTAGCCTCTAAAGATAAAGTTTTCTTTATTGAAACAAGTAGACCACTGATTCGAAAGTTGCTTTTTTCTTCCTACCCTTTCAAACACATTTTTAATATAACAAACGCGCTTTATGAAAAAAAAGGTATGATTCTCTAAATACTTTTTTTATGATTCCTATTCACCAATTGCAGAGTCAGGGTACTTTTTTTTCTGAAAAAGATGTCTGAACTTCTGTACTTTGCCTTGATTCAAGCAAAGGAGTTACTGTCACATTTAGAAGAGTTTTATAAATTTCTACTCTGACTGACTCATTTAAATGAAGGCTGAATTGGCAGAAAGGAAATTCATGTTCTCAGGGACTTGGTGAATTTCTCAAAGGCCAGTGTGTCAAAACTGAAAAGGAGAACACACGCCATAATCCACCCAGCTTTCCACAGAGGGAAACAAGAAGGATGTGTAGCTCCTTCCCTAAAGCGGTAGACATCTGCTCACTCAGTCTAAGGTCTGTTATTTGTTGTTGGTAAGACATCACCGCCTCTGTGTGAGATTTCAAATTGATATCCTCTGAATGGTGTTGTGTTGGAACCTGTTTAATGAACGCATTCTTCAGCTTTTGCTGTGTCTCAGGAAAAACAACTTTAAAAAATCCAGTGGAAAATTTATTTTTAAAGACAAGGGAGCTTAAAGTTTTCCTTCTTTGAGAGCCTGAACAGTTATGAATTCTTCACTTACTATGTTTGATTATAATGACCTATGACAAGCTTCCACTGCTTGAATACCCTGTTCTTAAGGGTGGACCGAGTATCTACGATAACCCCCCTTTAAGACCTAGTATAGTCTCTCTGGATCCTTTGAACGTTCTGTTAATGAAAATGTAATTCATCTCGGCTATATCACTATCATTGAGCTTTATTAGTGAATATATCCAAAACTTTAATTGAGCAAACTGATTCAATGGACAGAAACAAAACCTCCTATACTTCCTGTAAGTTAGGTATTTATAATCTGATATATTTTCCGTCTTCCCTGCTAATGCATTCATTTTCTTCTTTTGATGGTATAACCTTTCCTCTACTCAGCAATCTAGAGGTGATGGAACAGTATTTAACAACTATCACTTTTTTTATATTGTATCCTCCAAAAAATGTATGTCTTGTATGTCCATTTTAGATAGAGAAGGAATTCGCAAAATACCAAGCATTCTCTTCTTGTATATACACTCATGCTCTGCAATTTTAAGAACAATGCCTCTCCTATTTAAAACTTTGACTTATGGAGAAAAAAATGAAATCTGTGCCATCAAAGCTTTGTTAAAGTGTGAAACTATTTCAAGCTTAAACAATACATTTTCAAATTAAAGTTTATGAAAAGGTACTTGGTGTAGTAAAGTTACCTGACGAAAAGACTTTCAAGAAAACTTAGACAATTTTTTGGAGTGCATACCTAAGAATTATTAGAACAAAGAATATTAGAGCAACATTAAAAATTTTTGTTTTGTTGTAGGTACAAATTAAGACCACTCATCTATTGGAGTATAATCCTTAAGTGTTGATATACTTCTTTTTTTGTGTGGTAAACTCAGGGAAAGCAGCACACACATTTCAATTTGTGGAGTACCTCTCTTGGAGGACTGACTCAAAATATTTAGTCTTAGCCAGGGCTTTCCAGAAAACAGAGCCCCAGGCAAAACTTTTTGTGGTAATATGTTAAGGGGAAATGGAATCCTGGGTGACAACAGTGAGGGGAAACAGAAGAGGAGGAAAAATCAGTAAATTTGAAGTGTTTGATGACCAAGCTTTCATGACATCATGAAAAATCATAGCTAGTGGAGTGAGCTGAGCGGTTGTGCCCACTGCACTTGAGAGCAGTCTCACAGAAGGAGGAGGGGAGAGGAAGAATGTATTAGCTCCTTCTCAGTGTCATCTCCTTCACTTTGGGTTTTGCCACTTGGAAGCCAGATCCTACATCCCATGGCTTGGCACTACATCTGAGTATGGAAGAGTAGGAGAAGTCAAGATCTTCTGGGGTTGGGCTGGTGCATGGAGCTGGGGCAGCTTCTGCCTCAGGGGATGTAGTAGAGGCTGGCATACCCAGCCCTAATGCAGGGTTGGGGATGGTGGCAGGGGCAGCCAGGTAGTACAGGAAGGTGAGGCAATGACAGAACTCTCTGAGCAGCTGAGTGAGCAGAAGGCAGCTGAGTTTGTGCAAACGTGGGAAGACACATAAATCAGGTCCAGGACGGTCTTCCCCTTGTACCACTAAGATCCCTTCATACCCTCTTGTGATACCATAATGGGGGACCTCCACTTTTGTAAAAACAAAATGCCCTCATTTCTAGTTGGGGCACCAAAAAGGGGAGGTATAAATCCAGCTATTTACAGATTTCTTTAAACATGCCAACTGTTAGGAGATAGAATTATACGCTGGCCGTGGTTCAAATACAGACACTGCACCCTGGAGGATAGTGCTGCAATCCTGAAATGTGTCTCCCCAAACTAGAACTTTAGCTGAGCTTTTGACAACCTGTTTCACTTTTATCAGCTCAGGGTCCTAGCAAAGCTCCCAGAGTCATGATCCCATTGTCTTAAGTCACCTGAAAAAAATGAATCTTATGGTCTAAAGTAATGTCATGGAGGTACCATACTGAATATCAGGCATTCTGTAAGCAGTTTAATGTCAGTGCTTGTGAAGGCCAGAGTCCATATGCCACAAAGAGATGCTTCAACTGAGTCCAGAAGTAGTTGGAGTGGCCCAAGCCTCTTTGGTCCCAACAGGCAGGGCATGGGAGCTGGGGCTGCTTTGGTTCCTAATGCACTGGCATATGGAGACCTCGCCAGAGCCCAGTCCTTATTTGGAGAGAGAGACAAGAGAGAGAAGACACTAACAGTGCTCAGGGGTCAGTCAGTGGTGGCAGGCGCTGAAGTTCTACATTGAGCTCAAGGCAGAGGACCCAGAAGGAAGGGAGAGGTGAGCAAATCTAAATAGGGAGGCGGACATAAATAGGATTTGGTACCCATTCTAAACACATTTCCACTGATTATAGCACCATGTAGCTATGTGACGCAAGATTTTAGTTAAGGTTGACAACTAATGACAAACCCAAGCTCTTTCACCCCATCCTTACCCTCACTTCTGAAGAATAGTGGTGTGGTTTACTGGTGCAGTGAAAATCCTGGA
The DNA here is from genome assembly GCA_004024745.2 of Catagonus wagneri. Classification (NCBI taxonomy): domain Eukaryota; kingdom Metazoa; phylum Chordata; class Mammalia; order Artiodactyla; family Tayassuidae; genus Catagonus; species Catagonus wagneri. The sequence goes on from PVHT020000080.1 coordinate 1,334,666, forward strand.
AATTTAAGTGTTAGGACACCTGCATTTAGTCCAAGACCTGTTACTAGCTAGCCATGATCTATTGGGACACCTTTTTTTTTTTTTTTTTGGCTTCAGTGTCTTTACCTAAAACGAGGGGTAGGTCATGTCTCTTTCAGTTTCAAATCTTATGAGCTGTCACTAAAATTATATTATGTTGGCAAGGTCTGCCCTCTTTAGGCTCCTTTCTGTCTTCAGGCTCCTTTCTGTTTTCAGGCTCATTCCCGTCTTCAGGCTCATTTTTGCAACTGGGAGGAATCAATACAAGGCGGAGAAGGCACCGAGTGGTACAGTGCAGACTGGGGCTTTGCAAGCAGATAGATGGAAATGTATTAAGGCAGATGCAGATACAAGTTCAAAAAAAGATCGTATGGAATGAATATGATGAAAACAAACACCACTACACGAAGCTGATAAATACAGACAATGAAAAGAATAAGAGAAGAAACAAGAGACCAGGCTCAATGTAATGGCTTTTTAATATCATAGATCCTCATTGTCTTTCAATTATATGCTAGAGGCATTAATTCTGAACCCACTTTTCTTATGAGTTGAGGTGTTGGGGGGTCATCTGCAGTGGCACCTCTGTCATTGTTTGGCAGCTAGTGCGTGGGCCTGGAATCCCTGCAGCCTTTCTCCCTGAACAGCCGCCTCATTATGAAGGAAGCTGTCACTTCAACCCTCAGGTTCTGTTCTTTGAAACAGCCACTGATGGGACATCATAGGTTTGGCCCATTGCTCATTACATATTTATGTTTAGGGGAGTCTTTAAATTACCTTTTAGCACCTCATTATCATTTAATATTTCCTTCTTCCAAGTGAAGTCAGGCTAGAAAGAGGGAGAAAAATTATGCAGGAAGTCTCTTGTCTCTTTCTATTGCAAAATACCCTTGGATTCATCTTCCAAGTAAGGAGAGTCATAGGGATGATAAAATAACTGGCCTAAAGTTGTTACAGACATTCTTTCCTTGCTCTGATTGCCTGTTTAGGCTTCTTCGTTTCCCAGCTACTTAATGAAATAGATACTTTAGCATTAAACTAGACTATGGCTTCTGCTAAACTCTGAATTTTTTTTTTGATATTTTTACTATTTTATACCCATTCTTACAACACTCAGTTTTTCACCTTTGGTTTCTTTCTAGGTATCCACTGATTCCTTTTTTTTTTTAAGTAAGACTATTTTTAAAGTAATTTCTTGTTCTCTGTTTCTTTTTTCATTGAAGCTTATTTTTGATTTACAGGTACAAATTCCTCTGGGAATAATTCTATATGTGTGAAAAAATACATATATATATTTTATTTTACTGAAATGTCCCTATTTCTAACAGGGCCTTTGATTCTTTATGGTAGACACTGTGGTATGCTGTCTAGATCCCCTCAAGGAAGAGCTTATTACTCTAATTGTGAGATGTTGTCAGCAGGCAGCCTTTCAGCTGTCAGACCCTGTGATGTCCACCTTTTAAACTGTAATGAGATTATTTTCACTGAGATGTAACTCATGATAAATATTGGATCTTAAAACCTCCTAAGTTATAAAATCACCTCCATTGTGGTTTTATAATTCTGTGTACAGTAGATTTCCAGAATGCTGGCACTGCTATGTTTACTACTGCCAGCTAACATTTTTTAGTCATTTATTCTCTAGAAGCTGTTTGAAGGATTTATGTGCTTCAAATCATTTAATCTACATAACCACCCGACCAGATAAGTGTTATCAGCATCTCCAGTTTTGTGGATGAGGATAGTAGGGCTAAGTCAGATTGAAAAATCTGCTCAGAATCACAGGGAGGCTGAGGATCCCTCCCAGAAGGCCTGACGCTAACCACACCTTCTTAGCCACTTCACATCTGCTTCTTGATACTAAAGGACAGAATTATATTCCAACATAAAGTTTGGCTTTTTGTCGGGGGGGGAGAGGTTGTGTACTATTTTGGTTTATCTATGATTGCGGTTTATTTCATTAACATGAAAAATAAGAACTAATTAAACAACATATAGAAAATGCAGCTACAGAAATTCCCATGGTGGCGCAGTGATAACAAACCTGACTAGTATCCATGAGGACACTGGTACGAGCTCTGTCCTTGCTCAGTGGGTTAAGGATCCTGCATTGCCATGAGCTGTGGTGTAGGTCGCAGATGCGGCTCTGATCCAGCATTGCTATGGCTGTGGTGTAGGCCAGTGGCTATAGCTCCAATTCAGCTCCTAGCCTAGGAACTTCAGTATGCCATGGGCATGGCCCTAAAAAGCAAAAAAAAAAAAACGCAAAAAAAAAAAGCAGAAAGAAGGAAAGAAAAAGAAAACACAGCTACATAATTATGGGAATACCCAGAAATTCTGCCATATGCACGAGAGATAAAGTGCTAGAAATAATGTGTTTAAAATTTCACTTTTATCTGTAAATAGCTGTGAAGTTGCTGTGTGTGTGTGTTAAAGACTAGAAGTACCACATTTTTACTCCTCTATAGCTAGCTTTTTAAAAAAGCTGCATATATGGAATCAATCTTGTTAAAATAAAAAATACTTAAGAAATTTTAAGTACTTTATATTTTAAAAGGATTAGGTTCAAATCTGAAACTGGTATATATTTTTATTAAAAATACTTCAAAGCTTTATTTTTCATGGTCAAATGAATGACTACATTTCCAGGATTTATTTTCATGGGAGATTATTGCTATTTAAGGAAATTTAAAAAAATTAAAGAATGTTTCCCATAGAAGAAATTTTGATTGCTTTGTCCCTATGTGTCCTTTTCTAAACATAATTTTGAATAGCAGATGGTTAGATTCAGACAACATAGGATTTAGTTCATCTCTTTATTATTACTCATAGCTTGAAATTTAGAAAAGTTGAATTCTGGAAAGGAAGGAAGATAATCAGTTTATAGTAAATTTGATCTCACATTTCCCCCTCCATGTGAGTAGGATTAAGCACGTCTTTATCGTGTCGAGATGCATTTTATATCTATTCTAGGCATATGAAATGTTTTGGATCGGGTTGTTGGACTGGCCTCAAATTATCACGTACTTTACAAGCTGCTTTGACTTCAGCGGAGCTCAATGAGCTCTAATTTTTGAAAATGGAAATGAGGCAATCATTGAAAATATTTAAAATTTCTTCTAGTTATGTCAGTAAATAATACTTATTTCAGAACAACTCTCTGCAAAGAGATTTTCCTGATGGCCTTAAGTATTGAAGGGGGAAAGTGCAACTGTTACATTCATTTAATGTTGCTGCAATATACACAACATGCATGGATTAGAGACAAAGTCATTACCATCTTTTATGTCATCGGTAAAATCTCACCTCTTCTATGAGCCCTTTCTCCAGTTAAAAAACAGAAATGATACATTCTTTTTTAAAATCTAGGTATAACTGATACATAACATTGAGTAAGTTTAGAGTGTACAAAATACGGATTTGATACCTTTATGTATTTGCAATATGATTACCACCAAAGCATTAGCCAACACCTCTATCACATCACATAATTACCATTTCTTTTGTTGGGGTGAGAACAATTAAGAACTATACTCTCTGCAATGTGAAGGATGCAGTATTGTTAGCTCTAATCCTTATGTGCATTAGATATCCAGATCTAATTTATTGATTTGTTGTAAGTTGGTACCCTTAAACAATATCTCCCCAATCCTCCTTTCTCCTAGCCACTGGTAACCACCATTCTATCTCTTGTATAAAGATATAAAGTTCAAGTATTTTTAGATTCCACATATAGGTAATATACAGATTTGTCTTTCTTTGTCTGACTCATCTCACTTAGCATAAGGCCCTCAAGGCCCATCCATGTTGTTGGAACTGGCAGGATTTCCTTCCTTCTCATGGCAAATAATATTCTATCATTTCCTTCTTTCTCATGGCTTGGGGAGAAGTTGAGCTGTGATGTAGGCCTAATGAGAGCCTCAGCCAATCATAAGGGGAGCTCTGGACCTGGAGTGGCCCTTCAGAGTTGTCCCAGGTTAGACCATGTCAACCCTTCAAGAGATGTGGGAAATCCTGGGAAGGGGCATGGCCTTGTGGATTGGGGCTTTCTACAGCTGATGGGGCTGACAGCAGAGTACATTCACAAATAGGGTAATAAGCTCTTCCTGGATGGGAATCTGAGAAGCGCACTACAGTATCCACCATCAAGACTCAAAAAAACCCTTTTAGAAAGGGAGACATTTCAGTTAAATAAGAAATAAATATAAATACATAACTTCTTACCTTCAGAAAAATTTGTGCCCATAAATCAAGAATAGGCCTTAATGAAAAAAAAGAAGAAAAAAAACCTTAAAAATATGTTTACTTAAATAAAACCATTCAGGGGATGACTGAGAAATAAAATAGAATTGTGTGAGTACCAACCTTGTTATTTGGAAGATAAAATTGAGAACACAGAGCTAGGCAATACAAAGTTGGGGGAAAAAGAGAGAAAAGCTAAAATACATGTATGAATGTTTTAAGAGATACAACGTTCTTCTGATGTGAGGTTCAAAATAGGAAACAGTTAAGAGAGGAGAGGATACTAATGAGCTATTAAATAGAAGAAACAAAACACCGACACAGGTCTGAAGAAAGAAATAGTCTATAAATGAAAGGGAGTCCAATAAATGTCAAGTGTGTTTAATAATAAAAAAATAAAAACCAAGCAAAACCACAAAAACACATCTGGATACAATCTGGTGAAAATTAAGAACCATAGGGCAAAGAGAATTCTGAAACCTTTGAGAGAAAAAAAAATTTTAGATGCAGGTCACTACAAAGGGATGAGAATTACTCTGGCATCAGTGGATATTAAAAGATCATGGAAAAATTTCCTCAAAGTTTTGAGTTTTTAAGCCCAGAATTTTATATCCAGATAAGTTATCAGCAAGATAAAACAAATTTGGACACAATAGTACTTGGAACATTTACCATTCATATATCCTTTGTGTAAAATATCATTCTTAAGGAGTACTTGAGTAAAATGACCCAAACAACTAAATGAATATGAGGAAGATGGAACAGGATACAATAAATAAATATAGCTGTGTATATCCGAGAAAAGGGATAAAATTCAGAAAAAAAATTAAAAAATAATTGAGAAGAATTAGATGCATGGTAGCTTTTCTTTTATGGGGAAGATAATTTCATTGTTATTGTTGAAGATAATTTCATTGTTATTGTTATTATAAGTAGTAGGGAGGTAATAAATAATGTCTCATGATGGGGAATCAAGAACTTGAGGCTTCAGTGCACTATTTAAACTTAGAAAGAAACCATTAGGAAAACTGCATATAATAATGTGTAATAATTAATGCAGTTTTTAGTTTTTCTATCATATGTAAAAAGTATATACGTTACATAAAAAAGCTAGTCTAAAAACACATGTGTGAGTAGTGATTTTGTTAATAGATTATAGTATTTCTTTATGTTAGGATAGTATACAACAATTGGTTTACAAAATATATGAGGGCAGTAGCAAAACAGTGGCACAGGTCTAAAACCACAGTGTAAAACATTGTAATAACTGGATTTAATGTAAAAATGCTGACTGACCTAGGTAGTCTTTCAAAATACTTACATTTATTGTAGATTTAACACAACAAAGAGATTATTCAATATAAGATTATCTAATTTATATAAATTAAATCTTTCTCCCTAACACTATTTTGCAGGAAAGTAGTATTGGCAGGAGGCAATAGTTCCTATCTTATGTCAGTTTCACTGGGAATCAGACTCTGGAAGAGATTTCCATGTGGGTGATGTACTGAGAGTGCTTTTAAGAACAGCACCTGGGAGTTCCCTTCGTGGTGCAGCAGAAATGAATCCAACTAGGAACCATGAGGTTGCAGGTTCGATCTCTGGCCTCACTCAGTGGGTTAAGGATCTGGCGTTGCCGTGAGCTGTGGTGTAGGTTGCAGACGTGGCTCAGATCTCACATTGCTGTGGCTGTGGTGTAGGTCAGTGGCTACAGCTCTGATTGACCCCGAGCTTGGGAACCTCCATATGCCGCAGGTATGGCCCTAAAAAGGAAGGCAAAAAAATTTAAAAAAATAAAAAGAACAGCACCTGTAAGAGCAACAGAGGGCAGATGGATTGGGCAGGGGGAAGCTGAACTATGATGCAGTTGCCACAATCAGTGGACCCCATGAGAATCTTTGGGGCTTGTGTGGACTTTCAGAGTTGTCCTGCCTTGAGGCAGAGGTACCAGGCTTTTGTTTCCCTATGCCAGTCAGTCATTGGGTATAGGTTGTCCCCAGAGAGAGCATACACTTGGGTGAAGCAACTCTCTTTGGTTGAGGGCAATGCTTGTAGTTGGACTTGTTGTGAACCATTGTTGGTGAATATTCCTGACAGCCGGCAGAAAAAGTTCCTTGGTCCTAAATGGGGAATCTGGATGGAATACAAAACATCCCCCCAGTACCCCAATCTCTATGTGATTTTTGTGATGGTCCCTCAGTCCCCTCATGGTGTCTCCCCTGGTGGCTGCCTAGATTGTTACCGTGTGTAAGATCCTGCTCCAGGATGTCTGGTCAGAGCAGGTTCCAAAGCTTGGGTCTAGTCTCCACCTTCAGTCTTAGGAGAGCAGAAAGGAAATAGGTAGACCTGCAAGTGTAATGAGTGGTAAGAGCTCACAGTTTTATGCTGAACAGACCATATTAAGTTAGGTCTAGATGTGAATAGTGAATGTTAGACTGCCACAATCTCCCATATGACTTCAGATTTTATAAATATGTAAATTAGGTAACCTTCTTAACGCTACTGTAAGTGCTGATAGGTGCTGTGGCCAGAACTTAGTTTCAATTCATGCACGTAAATATAGAAGGTAAATTTTACAAAGCTATGGGACAGAAGTATGTGTCTTATTATAAGTAAATACTATAATTACTTGAAAAGATACAAGGGATAATTATATTTGAGACCTTTAAAAATCTCTCATATACCAGGGTATTCTCTCAAATATCCTGTATAAACCAAACATTAACTTGAAACAGTTTCAGTCAATATCATTAGTGCTTTCATCAAGATCACCTGATGCTGGAGTTCCCACTGTGGTGCAGAGGAAACGAATCCAATTAGTATCCATGAGGATGTGGGTTCTATCCCTGGCTTCATTCAGTGGATAATGGATCTGGCATTGCCATGAGCTGTGGTGTAGGTCACAGACATGGCTCGGATCTGGCGTTGCTGTGGCTGTGACGTAGGCCGGCAGCTGTAGCTCCAATTTGACCCCTAGACCGGGAACTTCCATATGCTGAGGGTGTGGCCCGAAAAAAAGAAAAAAAATCATCTGATGTCAGTACAAAATTTTCAGAAGTTTAGTGCAGGTTTTGTTATTCCAAGGCATATTCTTTCACAAATAAAATATTGGGAATTGTTTTTAAAGTATCAATTTACAAAGTAATGCAATAGACGGAAGACAACGTAAGAGAATGTATATATCTGTATGACTGGGTCACTATGCTGTACAGCAGTAAACAACGCAACATTATAAATCAACTACATTGCAATAAAGCTTTAAAAAATAGGAAAAAAGTGATGCAGTAGTTGATTATGCTATGGAAAACAGCAATAAATACCCACTGTAGCAGTTCTCAAATGTCAGTGTGCATCAGAAGCCCATGGAGAGCTTTGAAATAGAAGTTATTGGGTCCAACCTCAAAGTTTCAGATTCATAGGTCAGATTCAAAGTTTCAGATTCAAAGTTTCATGTCATAGAAAGCCTAACATGTTTCAGTTTTATCAAGTTTCCAGGTGATACTGATGTGGCTGACTCAGAATCACACTTGATAACAACTGATCTATTAGATAAATGAAAACAATCATAACAATAAAAACCATTGTTCTAGTATTTTGTAAATGTTATCTTATGATTTTGAACACATTTTCAGGAATAACATGGCCAACAATTAGATGGAGTTGAAAATAACATTCTTTAGAAAATTATGTTAGAAGACTCAAATTTTAACTACAAAGATACACATGTCCAGCATATATCTGAAATTTCAATAAATTTTTTCATGAAATGGGAGAGTGGGAAGAAAAGGTGGTGATTATAATGAGAATCAGATCCTTCATAAACATTTTGAATTTTTATTTTATAGCTTTTCTACTGAATTCAGTATGACAGAGAATAGATGTCAACAAAATTTTGCATTTCTCTTGCAAGTAATTATTAAGAACCATGATTATTGTGTATAGAATATGTATCGCATACATGCATAATAATTAAAGACCATTAGGTCTGGAAGGGATCACACAGACTACTGGGTGCTATATTCTTACTGCAGACCTCTTTTCTTAAACCAGTGATTCAGAGAAAGGGCTGTAGGACTTCCCTCAGTCACATACTGTTTGAGATAGGAATTAACATTATGGAAGCTGGAGCTCCCATCATGGCTTAGTGGAAATGAGTCTGACTAGTATCCATGAGGATGTGGGTTCGATCCCTGGTCTTACTCAGTGGGTTAAGGATCTGGTGTTGCTATCAGCTGTGGTGTAGGTCATAGATGTGGCTCAGATCTGGTATTGCTGTGGCTGTGGTGTAAACTGACAGCTAGAGCTCTGATTCTGCCCCTAGCCTGGGAACCTACATATGCCACGGGTGTAGCCTAAAAAGCAAAAAAATAAAGTTATGGAAGCTGCCATCACAGCTGGTCCAAATTTGTGTTAAGTCCTAATATTTATATCAGGTCTCTGTGTGATTTCGGGAAGTCATTTGGTCTTCTAGATCTGAATTGCTATAAGATTAAAGTTGTTATGGAGTTCTCTTGTGGCACAGTGGATTAAGGATCCAGTGTTGTTACTGCAGTGGCCTGGGTCACAGCTGTGGTGCAGGTTCGATCCTTGGCCCAAGAACTTCCACATGTCTTGGGTGTGGCCACAAAAAATTAAAGTTGTTGTATGAATTGTGTAATCATCAACTATCTAATTATGAATTTGATTGGACTAGGAAGTGATCATTTCCTTCCTGTGTGGTGTGTGATGCCATATTTCTGCAATTCTAAGATTCCCATTTTTCTCACTGTTAACATCTTTGAAATGAGGATGTGACATACAGTTGACAGTGTATCATTTAATGTCCATTATGAATTTTCAAATGATATATAAAATAATTACGTGCCATAAACTTGATAGTGCCTTACATTCAATGCAATATTGTATAACAGCAGCAGCCATTCAGAGTAGCACAAAATTAGTAGTAATGCTTGAATTCCCACTCTTTTCCCAGGTTGTCCCATATCATTTAGCTTCTTTAGACCTTAATTCCTTGAAAATAAATCAGTGTGGCAACTTTATATCTACTGTTCCTTCTGATACAAACATTCTATCATTTTAGAGGATGATGGTGATGACAATTGACACTATGACTGAAAAAAGGGAAGATAGGAAATTGATACATAGAAAGCCAACAAACTATAACTATCTGACTCCATCAGTCAATCTACTCTATTTCAGAAATGATAAGAGATAGTTTGATTTTTGACTGGTTAAAGGCCCACCAAAGAGGGATGATTTTAGCATATATAGTGACTCATGGATGGTATTCAAAAAAAGTGTGGTTACCTAAGTTTAGTAAAAAATAAAATGTCACTGCATGCTATTTTACATCCCATAAAGTTAAGTGCATACATCAGATCAATTATATACTGAATATTATGAGAGAGTAGTTTAAACCTCAAGCCTCTCTTCTTAAATATATCTTTAGCTTTTATTATCCCATACTTTCAAATCCTGTGGGTTAATGTAATTTTGGTTAGATTCTTGATTACTCTTTAGAAATATGTTTGGGTTTAGAATGTAAAAACAATAACTTTAATATCCATCCCCCCCAAATCTCTGAAAGATGCTTTGTGTATTTAAGATTGGGGTTACCATTTTTCCTTCGTCCACCACTCGTCATCAGTCTTTTGTTAAGCAACAGGTGAGAATGGAAGCTGTTATCCAGACCTCAGCGTTTGCTTCACAGCCTTTAGGCAGCACATTTCCATTCACTCTTCTTAAACACTGAGCTTCTTTCTGTCCTTTCTTGATAACCAGAACTTGACTTTATCTGCACTTGTCACTCCAGACAGTACGCAGGTTTGCTCATTACACTTGTCTTCCATATCATTTAAAAGACTTAGCTATGATCACGGATTGCTTTCAGAAATGCTTCCTTCTGGTCATAGTTGTATATATCTTTTCATGCATAAGAATATGTAGCTGCCCTCTGGCAGCAGAAAGAGTTCCTAGAAAATGCTGAGGGAACAATCGAGTGTTAATGCACCATCTCAAGGTAATAGAAGGAAAGATAAAATTTCAAGACTACCTTTATGCTTTGTACTCAGGAATTGAGAAGAGTTTGTTAAGTAATGCATATGCAGCAATAATTTGTACAGAGAGATCATGAAAGATACGCCCCCTGAGTTTTTTGTCCGAATGATAAACGTGATCCAATCAAGTCATTAAAATGACTTAAATGCAACTGAATGTCATTTGTTGCTTGCCACAGTATTTTAAGAAAAAATAGTCTTTATGAACTCTTAAAAAGATCTTAATTGCTTTATACTGCATGACAGCTCTGGGTGATTGGCAATAGCCGTTTGGCTTTTGTGGAAATTATGAACTAGGAAGGTCTAAATGTCAATGTCTGCATCAGAGTGTAAAAATTGTTTCTACTTTTCTCCCTTTTAAAAAACACTTGTTTTTATAAGTATCTGGAAAAATCCAAAGAAGTCAGAAGTTGAAACAGCCTAATGATTTGTTTCAGCCAGTATAGTCCCCTGTGCTATGACCTAATTTAGGCCATTTTAGGTCAGTTATCACTGACCAAATAGATTAAAGTGGTGTTGGATCTGTTATCTTCTGGGTCAAAAATAGCTTTTATTGAGAAGAGAAGACCCCAGTCTACAAATGTGCCACCTGTTATAAAATCTTATATATTTAAATTGCAGAATATAGTATTTTATACATTTGAAAAGGGAAAAGTTATATCAAAATCATGGAAAATATTAAATAGAATAAATAAATAGAACATCATATCTTTAGATGAGTGTCATTCACGTCTGTAGTGTGTATAAAGGCGTGTTAATTTTCTTTATCATTCATTTGTTCACTGATTCAGCAAATATTGATTGAACTTCTGTTATGCTTATGATGTTAGAGTGTATCTTTTAGGTGTTTGTGGTAATAATCATTTAGCTTTGCTTTTTGACTGGGTTGTCATTTATAAAATCATACATGGCAATTTTTTTTTCCTAAGAAGTTTTCCCTCAGATGAATGGGGGTCGAACAGAGTATCAGAGTCTTGTTATTTCAGTGAGTGATGAGCAGCAAGCAGCTGACAGAAGGAGGGCACCATGTCTTTAAGCGACTCTCAGTGAGGACAAGGCCAGAGGATAAATGTGATACTTAACTCAGATAAGGAGAGGAGACACCACAGCAGTTTTTCAAGTAGAGTTGGGTCAAAAAAGAGTAGCTGACACTGTTGAGGACATATATGGCCCTGGAGCCTTAAAATATTACATGTTTCAAAATAAGCTTTTATCTTAGATCTATAGATCTGTTGATCTGTAGGTCCACAATATATTAATTTTGTCAAGCAAATAAAATTTTAGTCACCATTTTGTTTAGTGTTTTTGCAGTTACAAATATTTCTCCAAATAGCAAGTGAATCAGAATAAGAAGGACATCAGCAGTGTGTGTGTCAGAGTGTGTGGTTCAGAGGAGATCACACATGTTCCAGGCAGGCTACCAGAAAAAAGGAATGGTTGCTGTTATCATCTTAAAACTGATTCTCTAAATTGTGAAATGTAAAGTCCTGTTCTAATATATAAGTTGGGGAAAAGCATATTTCTCCATCAAGATAGAAAAAAAAAAAATAACCCACAAGTGCTTTGTCATCCCTCAACTAATGATGCCTTTTAATTGTGACAGTTGAACTTGGTAGGTATTTGTCCTGCTCATTTGCTCATGTCAGCTCTTGCCATTTGCTCTGCATTTCTTGGTACTCATGTTTCTTACTCTGCTTCAGTTATATACTATTTTGCAAAGACTCCTGTGTTCTATGTCTTTGAAGGTATTAGTTCAAGTATTTGAAATTGATGTCATTAATGTCCAGACCATTGCCTGGCATGTCATAAGCATTCACATGTTTGTTGACTCAGTGGATCACACCATATGTTTGTTGACTCAATTCTCTTTCTCCCTCTCTGACAAACTCCCAGGGATCCTGCCTGCCTCTCCTAAAACCTCAGACAATCAGTTCTCCATTTTCCTTCTCAATGTCTGTCCCATCACTACATTTCCCTCCACACCCGCCAACTGCTACTTTGGAATTCTCTGCAGAGCTATGATATAAAGAGTATGGACCCATTAACTGACTAGTTATTCCATCTAAACTGTTTAAAGTTACTTAACATTGTTTACTTCAGAAGGATGAGATGGACTTATACCAAGGTTTATATATACTTGTAAGGGGTTTCATTGTTCTGCTTCCCACTTTTAACATGGCCACACTCATAGTACATTTCAGGAAATATTAACTCACTGATGCTTAACATCTATCAAAGCTCTGGTTACGAGAAACTATATTTAAGAGTGATTGAGTTGAAAAATATACTCTTCATCCTCTTTTAGATACTCTGTCCCTGGATGAAATCAGTACAATAGGTTGCTGCCTGTGTGGACTGTGTTTTATTGCTCACCTTCTCCTGTGGAGTTTGTATTGATTTGTACTTCGACACAATGCCATTAACTTATGTTGAAGGATAAACAGCCAGGTTGTATAAATGCCTGATGAAATGCATTGCTATGCATACTGTAAGGGTGTTGTCCATTTCATTTATACCTTGTTCTCTAAGATAGTCTAGGGGGATTTTCCTTCAGGGTTTAACAGACGAGTATTTGTGCTTCTTCCTAGCAACTAGGCTGTCTTCATTTTCTTAGCTATGTGAATTAAATAATTATCACAACTACTTTCTGTCTTCTCATTTAAAGTTTGTGGCTTATTCCAGCAAATATGTGGTATTTTAAGACAAGCATTAAAAAAAAAAAACAACCTCTCTCCCTTTCTTTGTTTTCTCCTTGCTTTATTTCTCCCATCTAAAATTTACCTTATCTTATGCATATCTTAGTAAGCCATCTTAAACTATTTATATAACAAAGAGGAATACAAAAATAAATCTAATAAATAGCTAAGCAATTGGCCTAGTAGCACTTACTGTAAAATAATTCCGTTCTACACTAATCCATGATGTCTACTTTATCATATATTTAATACTTTACTACATGAAGTTCTGTTTGGGGGCAGTTCATTTTGTTTTGCTCTTTCACAATACCATACTGACTCAGAAACTGAACTGCTTGAAATTCATTGTAGAAGAATAAAGATAAGCACAAAGATTTAAGTATAAAATATCCATTGAGTCATTTTTTATAGTAGTAAAAATCGGGAAACAACCTAAATATCTAGATATAGAGGGCAAGCTGAACAAACTGAAGTGTAGTACTATAATGGAATATTTGCAAGCAAGATAATATTATGGTTTATTTACTAACAGATTCATAATTTTTAAGTGGAATAAAGCAGAGTATGTACATATGATTATATTTATATCAGTGTGTATGTAACTGGGATACTCTCCTTAATTTTTTAAAAAACTTTGTTGGGTGTGTATAGTTGGTTTACAATGTTATATTAGCTTTAGGTTCACAGCAAAATGTGTCATTTATACATATACATGTATCTTTTCTTTTTTCCCATGTAGATTATTACAGGACATTGAGCAGACCTCCCTGTCCCATACAGTAAATCTCTGTTAGTTATCTACTCTACTATATATAGTAGTGTGCATGTGCCAACTTGAATAATGGCTTTTCAATAATTAGTACCCAACATAGATGACATGACAGTGGAACTCCTTCCTACAAAGACTAGTAAAATGTTCTTCTCACCTTGGGCTCTTGCTTCATTGATATTTCCAAGAATACCTAGGGTTGTTTTCTCATGTCCAAAGGACCCATCCTGGCTATGGTTTCCTGGCTATGTTGCAGGAGCTAGAAGTGCTCCCTTGAGGGTGAAGAACTATACATTAGCGCTGAATGCTGGTTGACTTACCAGGTATCCAACAAACCAGGAAGCATGTGTTGCCCCTATAATTTGTTATCATGAAATGACATGATTAGGGCCAACCCTCCCTCTCTTTCACTGCCCCCTCTGCCCAAGGAGCATTGGACACTCCAGTCCAGTACAATGCTCCTTGGGGTGTGAGGAAGGAAAGTCTGTGTTCAGTGTTCTGTTCTTCAGCCAGAAATAATACTAAGACTGGCTGTACTCACAAACATATGGTTCTTTTAATGTTTACTCATGGCCATTTCCAAGGCAAGTCTCTGACTCTCAGGATAAATCATGTTTTTTCAAGTGGAAACTACCACTTTCTTACACACAGACATACTTAGCAAGAGATTTGGAATCATATATATCACAATGAATTGTATAATTTCAGTCTTAATATTGCTTATCTGCATATTTTAATTTTTCTACACAATCATACATTACCAAATAAAATCTCCCATTACATCTGAATCTATTTACTTCTTAAAATTTAAAAATCTTCTTATTGTAGAAACATTCAAATATACATAAAAATAGAGAACATAGTAATTTTCTCTAGTATAAAAACTAGTAATTTTCTCTCTAGTATAAAAACTCCAATATACTCATCCCCCAGAGACAAAAATCATCATGTATTTTCATTATTTTTTATCACTATTACCCCTAACATCTTATTTTGCTAGGAAACTTTTAAAGCAAATCCAAGATATTGTGTCATTTTACCTATGAATACTTTCATATTCATCTATACTACAAAGGCATTTTTAACATATTCATTTTGTTATCATTAAGCCCATTCTAATTCCTTAATGTCATCTGATAACACTTCTATCTTCAAATTTCCTTGTTTCTCAAAGATGCATTTTTATAGTTGGTTTATTCATATCAGGAATCAATTGTTTCACATATTGTATTCATACTTTATGTCTCTTAAGTACCGTTTATGCTGTAATAGTCTCCTCCTCCACTCATTTTATTTGCCTTTGATGTGTTAGAAACTAGATCATTTGTCCTTTAGAATGCCTGACATTTTGCAGTTTGATTGATTGCTTCCTTCCTGTCTGGTTTAGCTTAAAATCTTTTAATTCCATGTATTTCCAGTAAATTGGTGGCTAGAATTTAAATGTTTGATTACATTTAGGTTCTTCTTAGGGCAAAAATAATTTTGTCAGTAATTCATTGTTACTGTATTTTGTTATGAGAAGATACTCTCTAACTGTTGGTAATGCTAAAATAGATCATGGATTTGTTTTGCCTCTTTGTGCATATATTTAATTTTTGGCACAGTAGTACATGCACATGATTTAAATATAAAATTGCACAAAGGTTTTATATGGTTCTACCCTCCCTGTCTATCCCCAGTCCCAAATTACCATTTTTAACTCTTCTTATCACTATGTCTGGCCCTGCAACAACATGCCTTGCCTTGCCTTGCCTTAGCGTACCTGCCTTTCTTTCCTTTTTTACTTTCTTCCTTCCTTCCTTCCTTTCTTTCTTTTTTAAATTGAAGTACAGTTGATTTACAATGTTGTGTTAGTTTCAGGTTCAGATTCTTTTCCTTGATAGGTTATTAGTTTACTTTCTTGATTCATGAACTTTAGGCGTAATCTTTTCTAGCAGGAGGTCAATAGAAAAGGCCTTAACTCATTCCCACCACCTCACTATCTTATACTTCCTCTCTTCCTTATTATAGTTATGTCGTTATTTTCAGTTCATCTGAAAAAATGTATTTTTTTACATTTGTCCCTATTAAAAATCAGTTTCACTTAGTTTTTTAAAAAACTCTGTCAATTTTAGACAGAACTACTAACTCTGCATTCAAAGATGAAACTATTGGTATATACTTTCTTTCTTTTAAGTCTCCTTTACTCAAGGTTTAGTTATCATGAACCATCCTCTTCTGATGGAAAGCATGTCGTGTTTCTTGAAACGCCTTAAAATTTGCTTCAGATAGGAAGTGCTGTGTTCCCAGTCAGTTGTGAACGTCACGAGTAAGGCTGTGGAACAGGGTAAAGAAGGCTGAGGAAGACTGTCCTGAGCAACCTTGTGGACTGAATTATTCTCAGAGGAAGAGCCAACTTCATGTCTTGGACTCACTCTCAGCCCAACGTTTTTTCTTAAGAGTCCAAAGAATCTTGTGTTGCCCTTGGATTTGGCAGAAGAGGGAGGTATTCGGTCACATTGCTTTTATTTATTTATTTATTTATTTATTTATTTATTTATTTATTTATTTAAATGCTGTTGTGGATTCAGCAGCTCTGTATATAGCAGCTGTCCACTCAGGAATTGGCTGCTAGTTAGCTCTTCTTGGAGCTTGCTTAAAGTTTAACGGAATAAAATAATAACTGATAACAAAAAGGAAATGTAAAGAAATGTCCATTTCATCTTATAGAGGTAGAGAATATCTTAACTATACTGAAATTCAAGACACCACATAACTTAGAATGAAAAAATATGTAATATATAGAATGTAACATATGATAGAGTTAAAATCTTTAGCAGTTAAAATTGTACTCTCACGTGAGTAAAGGTAAATAACAAGAAAATAAATGAGTCCAAGAAGATCAGATTGGAAGATAGAGACTAAAAGAAATGCAATAGTCCTTAAAATCTAAAATTCAGATATTTGTAGATACATGAAAAAATGATGTCTTTAAATATCACAAAATCAAATTAGAGGAGAGATTAAAGTCTGCACAGGAACATGAAAACAATAAATGTTTTTTTATAATGCTAATTCTAAATTAGCAAATAATCATTATAGTAAAAATGCACCTGTACGACTGGAACACTTTGCTGTACAGTAGAAACTGATAGAACACTATAAATCAAGTATAATGGAAAAATAAAAATCATAAAAATAAATAATGAAATAAAAATGCACCTAAATATGACCCAGCAACTTTACCTTGAGCAAACCGGGAAGTAATTTAGTGGTATACTTGTATTTTCATATAAGGATATATATTGCTTTCCTATGTGTTAGATTTAAAAAAAAACCCAAATAATAACAACGTTAACAAGAAGACTGTCTATTAAAAAGGAAAGGACAATCAAAAGAGAGAAGAAACTATAATTGCTGTTGTTCCACACAGAATGTCCTCATTCAGAGCTTCTCCTCAGTGAGTTATCACACGTTGCCTGAATTACATCTGTTTTGTTCATCTCTGAATGTATAAGGCTTTGCATATAAGGGTGTTTCATACGTATTGACTATGAATGAATAAATGAACTAGATACTGCTAGTAACTGTCTGAAGATTAGTCTGTCACCAGCTACTGAACTTGATTTCTCAACTTATCCTTCCCATTTTGACTGCAGAGAAATAGACTGGGAAATATCAGAGATCAAGGCCATACTAAACTTTCTGTCCCTTCATTCTGATAGCTTACCAGCAGGAGGAAGGTAGGTTAAAAGGAAGTAGAGGAAGGGAAGAAAAAAAAAATTGGGGTAGATGTTTGGAATTGCTTTAAAAAATAAAAACAAAAAAAACTATTATATACAAAAGATTATGTTAAAAATATGAAAAGTTTTTACATTTTTCTTTGCCTTGGAAGACTATAGTAAAGGAAATAAAAAAGCAACTATATAATTTGTAAAAAACATATAAAAATATGGCATTGATTATACTGAAGACATGAAGTATAATAGTATTAATTGTATTAATGTTTCCCAAGATGTGATTGCAAGATATAAACATGCCATAGGGCTTAGAGAATCACTATTAAGCCCACATTTACTTAAAAGTTAAATTTATCATTTAAAAAATGCAACTAATACCTTGAACATAGCAAGTGATTTTTGTTGGTTTGAAGATAGGATAAAACCTCCTTAATTCAGATTCTATTTAATTTGGAATTTGTGATAATTTGCCAGGGTTGACATTTCCCTTTGTATTATCTTGATGAAAATTTTAACTGAATAGCTGAATAGTTTAAAGGAGATAGTGTGTGGGGGGGTTAACCTTTATGAAAGAGACAACATAATTTTAGAAGACTTTAGAACATTGTTTATATGCAAATGCATGCTATTATTTATGAATTGATTTTTGTCTATTTATTAAAGTGAGCCTAGAATAATTCATTTTTATAAATGCAGTTTTAGTTACTCTAGCATACATGTAATAATTCCAACTAATTATTAAGGACAGTAACTTGTAGATGTTTATTATTCATTTGCCTATTCAACAAGTATTTATTGAGGGTAATTATATGCAAGGGCATTTGAAGGGTGGAAAGACAGATGTAATCCCTCTCCTTGTGGAGTTTGTGGTCTAGTGCAATGTTTTTAAAACTTGTTTGATTGAATAGCTCTATTGCAGAAATATTTGAGAATGAACAATTAACATATGCGTATTTATAAACTGTATTCATCTATTATTTTGCTAATAAACTAAAAGCATAAAATAAACTAATTCAACAGTAAATGTTGGTGGGTTGAGATAAAAAGGAAACATAAATGAAAGTTTGAATAATGTATCTTCAAGTGCATCCCTGTGTCACTGATATCCATATGGAAAATTCTGCCTAGTAAGTAGGTGAGTTAGACATTGAATCACTGGAAAGAAAAATATGTATCTACTTATAAAAAAATTCTGCGAAGAAAATTACAATGTCCCAGGAATTAAAAACGGAGACCTAAGTTATACAGCAAGATTGGAAAGACCATTCTGAAGAGGTGGCATTTGATATGATATCCGAATTAACCAGATCAAGTAAGGTGGGAAGAGACTTCCACGTTGAGAGTAACACAGTGCCCAGATTTCTTGTAGTAAGAGAAAGCTTAGTACATTTGAGGAGCTGAAAGAAGCCAGTACGCTAGAGTGCAAGGACTGAGAGGGTCTGTGGAAAACAAATGAGGTTAAAGATATTGAAGAGCCTGTAATAAAAATTTTGGATTTTTGTCTCAGTTCATTGACAAAAATGTGAAGGATTTTAGGCAGAGGATCATCATAATCTGATTTACATTTCAGGAAAAGATGTTGGGGTGAGGACGCCAGGTTTGGGCCTTGAGAACCTGAATGGTTGGTGCCACAGTTAACTGAGATGGCAAAGAGTAGGGGAGGAATGTCCCAGGGGAAGAGAGTTCTACTTTGGATTTGTTGCACTTGGTATGTTATACTTGTTAGACTGATGCTACCTGTGTAACAACTAAACCCCAAATTTTACTGGCTTAGTAACGTAGAAGGTTGGTTTCCTGGTGACTCTTGTTTGTCTATTAATTTAAGGACTTAGGCTACTTCCACCTTGAATCTTCCCAAAATAGAAGGCCTCAAATTCCTTTGGATCCAGATGGTACAAAAGGAGAGAGAGTAGGGAGAATGCACACTTTCATTTGTATCATGCAATTCCCTTCTACCCTGGAAAATTTCTGAAGAAAAATCAGCTGATAACCTTATGGAGGGTTCCCTTGTATATGACTCTTTTTTTTTTGTTTTGTTTTTTTCTGCTGCCTTTATTTTTTTATTTTTTTTTTTTTTTTGCCTTTTGTCATTTTATGGCCGCGGGTTTATGGCCGCACCCGCGGCATGTGGAGGTTCCCAGGCTAGGGGTCTAATCGGAGCTGTGGCCACCGGCCTTCGCCGCAGCCACAGCAACGCAGGATCCGAGCCGCGACTGCAACCTACACCACAGCTCACGGCAACGCCGGATCGTTAACCCACTGAGCAAGGGCAGGGATCGAACCCGCAACCTCATGGTTCCTAGTCGGATTCGTTAACCACTGCGCCACGACGGGAACTCCTCTGCTGCCTTTAGAATTGTCTACCTAACTTTAACTTTTGCCATTCAGATTATGATGTATCTTGGTATGGGTCTGTTTGGCTTCTTGTCTGGGACCCTCTGTGCTTCTCGTACTTAGATGTCTGCTTCTTCAGATTCAGAAAGATTTCAGACATACTTTCATCAAACACATTTTTTACCCCTTTCTCTCTGCCTTCTTCTTCTGGGACCCCTATAATGCAGTTATTGGTATGCTTTATGTTGTCCAGAAGTTCTTTAAATTATTATTGTTTTAAAATTTGTTTTTCTATGTATTGTTCTGGTTGAATGATTTCTATAATTCTACCTTCTAGATCGCTTATACAATCTTCTGTATCACCTACTGGTTAATTCCTTCCAGTGTGTTTTTCATTTTAGTTATTTTAGAAGTTCAGTTCTTTTGTATATTTTAGTTTCTTATTATAACTCTACCTGTGTTCATTTTTTCTTTTCTCTAATTCAGTTAGCATTCTTATTACTAATGCTTTGAACTCTATCTGGTATATAATTTTTTTCTATTCCATTAGTTTTTTCAGGAGTTTTCTCTTGTTTTTTGAGTTGAAACAAATCCCTGTGTCTTCATTTCACTTCTTCTGTCTTTATAAAAATCAGTTACCTATTTCAGTCTGGAAGGGGTGTCCTCGTGTAGGAGTGTCCCTATTGTCTGTGTCTAGTGGCTTTGATGGGAAAGTTGGATCTGATGTGAACATGAGTCACGTCTTTCCTCAGGGTTTGCTGGCAGCTATCACCTTGGTAGGAGGTGCGGCTGGAGATGGAGAGGCTTTAACCACAGCCAGGTGTGAGCTAGGGCTTATCCCTTGTTCAGTGACCAACAGTACTCTTTTGGGGGTGGAATAGGGTCCCCAGTAGCCTGAACAGAAGTCTTGAAGTTCAGAGGCAACCTGACTCTATTCCCTCTAAGTGTGTGTTCTTTCTCTTCCTTGCTCCAGAACCCTCACCCCAGAAGGGAGCAGAAGACCTGGAGTGGGGTTCAGCCATGTGTCTAGGAATGAACTGTGGCGGTCCTGGCTGCAGTCAGAGTCCAGGTCTGATTTTGATGCACTGACTCTATCATTGCCAATAATGACTACCCCACCCACACTCTCATTCAGATGCTATTCCTTGTCCAGGTTGACTCCTGACCCTTCAACTGAACAGTCCCCTCACCCCTGGCAGCTGTAGTGTGGTGCTATATTGCAAAGCAAATGGGGTCAGAGTGAGTGCTTGACTCAGACTGGGGCTTGCTCCAGACTGGTCACGGGAAACTGGCCAAAGTACTATGCAGTTTCAATTTGCTCTCTGAAGTTTGTTTCAGGGGTAAGCAAAATGTCTGCATGCTCTTCAGGAGTGGAGCCTAGGCTTCTTACAGCCCTTCTGCTGGTCTCACTTATTTTCTAATCAGCTAAGGGGGGATTTGCCTTCCCTGTGCCAGTCCTCAGGGCTGGGGTACCCAATATCTGGCTTGAACCGCGTCTTTCCCAGGGGCACAGGTCCTGACCTGATCATTCCTCGTCCCTTACCAACCAATGCCATGTGTATATTTCCTACAGCCTTGGTTGTACAGGAGTCTTTCTACCAGTATCTAGTTGGTTTTGAGTGAGAACTGCTTGCTTCACATGTAGATGTATTTTTGATGTGTTCACGGGGGAAGGTGAGTTCCACATCCTCTATTCTGTCATCTTGATCTGAATCCTAGCTCAAATGTTCTTGAATTCATATTTGTTGTCATAACTTTTCCAAATGAATATACTTTTCTATATACTATGAAATATACAGTTTTTAACTGTTATACTGACCATCTTTTTAAAGTTTATGTCTTAAAAAGTACTCCAGCATCCATTGTAGGGCAACAGGCATGACATTTTAGATTTCTTTTTAAAATGAATGAAATTTAAATTTTTAATATTGCAATAATTGCCTAGATTTTAGTTATACATTTCTACCCAAGTTTATGGGATTGTTTTGGGTGTGGAGAGATAAAGATGTAAGCAACTGTAATCCATAGGGGCATAAGAGATGAATAAAAGTAAATATATCTTTAATTAAACCGTAAGTTTATTTTTAATTTGGTAAAGTATCCACACTTTAATTTGTTAAAATTCAGATCATACTGAGATAAATTTAAAGCAGAGGTTAGCAAACTCTAACCTGAGGGTCAAGTTCAATCTCACACCTGTTGTTACAACTCAGAAACTGAGAATAATTTTATCTTTAAAGATAGCTCAAAAAATGTGAAAGAAGGATGATACTTTTGACATTAATATTATGTGAAACTCCAATTTCAGTCTTAAAAACAAAGTTTTATTGGAACACAGATACTTCTTTCAGTTATGTAAGTACATGGCTGCTTTTATGCTATGTTGACAGTTAATAGTTGTGACAGAGACAAGCAAAGCCTAAAATGTTTACTAGCTCTTTGCAGAAAAAATTTGCTAACCCTTGATTCAGAGTACAGAGGGAAAACAACTGCTATTTAAGATGAAATATGTAATACACTGAAAACAGAGAAAAACAAAGAGAAGAGCATTCAATAAATATTAAAGCCTTTCCCATCCTTTTCTTTATTCTTTTTCATGTTTTTTATATAGTCATTGGAGAAGAATTCGGAATATTCAGAGCACATTCATACTTTTGAACTCAAATACATTCACTTATTAGGTTTACTTATTAGGATAGCTTTAAATATTTCAATTTGGATTAGAATCACTTGTTTTGTTAAATATCTGAAGTATATATTAATTGAAGTGTTCTAAGACAGATTGTTATAAATTTACAAAATGATTGTAGTAGGCGTTTAATAGCGGTATTACATAAAGATGGCACCTTTAGTTCACAGAATTTCCTTAGCGTTAAAATTTGCTGTCTTTGAAAGTCCACGTGTTTGAGGCAAATAGGGAAAATGAACTTTGTCTTTATCTATTTATATTTAATATTTAGAATTTGTGGTATGGTGATCAGGTTGGTTGAATATTTTGTCAGTAATGTAAATTAAGTCTAAGTCAAATTGTTAAGCAAGAAAGCATAATAGAATAAATACATAGGATAATAGCTCCTCAAATACCATAAATGCAGAAACTCTGCCTTTAATCCTTTTATATTCTCCTTTGGATAGAACAGAAGTGTTTCAGTTTAAAAATTTCAAATTAAATTAAACATCCATTTTTGACAATTTT
This sequence comes from Catagonus wagneri, assembly GCA_004024745.2. Lineage (NCBI taxonomy): Eukaryota > Metazoa > Chordata > Mammalia > Artiodactyla > Tayassuidae > Catagonus > Catagonus wagneri. The sequence continues at coordinate 1,357,696 of PVHT020000080.1, forward strand.
TTTTTTCTTTTTAGGGCTGCACCTATGGCATATGGAAGTTCCCAAGCTCAGGGTTGAATCAGAGTTGCAGCTGCTGGTCTGTACCATAGCCACAGCAGTGCCAGATTCAAGCCATGTCTGTGACCTATACTGCAGCTCACAGCAATGCCAGATCCTTAAACCCACTGAGTGAGACCAGGGATTGAACCAGCTTCTTCATGGTTACTAGTTGGGTTCATTACCACTGAGCCACAATGGGAACTCCCAATTTTGACAAAATATTTTTTTATTAAAGTACAATTGACTTACAATATTGTGCCAATTTCTGCTCTACAGCAAAGTGACCCAGTGATATATATATATATATATACACACACACACACACACATACACATTCCCTTTCTTATATTATCTTCCTTTGTGGTCTGTCCCAAGAGATTGAATGTCATTCCCTGTGCTATACAGCAGGACTTGACTGCTTATCCATTCTAAATGCGATAGTTTGCATCTACTAACCCCACTCCCTCCCCATTTTTAACAAAATGTTTGACCTAGTTTTCCATTTGGGCAGAATTTAATCCAATTTCCATATATTTAAATTTCACAGAAAATTATGTTACTATAAACTAGAAGACCAGGCAGGGGTTTGGAATTCTGATCCTAATCTTATTTGGTAATTAAAAATAATTCCTGTCCTGGCAATCATATAACTTTCTTCTCTTCTTAAACATTTCATTTTTTTCCTTTTTGCATATATCCTTGTTGGGGATGGGGGAGATTGCACTCACCATTAAATAACTTGAGATGCATATTTCTCTTAAGGTAGTATGAAAAATAACATCTAAACTATCATCCAGGTGTAAAGGTGTAAAGAAAACAAACTTGTCTGAATTTGTGCATTGTAATGGAAACAAATACTCCCCCCAGTACTGTCAAAAAATTATTTCCTCTAGAATGCCAGTTTTAAATACTTCACAGAAATTCTTCTGTGCTGATAGAAGAAAAGCATAGCTCATCAAGAAGTTAAGAATAAAACTTATTGCATATAGACTATATATATTATAATTATATATGTGTATGAATATATATACATATATACATATGTATTTTTAAACAGGCTTTTATGTTACAGGTGGTAAAATTCATAGTCAATCTGCTTTACAGTACTGCATAAATTTTTCCTGAGTGTGGGGATGAGATTATGGGATATGTATCTACCAGGCTGATGAGAAGGAAAGCACTTCTTTGTTTGTAGACAGTACAAGAGGGGATGAGGTCAAGAGACAGAACTTTAATCATGCCTCAGGTTCTCCATGTGAACAAAAGAGAACATTAATCTTGAATGTTGGTGTAATTATAAGACCTGGTTTGTCCAGACAGAAACTTTGAGACAGGTATCTGTTGTCACGAATGAATTTTTTCTTTTCATGTTTTCCCTTTGTGCAAGGATGTGAGGGTTCTCACCATGTCTTTTTACCGAGTATGACTTGGCCCATTATTTTTCTTACTACTTGGAGGCTTGAGACAGATCTAACTACATATCTCAGATGCAGCTAAGGTGTTGTGCTTTGTCATACGTTACGGGCACTGGGTGAGAAGAGATACCAGACAGTCCTTAATTATGTCTCAGGGATGTGCAAACAGATTTTATAGTGGTCTCCTAAAAGTTATTATTTACTTATTTATAACTATCTAATTTTAGTTAAAGCATTTACAGTTAAGCATAACAAATGAAAAAGGAAAGACAAATAGAGAACAAGTGGAAAATAACAGCATTTTCAAAGATTTAATTGATTACCACATCTGACAGTTAATACTGTCCTTCTTCTGAGAGAACTCTTTCTGTCTCCCCAAGATTATCTCACTCATGAATGTTACTGTTTGGACCAACTAGATTTGCTCTATTTCTTTCTCTTATAAAAATAACTTCTTGGTACAAAAATGCTCTCTCTGTGCCATTAAACTTCCTTTCTTCTTTACAGTCTCAGCCTAGTGCCTTTTCTTTCCTAGTAACCTTTTCTTTCTACTAGACTGGCTCTTGCATTTCACAATGTGACCTCACATTCCTAAGGCTATGCCATCATTTTTACCTATAAAGTCCACAAAAATTAATACACCTTAACAGAAACAGGATTTTCACAAAATTGAATATGTACTTACTATGTATAAAATAGTTTTAGTTGATCCTCATAGAAAGAAAATATTGAGGTATTTAAAGCAATTCAATGTTTTGAAATAATATTTTAAGTCTGCTTCAAAGTTTACTTTCTGAAATTAAGTGTATCATTCAGTTAGTATATTTTCTAAGATAAATGAATTATTCGATTTAATATAATAGATTAAAATGTCAATCAGGAGTTCCCCTCGGCTCAGTGGAAACGAATCTGACTGGCATCCATGAGGATACAGGTTCGATCCCTGGCTTCGCTCAGTGGTTTAAGGATCCAGTGGTGCCGTGAGCTATGGTGTAGGTTGCATATGTGGCTCGGATCTGGTGTTGCTGTGACTGTGGTATAGGCTGGCGGCTATAGCTCCGATTTGACCCCTAGCCTGGGAACCTCCATATGCTGTGGGTGTGGCCCCCCCCAAAAAAAAACAAACAAAAGATAAGTGTCAATCAAATGCAAGCAAATAAGTGTCTCCTCCATCAACTGTCCAAATATTTATTTACAGCTTTTATGTAAAAATTAATTATTCTCTTTTTCTTTTGTTTATGTTGCTAAGAGCAACAGTCCTTTTGGAAATGGAAATTTTTTTCTGTTTTTCATTTATAATGTATGTTTTATTTTTAATTGCCTAATTTTTATCTCTTAGATTTAAAGTCACATATTAACTGCAGGTGGCTAAGTGTGGAATATAATGTAAAAGAAAACTCAAGATAGGTTCTCGTTTTATGGGGGTTGGAGTGCTGATATTTATTCCTTTTGTAGCTTCTATCAAAAAACTGAATGTTTATAGCTGATATTTCTATAATATTTCAAAAGCAGGTTCCCATAGAAATCCTTTCAGATATATTCTTTTTTGTCCAATTTATAGGGGAGACAAACTCAGGGAGTTTGCAGCTAAAACGTCAGTGCCCCACCCATATCCTTTTGGCATTTATCATTTCTGTGTGCACCTGCTTGCTTTCAAATTGACAATAAATGTGATCTTTTGCCTTCCTAGCAACTACAGTCAGAGGGCACACAAAGTACCTGATTTATCATAATAGAATTCAACATGACATTGCTTGGATCAAAGGAACTACTTACAGGGTTAGAGGTTCAACAATAAGCATATTACCTGGGGACCCATTAGTTCTACCATTATATGCATCACCTGGAAGTTGCTGGCCTGACGAAATGCTGTGTAGTTTAGTTCTTAAAGGTATGGTTATGAAGCCAGTTGGGGATGAAGCTCTGAGGAGGTGGGCTTCTCCTTTCAAGAGGTATTTTATATACTTCGAATTTCTTGCCATTATATGGCTCTCTGTCCCTAATAGATAGAAAAGAAATCAAGAGATGGAAGTAGGAGTGGCCCATCTCAGCATCAATTTGACTGAGAAATTTGTGGTTCCTATTTCCACAATTTTAAACTCTGTGGAATTAGAGGTCTTAGTTCCCAGAATGGGAAATAAGTCTTCTACCAACGGACATGGTTAAATGTTCCATTAAACCTTAGCTGAGACTATCAACTGGTCATTGTGTGCTTCTCATAATAGTAGAGAAGCAGGCAAAGAAAGAAATGACCATACTGGCAGGATAAAGGACCCTGATTATTAAGAGGAACTAGAATTGCTGCTACCTAATGGAGGAATGAAAGAGCATGTTTGGAGCCCAGGGGGTTCAGTGAAGTGTCTCTTGGTGCTTCCATGACTCATAATTTTGAATGGGCACTATACCAGCCACATTTTAGCTGGGTACAAGAACTAGGACTCGGGCCCTCAGGGATAAAAGTCTGGGTCACGCTACCAGGCCACCATCCTAGAGAAGCTGGAGTACTGGTTGAAGATGAAAAAAAGCCAGCATGAGTGATAAAGAAAGGAGAGAGTGAGTATCAGTTATGGACTCAGAATCGCTGAAGCAGTGGGGACTATAGCTGTTTCCAATAACATTCGTAAGGTAATTTTACAAAAGAGATTGTGAATCGGTGGTAGGATGGGTGACTTTCATGAGGTGGGAGTGAATCTGAATGGTACAAGGGGAGGACTAGAAAGACACTACGGAAATCCTACTCATAGCCCTTTGATATTTTTCATTGCCATGTCTCCTGCAACATCTTCCAACTGACAGGATTTGTGACTCTTTTGAATGCTTACTCTGATCAACAGATCCTTCTCTATCTGTTCTCAGGGCAAACTAGAATTAACACCTCCTCCCCCACCAAAAAGCCCTCAACCAATGACTGATAGAAATAGCTGTTTAAATACCCTATCTCTCTCAACCTGGAATGCGGTTACTTCAAGCAGTATACCTTATGAAATGTCTCAAAGCTCCCGGCAGGATTAAGCCCCATTTGCCTATAATGGTAACTTGATTCATAATACATGTTACTGACATCTTTCCTTTTTCTTTCTCTTTGCCATTCAACTACTTGTGTTTCTTGGAATCACCTTCCAAGTCAGATAGTTGTACTTAAATTGTCTTGAGGTCTGCTTTTGGAGAACCCAAACTAAGACAGCGCATGACTTAGTAAGTGTCATTTGGCCAGTGATAGCACAGAGTTTAATTCTAGGTCTTCAAACTCAGATTAGTGTTCTTTTCACTGCCGCATTCCAGAGTACTCTGTATAAGATTTGTTTTTCTTTATCCCCCTTTTTAATTAAAGTATATTTGCCTTACAATGTTGTGCCAATTTCTGCTTTACAGGAGGGTGACCCAGTCATACATATATACACATTCTCTTTCTCATATTATCTTCCATCGTGATCTATCCCAAGAGACTGTGCAGCAGCACCTCATTGTCCATTCATTCTAAATGTACTAGTTTGCATCTGCCAAAGTCAAACTTCCAGTCCATCCCACACCCTCCCCCCTTCCCTTGGCAACTATAAGTCTGTTCTCTATGTCCATGAGTCTGTTTCTGTTTTTATCTTAATTTTTGTTATAGTTGATTTACAATGTTCTGTCAATTTCTGCTGTGCAGCAAAGTGAACCAGTCACTTTTTCTTATATTATCTTCTATCGTGTTCTATCACAGGTAATTGGATACAGTTCCCTGTGCTATACAGCAGGACTTCATTTCTTATCCTCTGTAAATGTAATAGTTTGCGTCTACTAACCACAAACTTGCAGTCCATCCCACTCCCTCCCGTTCCCCATTGGCAACCACAAGTCTATTTTCTACGTCCATGAGTCTATTTTTGTTTTGTAGATAGGTTCATTTGTGCCATGTTTTAGAGTCCACTATAAGTAGTATCCTATGGTATTTGTCTTTCTCTTTCTGACTTATTTCACTTGGTATGAATATCTCTATTTACATCCATGTTACTGCAAATGACATTATTTCATTCATTTTTATGGCTGAGTGGTATTCCATTGTGTATATGTACCACATCTTCTTAATCCATTCATCTGTCAGTGGGCATTTAGGTTGCTTCCATGTCTTGGTTATTGTGAATAATGCTGCTGTGAACATAGGGGTACATGTTATCTTTTTGAATTGAAGTTTTGTTGGGGCATAAGCCCAGGAGTAAGATTGCTGGGTCGTGTGGTAGTTCTATATTTAGTTTTCTGAGGAAGCTCCATACCATTCTTCATCATGATTATACCAATTTACATTCCCTTTTTTCCACAACTGCTCCAGAATTTGCTATTTGTGTATATACTAGATCTTTATGTTGATTAATTCTAGACCTTTACTTAGAAAGGTTGCATCATAGAGATAGGAGTATAGCTTTTTTTGTGCAGGATATAATCAAGTAATATATGTTTTAACTTTGTGAAAATAAAATATAATAAAATAGTCACCATATTCATATTTTTTCTCACTCCTGTGCCTCCTTTAAAGGAAGGCAGATTCTCTTCTTCAGTGAGTCAGTTCATGAGCTCTCCTTTTCTGTACATAGTTTGGGTGATGTGTTGAATCTTGTGAGGGAAGCAGATTCACTACACCACTTTCCTCTTCACTTTGGAATATTCCATAAATGAGAGGTTGGGTTTCTGGGGAAGGCATGGTGGATGAAAGAAGTCATGGCATGAGCATACAGGAAGGGAAATTGGAAAGTAATGTGCAGACAAAGCAAGATGCATTGATGAACGAAAGAAGGGGTGATTTTTAGCCATTGACATGAAAGAGAAAATAATGGAAAGGGAGAAGAGCCACGTGGGTTGACTTTTTTTGTGAGGACCTCTGCCTGTGTGGAGAATATTAAGAGTGGCAGTAATGGCTAGAAATATATTTTACTATGCCTGTTGGGCTTTCTTAAGGGGTGAATGCAGATTTGACATAATTTTTATCTACTTTTGTTAACTGTGTTTCTTTGATTGTGATACCCTGCTAGACGAGATCACAGCCGACCCTTGTAATTTCCAGGTTAGAGATAAGTACACATACTAGAGCAAATGTAGTTCAAATAGAGGTTCTGTTACATTTAGTTTGTGGATCCTGTTACCTGTCTGAGAGGTTTGTATCTCTGATGAGGCAGCATGACTGCCCCTGAGATGAGGGGAAAGGAAAAACAAAGAATGAGGAAAACAGCACATTTAATTTACGAAAAATATCAGGGAGAGGGCCCAGGACTCCTAAAACAATTTTCAATGCTTCCAGTCTTTCAGCCTACAAAACATCAGGTAGCTCAAGTGTTAGAGGAGTCTGGGGAAGCAGCAGTTCAGCATTTGCTCAGCTACTGTCGTTCTTATAAGGAAGGAAAGACACAGCAGGTGCCCTCCACGCAGAGTTTGCTCTCAGCAGTGTCCTCAGCTTAAGCCAAACCTGGGTCAGCGCCCCAGCTATCTGCAAATGTGGACTTTGAGAGAGAGTTTGATAGTGACAGCTGAGTTAGTGTGGTAAAGAGAAACAAAAGAAGAGAAAGGGAATGGAAAGCAAACTCACCTCATTGGCTTAGATATTGTTCAAAATAAGGACTAGTTTAGGGAGGAGCTTGAGAGAAAGCTTGAAAGAAGTTGTTCAGACTTTAAGAGGATGCTGCTGGCGATGCCTTTGAGGGAAGAATCAGAGTGAAGATTTGCCACAGGGGGCTGAGAAGAGTTGTTCAACCAGGGAACACTGATTAGAAACTCAGTTGGACTGAACACAAGAGGCATGTTTGAGATAATTAAAATCCTTGTTAATAATGAATTTTCTATAAGCTTCAGACTGGTGGGGGAAGAAAATGGATCAGAGTTTGTAGAATACATGAGGGAAAAAGAGGCCAAGACTTGGAATGATTTTAATAATTCCTCTGAAGAAGCCATAAATAAAGAATCTCATGAAAAAAAGTAAAGGTCAGAAAATGTATGGCTGAGAGATACTGTGACTTTGATAAATGTAAAAATATAGAAGCTATGACATCAGAATAGAAAAATATAATTCAAAATTACAGTCAGACAGAATGATGGTAGGGCAAGAGGAAATTCAAAAGATGTCTTGAGAGAGTAAACTAACACATGTATTTAGTAAAATTACAGTGAGAACATACTGTAGAGTAGGGCAGCATCAGAATTCTGATTGGCAGAGATAGTTAAAGGAATATCTGAGGAAAATAAAATCATCTTAGTAGGTGGAGGATAAGAGAAAAAGGATTGGTTGTTGAAGCTAGAAAAATAAAACAGCTATAGGAAGAAACAAAATAAGATTTTAGTTCTCTTAAATATTCGAAAGACCACAGCAGAGACTTTGCTTGCATTCTGGTATACATTCCACTTTTTTATATTGTTGGGTTTTGTTTGCTAAAATTTTCTTAGTAATTTTGCATTATATTCAGGAGGGTTATTTGTCTCTGGTTGTACTTTCTTCCAATGTTTTGATTTGCTTTTAGGTCAATGTTGGCTTTATAAAATGAGTTGGAAAGTATTCCCTTTGGATTTCTGAGAAAAAAATCACTAACGACGTCACTTAGAATTGAGATTGTGTTTGTAAGAATGTTTTTAACAACATTTAATTCCTGTAATAGATTTCGGGATATTCAGTTCCTATCATAGAGCTTTAAGCAGTATGTGTCTTTCAAGGAACTGGTCCGTTTTATTTAAAAAATGGTTGAAATTTTGTACATAAAATTATTCATAATGTCTTCTTATTATCCTCTTAATATCCATAGAATTGATGTTCCATGGGTTTAGAATCTGGCTACAGTGGCTTGCCTCTCTGTGGAGGTGCAGACTTGATCCTGGCTGTCTGGGGCAGTGGATTTAAGGAAGTGGTGTCAGCACAACTCCGCATAGGTCACAGCTGTGACTTGGATTCAACTCTTGACCCCAGAACTTCCATATGCCATATATATATATATATATATATATATATATCTCCATAGAATATGTAGTGATGCACATCTCTCATTACTAATATTGGTGATTTGTTTCCTTTTTAATCGATCATTATGGCTAGGACTTGATTAAATGTATTGATCTTCTTAAAGAAATAGTTCTTGGATTTATTGTTTTTTTTCTATTGTTTTTCTGCTTTCCATTTCTTTTTTTTTTTTGGCTTTTTTATTCTATCTTTTCTTCTGCTTACCTTAGGTTGAGCTTACTCTTCTTTCTTAGTTTTACAAGACAGAACTGAGATTTATTTGAAACTTTAAAAGGACACTGTTAAAGGTCCTCTAATAAAGGGACACTGTTCTATAAATTTCTTACCTAGCATTGCTTTAACTTCATCTCACAAATTTTACATATTTTTGTTTTCACTCACTCAAAATGCTTATAGATTTCATTTTTATTTTTCCTTGACCCATGATTACTTGGATGCATTATTTACATTTACAAATTGGTAGTATTTTACAGAGATATTCGTTATTGATTTCTAATTTATTTTTATAGTGGTGCTCATTTTCAGAAGTTTAATTATGATGTGACTGTGGTTTTCTTTGTCTCATGTACTTGGACATGATATTCTGGATGAGCATGGGTTTATATATTTAATCAATTTGGAGAATTTTTTGCCTAATATTTTCTCAAATAATTTTCTCTCCTTTGTCTTCTCTCTTTACCTTTGGACACTTGAATTACACAAATATTAGGTCACCTGAAGTAGTACCACAGGTTAGTATTTATTTATTTATATATTGTCTTTTTAGGCCTGCACCTGCAGCAAATGGAAGTTCCCAGACCAGGGTTGGAATCCAAGCTGTAGCTGCCGGCCTACATCACAGCCACAGCAATGCAGGATTCGAGCCTCATCTGCAACCTACACTGCAGCTTGGGGCAATGCTGGATCCTTAACCCACTGAGCGAGGCCAGGGATCAAACCCTCATCCTCATGGATAATTGTTGAGATCATTTCTACTGAGCCACGACAGAAACTCCCTCTCTTCATTTATTTTTTATTCTTTTTTATCATATTTTTTCCATTTTGAATAGTTTGAATTGCTATTTCTTCAAATTTTTCTTTGCAAAGTTTAATCTGCTCTTAATTTCATCCAGTGCATTTTTCATGTTGTATGTTGCAGTATTTATCTCTAGAATTTAATTTATATATTTTATGTCTCTATTTGAAAAGCTAATTCTTGCTGTGAATATTTTTAACAACTGTGTTAATATCCTTATCTATTAATTCTAACACCTATGTCAGTTCTGTGTTAATTTTTTTTTCTTTTTATGGTTGCACCTGTGTCATATGGAAATTCCCAGGTTAGGGGTTGAATGCGAGCTACAGCTACCTGCCCATGCCACAGCAACACCAGAGCTGAGCTGCATCTGTGAACCATCTGCTGGATCCTTAACTCACTGAGCAAGGCCAGGGATTAAATTTGCATGCTCATGGACACTATGTCAGGTTCTTAATCCGCTGAGCCACACTGGAAACTCCTGGGTTAATTTTGATTGATTTTTTTTCTCACTTTTCCCCATGTTTTTGCATATCTGGTAACTTTTTATTGCATGCCAGACCTTGTAATATTATCTATTGTTGGTATTTTTTTTTATTACTGTAAGTACTCTTGAGCTTTGTTCAAGAATGTTATTAAGTTACTTGGGAACAGTTTGATTTTTTTTTTTTTTTTGGTTTGCTTTCAGATTTATTATGTGAGGTCAAACACTGTTTCATCCAGAGCTAATTATTTGCTCTAATGAGGCAATACACTTTTTAGTAACTCTACCAAATACCCCATGCATTACAAAGTGTTCCAGCTTGACTTATGGAAATAGTCATTATGTCTAGCCCAAACTGAGGTGTTTTATTGTTTTCAGATGATTTGTCCTGTAGACTCATGTAGTTTCTTAGCATGCATGAACTGGTCGGTATTTTGAATAGTTGAGAGAAACCCTCTTTAGAACTCTGGTGTTTTTTTTCTTTGTAGCTCTCCCATCCCTGGTTCTCTGTCCCGAGAACTCTAGCTGCTCTGGCCTTTATGAATGCTCAGCTCCATTTCCTCAATTATGGATTCATCCAGACTCTGCCTAGGTTCTCCTTGCTGTGTCACAGCCTGGAAATGTTCTCATGGCAGGGGTTTGAAGCAAGAGTAAGGCTTACTTGCTTTCTTTCTTGTCTCTTAGGCATCGCTGTCTTTCATTGCCTAATATCTGTGTTTCAGCTGTTTCAATTTCAGTTTCTATGTTTTCATGTTGGGCATATCTGAAATTCTTGGTCAGTCTTATTTCTTTTTAACAAAATAGAGACTTAACACATTGAAGGAAGTTTGAAGTCTCTAAATCTGTACTTTTTAAGTGGACTATTACAAAAAATCACCTATTAATATTTTAACAGCTGGTCATTTTTTTTTTTTTTTTTTCTCTTTAGGACTGCACTTGGGGCATATGGAAGTTCCCAGGCTGGGGTCAAATCAGATATAGCTGCTGGCCTGCACCACAGCCACACAGGATCCAAGCCGCATCTGCCACCTACACCACAGTTCATGGCAATGCCAGATCCTTAACCCACTGAGCGAGGCCAGGGATCAAACCTGCAACCTCATACTTCCTACTCGGATTCGTTTCTGCCGCACCCCAATGGTAACTCCAACAGCTGGCCACTTTAAAACACACTAGACAATGAGTTTGTATCAGCAATCAATATACTCTTTTCAAGGTTATGTGGTAGTTTCTGCGTAGGAGCTACTCAGCTCAGTTGACACTGTGGTGAGATAAGGTAAATAAAGAAAATTTGTAAAAGAAAAATCTTTAAAAATAAAAGCATGTTATGTAGCCATCTAAAAGAAACCAGAAAAATGCTAATTGTTTCACCAACTGTCATTCTAAGTCATTATTTTCAGAAAGATTCCTAAAATTAAGGACTCTTTTTATAACTTTGAAGAGTTTGGGGTAGTTTTAAAATTCAAGTAGAGGCAAGTCAATACCATCCAATTAAATGAGAAGTAAATAATAAAATCATATAGACTGCATTGATGCAGGATGAAAAGGATTATTCAATTTAACTTGATGAGCTACTATATCATTTTCTTCTAAGAACTAGCATTTTAGGAAAATAATAAGGGACAAATGGAAAGCTTAAGCATATCTGAAATTATGCACTGATGCATGCAAAAAAAAAGTTATCGAAACTTTATATAATTGTACCTGTCTGCAGTTTGGGGTGGTTTGTTAGGAGAAGTAGGCCAGGTGTAAATTAAATGCATCCAATGAGGTGACTCTCAGTGAGTACTTCCTAGTAGGTATTGCATTGTTCTGAAGGCTAGGCAAATATACTTTTATTTATGTCACAAAATTTTGACGTAAAGAACTCTTAGTAACCACCAATTTGTTTTCTATATCATTATACTTCAATTAAAAATTAAAATAAAAAAATAGTCTTCTCTACCAAAAAAAAAAAGAACTCTTAGTCCACTTTATTTGAAAGTTTCAAATGAATTCTATGCCACTTTAAACAGCTGGAGTTGGAAGATGGAAAGGATTATAATATAAACTGATTGATTCCTTGTTACTCATTCATGGTTAAAAAAAATGTGAAAATATTGAGTAACACTTTCAAATTATGTTTTGGTGGTGATACTACTTTTAAAGAAACTCTAGAAAATGTGGGAAAAATCATTGAAAAATAAATAATATATACTTTGAGGACAAACTTGTTATCTTCCCTAGGATATATTTACCTACTCATAATTCACTTAGAAATACAAATAAAGAGGGAAAAAATATGTACTTTTACCTCCTTTGCTCTACTCACAAGAGGCAGTGTGAAATCCATTGGTCAACAAGGGATAGGTTACCTTATTTAAATTAATTTAAGACAAAATAAATTTTCAAAATCTTTACAAACAGTGGCTATATGTTGGCATATTCCAATTCTTTAAGATAAAATAAATCTTAGCATTTGTCTTACAGAATTACAAAAAGATGTCTTGAAAAATTAAGTAATTAAAAAAATGATATAAACATTTAATGTAGACCAGAGATAAAGGCAAGTCTTCTTATTATTTTCAGTATTATATTTCTCTGCACTGGGAGTAGTTTGCTAATTAAAGGTATTTCATTTATGTTCTTAAATAGAGAGCATTTATAATATTGAACCAGATAATTCATTGTAGCTCAGTTTAATTATTATGAAAATGTTAACAAAAATGACTCAAAAGCAAAACAAACCAAAAAAAAAAAGACTACAACTTTTTTCACTGAATGACTAAAGTAAGTTTCCTCTATTTACTTTCTCATAATTCTCATAATAAACATGTAATAGATATCATTTTGGGTTTGGTTTTGTTCTGTTTTTCTCCACTTAGCCATCATCTGCCCTGATTGTCTTCTGGGGAGGCATTTCTGCCTGTCTCTCAGCCCATGTGGTATGGTGCTGGTCCTAGGATTGACAGGGATGCACGCTGTTGCAAACACAACACAGCTTCTCCCAAACTACAAAAATTGCTCCAGGATAGTTACCTAATACCAAGCCACTAAAGTTCAGTCAGGACCAGACTGGGGAATATTATGTCAGTCACTAGAAAAGGAGTTATGATCTTGTCTTCTGGATCTGAAGCTATGAAGATGTACGTCTAAACTGCTGAAAATTCTCATAACATCAAAAAAAAAAGGAGTTTTCTGACAATTTAGCTCTCCCAAAAGAAAACAGAACAGAGAGGACTTCTGCTTGCTGACAAGGCATAGCAATCAGCTTTACCTTCTTATAAGAAACAATAGTAACAACAAAAAACTGGACACAGTATCTGAAACAGTGATTACCAGATACTGGACATTTGGCAATGAAGTGCAATGATCCCTGAGATATGGGAAACAAGCCAAGTGTGTCCTACAGTTGTCCCAGGCCATTGTCTTAAAATTTCCAGGCTGGGGCTCAGGAAGAGGGAAACAAAAGTAGAGCCTGGCAGACTCCTTATTGAGAGAGATGGATAAGCTTTGAGTTTGTAGAAGAGAGTGTTAGATGTGGAGGACCTGTAGAGATAACTCCAGAGATTGTTAGAGTCCCCCCTTCAGTATTCAGCAGAATACCGATTAGTATATGCATGCAAGGAAAGTAGCTCAGCATGGAAAGAACCATTCAAAAGTATTAGAGGAGGGAGTTCCTGTTGTGGCTCAGTGGGTTACAAACACAACTAGTATCCCTGAGGATGCAGGTTCAATCCCTGGCCTGGCCCAGTGGGTTAAGGATCAGGTGTTGCCGCGAGCTGTATGTGGTATAGGTCACAGATGAGGCTTGGATCCTGCGTTGCTGTGTCTGTGGTATTGGCTGACAACTGCAGTTCTCGACCCCTAGCCTGGGAACTTCCATGTGCTGCAGGTGGGTGCATCCTTGGAAAAAAAAAAAAAAATCATTAGTGGAAATAGAACCTAACCCTTACCACAGATCTAGGAATAGACCTTTAAACCAGACTAGTAAAACCTTAAGTTTCCTTCATGGCTCAGTGGTTAACAAACCTGACTAGGGTCCCTGAGGATGCAGGTTGGATACCTGGCCTCGTTCAGTGCGTTAAGGATTTGGCATTGCCCTGAGCTGCAGTGTAGATCATAGCTATGGCTCGGATCATGCATTGCTGTAGCTATGGCATAGGCCAGCAGCTGTAGCTCCAGTTCAACCCCTAGCCTGGGAACTTCCATATGCCACAGGTGCAGCCCTAGAAAGCAAAAAAAAAGTCTCAGAACTCATAGAGAAGTGAATAGAATACCCAGAAGAGTCTTGACTCAGTAGAGGGAGATAATTATCTTTAAAATAAATATGACTCTAGCTCTGCCTTACAAATCTTAAAAAGCAAGACCTGAAAGAATCAAACTGTTGCCCAGCAACTTAACTGCATCCCAGAAAAAAATATCAATAATATTATATAAATTTAAAAATATCCTGCACCCAACAAAATAAAATTAACAATGTATGATATCCAGTTAAAAATTACCAGAAATGCAAAGAAGCAGTAAAATACAACCCATAATGAGAAAATTTTAATAATAGAAACTGATTCAAAAATGACACAGATGTTAGAATTAGCAGACAAGGATGTTGAACAATTATAACTGTAAACCTCAGAAACTTAAGTAGAAACATGAAGATATTAAAAAAAGTCCAAATTGAACTTCTAGAGATGAAAATTATAGTGTCTGAATGAAAAATATGCTATATGTGTTTAAAACACTGAGATAAAAATACATAGATTAGATAGTGAAGAAGATGAGATGAATGAATTTGAAGACTTCACAGTAGAAACTATTGGAAATGAAACAAAGAAAAAGATGGGGGACAATGAAAAGGGCATCAGTGGGCTATGGAGTCTACAAAAAAGTAACTAAAATGTTACACAAATTTGACTAGTCACAAAAGAGCATGTTTGTCAAAGTTAAGGAATATGTAATTGAAATGTAATCATCAATTGTATTTCTATGTACTAGCAACAAAATTGGAAAACAATTTAATAGCATCAAAATACAGAATACTTAGAGACAAATCTGAGAGAAGCTGTGCAAATCTATACTGAAAACTAAAAGCACCACTGAGAGAAAGTAAAGACCTAAAAACTGTAGAGATATAGTGTGCTGACTGGTCAGAAGACTCAGCATTGTTGATGCTCCACAAATTGGTGTATAGATACAATGTAGTTCCAGGTGAAATACCATTACCCCCCCCTTTTTTTATGACAAGATAGTTCTAAAATTCATATGGAGTTGCAAAGGACTGGAATAAGCAAAACAATTTTGACAGAGAAAATGAAAGTTAAAGGACTAACACTACCTAATTTCAAGCCTTTTTATAAAGCTACAGTTATGAAGATAGTGTTGTATTAGAATAAAGATAGACAACTAGATCAATGGAAGATAAGAGAGAGTTGAGAAATAGACCCACACATGTATGGACAACTTATATTTAATCAAGATGCAATGGAGAAATTATAGTCTTTTTGATAAATGATGTTTGGATAATTGAATATCCATTTGCAAAGAAAAAAACACCTTGGGTCCATATTTTGTACCATATGTGAAAATGAATTCACAGTTGATCATATACTTAAATTTAAAATGAAACACATAAAACTTCTGGAATAACATGTAGTAGAAAATGGTGATCTTGGGTTTGACAAAGATTTGTTAAGGCACAAAATCATGAACTAAAAGAAAATGTCAATAAACTGGACTAAAATTAAAGTATTTTACTCTTAAAAGATATTTTATGAACATGAAAAGTCAAACCCTTTTGTGAGAAAATATTTTCCAAACATGTATCTGACAAAGGACTTGTGTCTTAGAATGTGTACTGAAATCTTTCAACTCAATAAGAAGACAAACCACCCAGTTAAAGTTTTTGAACAAGGCCAAAATTTTAAACAGGCATATCTCCAAAGATTTACAGATAGTAAATAAGCACATGAAAAGATAATTCCATATCATTAATCATTAGGGAAAAGCAAATTAAAACCACAGCGAGATAATACATCTATTAGAATGGTTAGGGTGAAAAGAGATTTCATAGCATCAGGTGTTGGAGAGAATGAGGAGAAACAGGAACCCTCACATATTTCTTGTGAGAATGTAAGTCGTACATCCAACTTATAAAACAGTTTGGGAAGTTTTTTTAAAATTTTAATATACCTGCCATATGATCTAGTTATTCTACTCCTAGGTATTTATCCAAAAGAAATGAAAGCATATGTCAGAAGATTTTTGTATCTTTACTTATCTTTACTTATCTTGCTGGATCAGAGAATAAATCAATTATTTACTCACAGAGCATCTTAGTGAGTTCTTCATGCCTCAATAATCCATGGGCTGACACAATGAGGGCCTAATGTTCCTGTGCATGAGGAGGGATTTGCACCATAGGAGCGGAACTCCAAAGTTATGAATCTCAGATTTTATATGAGCAGCTTGCAAATGTCCCCCTTTTTCCCTTCTGGGGCTGGAGGGGAGTCCACATTCAGGCTTTGCTCTGGAGTGTGTAAAATAGAAGCAGATCCTTTCTCGGGGGAAGGGAGAGAAGGTCTCTAGGTTCATTTTCCTTTGAAATGGTAATAAATGATGACTTCTGGGAGAGATGGGACTTCATACCTCTCTGGTTGTCTCCATCCTTGAGATTGCTACTCAATTATCTCAACACGAATGCCTGAGTTCTTTGCTCAGAAAGCCCTGACCCATGCAGAAAAGTAAAGATATTCATTTAAAATTGTTTCCCAATGATGTTCATACACAACTTGTACATGAGTGCTTATAGCCCCAAACTGAGAACATAATACAAATATCTATCTTCAGATCAATGAACAAACAACTGTGATATACCCATGCAATTATACCACTCAGTAATAAAAAGAAATGCACTATTGAAATATACAACCACATGGATGATTCTTAAAAAATTGTGCTTAATGAAAAATGCTAGATCAAAAAATTGTGCTAGATGATTTCCTTTATATAAAATTCTAGAATATGCAAATTAATTTATAGCGACAAAAAGCAGATCAGTGGTGGCATGAAAGCAGTGGGTGGGGGCAGGGTTGAGATGAGGAGGGAAGGATTATAAAAGGATACAAGGAAACAGCGTGTATATATTCATTATTTTGATTTGTGTTGTTTTCATGGGTTTATACACGTTTCAAAACCTATCAAATCATAAATTTTAAATATGTGCAGTTTATTTTACATTAGTTTTACCATGGTGCAGCTGTTTAAAAAAATCAAGAAAAATCAGCCCCTCTAGAATTTAAAAATTATTTATTTGAATTTCTGGCTTATACTTACACAGGGAGAGAAGAAAACAAAAAATAGCTTCCCATACTCTCAGGGAGATTATAAAGGCCACGGTGGTCAAGAGCCTCAAGATCACACTTAACCTTGGGGCTGTAGAAGCCAAGGTGATCTCAGCCTGGGGACTGGTAAAACCAGAAGAAATTCTCCAATCTTACGTGAGGCTGCTCCAGAAAGAGCTCAAGTAGCATCTACAGGGTGTGCTAAAGCTGTGGAAAAGTGACTATATTGGTGAATTGATAATATGACAACTGATTTTTGAAGTGCAGTGGATAGTGGGTGTTGTGAGGCTGAAAGACAAAGAAATTTATGGTCACATTAGTCAGGGTCAGGAAAATGTTAAAATCCTTCTTGGCTGTTGCTGGCTGGCTCACACCTTTCAAAAGGCGATACGGTGTGAAAAATGTTAAACCTGAAGGCGAGTCAGGTTCTGCAGATCAGGATGCTGTAGAAGAATTTAAAAACACCTGATGAGTGTTACACAGGAAAAGGATTATGTAGAAGAACAGGTTTTCAACACTCATGTTGCTGGTTTTAACAAGGACATTGGCAAATGTACCTATATAATGCAAATGGCATTTTGGTTGTGGTCAGGGGCTCACAGAAGCTTAACATTGTATTTCTCCCTTAAACAGTATTTCAGTGGTGGTAGCAACTTTTTAGAATGTAACTACTGCAACTAGCAAGAATCAACTCCATGTATTTAATCACCTGTATGTTTCTTTTCTCTCTACCACACTGAATTTCTTTGCTACTTTATTTCAGTGAGTAGTCCTTTTTGAAACTATTAGATCTGAATTTTCTTGAACAATGCAGCCTTTGTGCAACTCTTATCTATGTGTAAACAATCAGAAATAATGGACACTTTAGGACTCTTTTCACGAGAAATTAAATTAAAAATTTCCTCTCTACGGCCATATCATAATCCAGCTGAATAATTTTCTAGTAAACCTGTGAGCCTGGCTTGGGGAGGCACTTGTCCTCATAGATACTTCCTTATTTGTAGAGGGATAGAACTCTATCATATATCTGAGATTTGAAGAACCAGAACAATTAACACTAGTGTCTTGCATTAGAGTTAAGTGTTACACGTATAGGACATGAGTGATATGATTTAATAGAACTTATAATAAGGTATTCAGATTTACTATACTTTTATTTAAAGACTTTATGAGTATGTCAGAGTTATTTTTCATGAGGTAAATTGTTATGGCTGTTTCACTTCCTTTTCTTATACTTAAATATTTTTTGTAATCTCGTCTCGTACAGCCATGATATAAACAGTCTACATCATGGAAAGATACAGTAGTCATTGATCAGGTAAATAAGATCACATGGCATATTAAGATGCTAAGAAACAACATTTCAGTTTTTCAAACAGTATTAACCATCTGCTAAGTTATAGCTATAGAGCTAGCCATATGCTGAAATCATTTGTCTTATTTAGTATGTATAGTTAAAAAAAAAAGTTTGTTGTTGTCCAAAAATCCTGTGGGATGCATCTCAAGATATTGTCTTATTAATATAGGACAATTATTTTGAAAGAGTTTAGTGATAGTGATCAGTAAGTAAATATTTCCTTGTCTTACACTGAGTACTTTTAAGGTGATGGCTTTATGTCTGCTTTTAGCTTTTAATTATTCAGTGAATTCAGTTAAATTCTGAGATTTTACATATATAATGTATGTAAAACTGAAACATATTATTTTCATTTTCTAAAAGCTCGTTCTAATTATGTATTTGGCAAGTACAGGCTTTTTCATATTGAACTTGGGAAAGACTGTTAAATCGACTGTTTTTACTTTATATGGAAACTTTTATTGGTCCATTGCCAAGAGCATAATGTTTGATTTATTGGTTTCCAGTTTTACTAACTTCCAATATAATTATCATTTATAACTACTCAGAAAAATGATTAATTTTTTATTTGTGCACACCCATGTTTCTAGAAGCATTATTCACAAAAGCCAAAAGGTGGAAGCAACCCAAGTGTCCATCAACAGATGAATGGATAAACAAAATGTGGCATGTACATAAAATGAAATATTACTCAGCTTTTAAAAAGAAGGCCATTCTAACACGTTATAACATGGCTAAACACTGAGGACTTTATGCCAAGTGAAACAGTTACAAAAAGACAAATACTGTCCAGTTCCACCTACATGAAGTGTTTAGAATATTCAAACTAATGGAAACAAAATAGAATGGTGGTGACAAGTATGTAGAAATTGTATGGCATGTTTAATTCTAATGCTAACACTAATAAGAATGCTAGTAAAAATACATTATCATCTGGTGATCTGTCCTCCCCAATATTGTGTGGAAAACTGGTAACCCTTGTTTCTTCTCGAACAGTATAGTAAGGATATAGGGTTCTTATGCTTAAGAAGAGTGTGTCTGTGGTTTATACTTTGGAATTAAGTGAATGGGGTTAGAAGGGTACAGTCCTGGTTCTGTCGCTTACTATGTGATCTTAAAATTCTTTTTCTTTTTTTATGCCCCCCCCACTGAATTCATTGATACATCCTTTATCTCATATATTTTCCAACCCCCCTTTTTTTGGTGAAAACAATACAATTCTTAAAAACTTTAACTCTCCCTAGGCCTCAGTTTTCTCTCATTTTTCTGATCAATAAGAATAAATGGTATCTATCCATTAAAGCAATCTGAGAATTAAATCATGAGTCAAAGGGTTCATCATACTGCTAGTGACTCTCAAGGCCCTGCAGCTACTAGACCTCAGTACATTGTGATGATGGTAGTGATGATTACCATTACTAAAAGATGATATTTTGGTAATTCGGTTGCAATCTGCCTGGCTTCTATTAATATTCTTAATATCATGTTCCAGTTTGTGTTTTTAACTTAAACCATTAATCTCTGAGGTCCTTCTTGAACTTAAGTGACTAAAAATTACACATGTGATAGCAATACGTGTTAATACAGGGGAGCCAGAACAGGGCATTGATCTGATTCTCTCTTAAATTTGCTGAAAGATCTGAGTTGTTCAGTCTCCGGGCCTCCATTTCTTCAGATGTTGAAGGAATAGTTTGGACTGATCAATCCTCAAGACAGCTTCTGCCCTTAATATTCTGTATTTTGATCCATTGCACATGCATAGCATCGGAGGAATCTGGCTTAATAGCAATTCATTTCAAAAAGTGACATGACTTCCAAAAATGCTAGTTTGAACTTAGATTGATTAATGAAAGCATATCCTGTTGGCAAATGGAGATCTGTTAAGATGAAAGGGATATGAGTGGGGAAGAGGCTTGGTTTCCATGATGGGTATAGATGAACTGAAGCAAGGAGCTGGCATTGTTTATCTTGGATGAGAGAAGACTAAGTGAAGAGGCATGATGACTCCCAGTAAATATTTTAAATGCTGTCCCATGAAGAAAGTACTCCTTATCATCTGTGCATACCATAGGGCAGAGCTAAGAGCCAGGGATTAAGTTCCAGAGAGGCAAATGCTTGGAACTGTTTAGACTAAAGAGGCAAAAGGATAGAGAATTTGATCAATAATATTGCAACAACTTTGTATGGTGACAGATGGTGCCTAGACTTATTGTGGTGATCATTTTGTAGTGTATAAAAATATCGAACCACTATGTTGTACACCTGAAACTAATATAATATTGTAAGTCAATCATACTTCAATCAAAAAAACTAAAAAGTAAAGACTGGATAATATGTTTGGTGGAGTTCTACATGCAACTCCTAGGACTTATATTTCTCTGGAAAATATCCCTGAGGTAAGGTCCCTAGCAAACTCCTTCTAGAGCGTTCCTGCTGGTTTCACTAAGCCCTTCCTCTTCCCTGTTTCAGAGTAAACTTGGTATCTATCCTTAGATTTTTTTTTTTAAGTTTTAAAATTGAGGTATAATTTATACACAATAAAATGCATAGATCTTAACATATAATTTGAAAATTTTGAAAGATATATGCTACCATTTAACCCATACCCTACTCAAGATATAAAACATTCCCAACACCCTGGGAAGTTCCCTCTTGCTTTCCACTCTGTTCTTTCCTGAGAGATAAACACTATACTGATTTTTATCTATGGATTATTCTGTTTCTGTATGATGGGAACTACGTGATATGCACTTTTTTCCTATCTTACTTCTTTCACCTACCTTAGTTCTTTAGAGATCCATAGTTTATTCTTGTTATTGCAGAGTAATATTTCATTTTATGGCTATAATACATTTAGGTTTATCCATTCTCCTGATGATGAATTCCACCAGTAATGTAGGAGAGTTCCAGTTGTTCCACATCTTTGCTAAAATTTTGTATTGTTAGTGGTTTCAATTTTATCTGTTTTGGTAAGTGTGAATTGGTATCTTATTCTGGTATAATATTAGTTTTCACTAAATAAAACTTGTTTTTCATAAATTTTCAAAATTTTCAGGCAGAGTTTAACCTCTGAAAACTACAGTTGTATTATGTTTTGAATCCTCTTGATGGGCTGCCATTACCAGTAAGTCTGACACATAGTGAGATTAGCAAGCAAAATTTAATTTTAGGAAGGGGTTTGGAGAGAGCCAGGATGGACACAGTAGTTTTTGTGTCAAAGGATCGATAATGCCTGTGCAATTCATTGCAGCATTGTGACATGTGTCAGTTTCCGTATTTGTGTGTCTGTGTATGAGTGTGTGTTTGTGATTTTTATTAGAGAGTAAGCCATGAAAATCTAAAAGTGATCCATAAGCTGCAGGGAAAAAATAGCTAAGTAGATAGATATTGCCTAGGAATATTGTTTCCTTTTTTCCTACATATATTTTTGGCACTTGGTCAGTAATTTATTAATATTTTCAAGAATTTAATTATATTTGTTGTATATTTCATCCTCTTCTTTTCTCATTACTCTAGCTCCAAACTAAATAAAAACACTGACTCTTCTCAGCATCACATAATTTGCTCCAAAGCTTGAGCTTTGTTTTGCTGCTGTAGTGTGTTAGAACATAGAGCCTTGCTTTATGGAGAATGGGGAGGGTGTCATCAACTTTGAGAAAAACTTACTGTTAATGTTTGTCTAATCCTGTAAGCTTTGAAAAGTCTCAGAATTTTTCCTCTCCATGTAGAAATAAAAGATGGAAAAGACCCATTTGGCAGCCTGGTCCCGTGCCAATGAAGGATTACCTTCTCAATAGCCCTGTGTATAATTCTCACTTTAACTTTAGAAATTTTAAATTACTGAACTTGAACTACTTGCTTTGGGAGACCATTTCAGAGAACAAATAACTGCTTGGGCTGAACCCAGTTCTATATTTAAATTATAATATAAAGCATTCTAAGCACTAAGGGCTAGATAAATCCTGATAAACGTCAGTGGCTTAGATTATCTTTGCCAAGTATGTTACTGATCCTCTTACTCTTCAAATTTTCATTTTGAAAACAGTGTCCCTTATCCTTCTATGTAAGAGGAATCTACAAGTATGTACAATGAAATAAAAGCTTCTTAACTTTTTAACACTGGCTTTGAGAGTATGCCTTGAGTTGTTTGTAAACTGGTGGCAAAATCTGTACTTGAGTGCAAAACAGGCCATAACAGTCCTGACTGTGTTGTAGTAAAGTAGCAGGAAACTCATGTTATCCACCGTGGATACAGCGTCCTCTGTATTAACACTTAGACTTGGATCTTTTCCTCTCGGGGCTGGTTTGGTATGAGAAGCAAGGACTGAAGAGTCACTTTAGTTCATGTTTTATAGAATTAGCATTGACCACCATATTATTTTATTTATTTATTTATTTATTATGGCTATTACCTTTCTGAAATCTCCTGCTTCCAGTCATGACTTTATTCATATGAACAAAACGGTTTGAGTAGATCTGAGAGCAAAACTCTCAGATTTATATTGGCTCTCAGATTTACATGGCTGTGAATCTTACTGTGTCACTTTTCCTTGTGGATTACAAGATTTATATTATTGCCTTTTCTTTCTCTTGCTTCCTCTTAGATTCTCAGCAGTCGAGTTTCTGGTCCATTAGAATCACATCCTTATTACCAATTCTAAGGGTGTGATCTCATTACTTATCCCTCTGGTGTTCATCATCGCCTTTGTTTCTTTTTTCCTTCTTGAAATCACACTTCAAGATCCAGAAGTATAGTTTTTCCCCCATTCTTGTTCTTTATTTTAGATGGATCTTCTGACCTTTGTCCAAACTTTTTTTACTCTTACTTATTCCATTTACCATCATTTTCTAGGATACTGTTTTCTTAAGACTACTACCAATTGCTCTATATGTCCCTCTTTTTACTGGGGTAATTTGTGTTGGCAGAAAGCCTATAATTATAAAGGGTATGTCTTAGGTATGACTGGTGAATCTGGCCCTCAGCTTTGTAAAGATAGAAATCCAATCTCGTCTGTCTTCCAAAGTGATAACCTGCTGTCATGTTGAATATGCTAACAGACCTCACAAAAGACTAGTACGTAAAATAAGAAGGCAGTTTATTAATTTAAAATGAGAAATATAACTGTTAGAAAAATCAAGTATTTCTCTTGGCCTGACTTGCCTCTTTTTCTCTATAGACAAACTACTTGGGATTAGTGATGATATAATTAGAGCAAGGGGTATTAGTTAAATGAGCTCGGTGTATAAAAGCAACTATCTTTGGGAGCTTATGGTGTCTAGTTATATAACAGAAATATTCCAGCCATGTTAGGAACATGCCTATGCCTGCCTAGAAAAGTGTCTTCTCTCCTGGTAAGTGTTTGTTTTACCACTGCGGATGTTTGCCTCTGTAACAATCTTTTTTTTTTTTTTGTAATCTTATAGCTGCACAGTCTTTTTCTGAATGACATTTTTCTTAGCTCAGTTATTTCAATAATGTCGATTAGGTTATGGTCAGTTCTTCCTGGTCAAAGACTGTGTCTTTATATCTACTGTATTTACTTTCTTAGTGGAATTATTGAAGGAAAATCCCAACTGTCATTATTTTCCCTGTGTTGTTTCATGACTTGAATAATCATCCATTTGATTACATACAGATTTGTATTCTAAAATGCATGTCATACTATATCCAGACTATTATTTTGATATTTGCTCCGAAAATAATATGGCAAAACAATATGCATGCTTCCAGCACTTCTTCTATCTACTTCCAAGCACCTGGCAAAATATCCTTTCCTATTATATACTAACATATTTTTTCTGGAGGCATAGGTATGCTCTGTACACTGGATAAAATACTGATTATACTTTAGGAACACTGTAGGTTGAAATAACAATTTGAAGCTACAGCATCTGTAATAATTTATGAAATTTATATTTTTAGAAAGAAGACATAGCAGAACTGTACTAGAAGCAGAGACGAGCATGTCATCATATTTGTCTCAGCATTCAAAGTCTCATGGGAGAAGCAGATACACACAACAGGGGCTTCTGATAAGCAAAATTGAGGTTTGTAAACAGTGAGTAGAATTTTCCTGGCCAGACTGAAGGAACACACTGCTAGCGTAGTTTGGGAAAGTTTGGTTGTAGGTGGAATACTGAGCAAGAAGTGAAGGTCCTGAGGGTAGTCTGAAGATCTTCTCTATGCTGATAAGGTATCTTGGCCTCTTCCTGTAGGCAAATGTAAGACATTGCAAATATAGGGATAAAACCTGGGAGAGAGAGAAGAAGAAAAAAAAGAGAAAGAGAGAGGTGGATTTGAGAGAAATTATAGACCAGGGAAGCTAACTCCAACCAGAGACAGCTCTTAGATTGAGGAAAGTTAAGAGGTTCAGGGAGGACTAGAATCCTTGACCTTGTAGGGATTCTTGTTTGGGAATGAATTGAGAGGCCTAATGATATCTCATGGATATTAGGGAATATCTATGTAAAACATTTCCTGAAAATCCCTAGAAGTGTCCTGTTGAAATATAAGCCTTCGGGGCAAATGAGAACAATCAGTAAAGGGTCTCCACCTCCACCGCTGTCTCCCCACCCACCCCTGCCTCCACCCCCTCCAGCCCCTGGGTCATATCTAGGCCACAGCCCTGCAAACATTAGTCAAGCAGTATAATGACCTTAGTTGTAAAAATTGTCGCAATAGTTATTAATTTATCCTACTCTCAGGCCTTTGACACTCATTCCTTTATACTATTTCTAAACTTTGTCATTTATTTTTGAGTTCCATGCCTTGTATTTTTTAATTTCTTCAGTCAAATAATAAACTTTCTTCTCTATCAACTTTATTTCTTCTAACTCCTCTGCTTTTTTCTTTTGACACCACTTTGAAAATGGTCTTCACCCTTTATAGTTTTCACATGTCCATCTGTTGCTTTTTGCAACAGATTCCTTTCCTGGTTTCAGAGCACTCTTTTGATGTCCTTCTGTATGTCTTTATATATGCTTTGTCCTTTCCCTTGCCTCCATCCACATAACCATCCTTTCTATTTTCTCGCCTCATGTAGTAGAG
This sequence comes from Catagonus wagneri, assembly GCA_004024745.2. Lineage (NCBI taxonomy): Eukaryota > Metazoa > Chordata > Mammalia > Artiodactyla > Tayassuidae > Catagonus > Catagonus wagneri. Next base: position 1,383,346 of record PVHT020000080.1, read on the forward strand.
CCTTGCCTAACACTTTTCCCCAGTATTCCTTTTCTTAAATAATTTACTGCTCTGTCAATCATTTTTCAAATGTAAACCTTGCTTTGAAAGAAGTCTTTCCTTAATTTATCTCATAGCACACCATCATCAACCTTGGATACTACTTCTGAGGAAGGAACTGTCAAATTTAGACATTTGTCCAGCTTGGTATATACACTTCTTGAAGAAAAGGACTGTCCTCTAATGTTCATATATCTTTCTCGTATTTTTGGATTTTTAAAATCTATTAATCTGGAGTTCCTGTCATGGCTCAGCGGTTAACGAACCCAACTAGTATCCATGAGGACGCTGGTTCAATCCCTGACCTCACTCAGTGGGTTAAGGATCCGGTGTTGCTGTGAGCTGTGGTGGAGGTAGCAGACGTGGCCTGGATCTGGTGTTACTGTGGCTGTGGCTGTGGTGTAGGCTGACAGGTATAGCTCCCATTCAACCCGTAGCCCGGGAACCTCCATAAGCCGTGGGTGTGGCCTTAAAAAAAAGATAAAAAAAAAATCTATTAATCTGTTATGAGTAGAATTATAATTGAAGAAACTTGAAACCAGTGTCTCTAGAATCTATGGGTCCTGGTAGTATACCATGTGTGCACATACATTTATTATGTGGAGAAGATTCATAATTTTAGCTAATTCTTAAAGGTCTCTAGAAAGAAAATAAACATGCTTAGTAAGGGTATAAGGATCAAGATCTTCCGTTCAACTTCTGCAAGGAATAAGTACAACTAGATTTTTACATGAAGTTTAAATAATTGTATATAATTGATATCAGTACTTTCCTTCCCTACCCTGTCTGTTTGGTATTTTATTAACTTACAGATCATTTTCAATAAGAATTTATATTTGTGCACTGTCTTCCCACAAAATTAGCTATTTTGTAATGATTTTGAATGTAGCTCTACTTAAATTTGTTCTTTGAAAACCTTTTTTTTTTCAAATAACAAAATCAGAAACAGGAAAACAGGAGCTTCTGGCAGCATAGAAGCAAAGTGTGTAATTTTCTAGCCATTCAGCTGCCACCTGCCCTGCCACCAGAGATTCAGTCTAATTATACTCACTGATCTGAGCCAGCCACCGAAAGAGACATGATGTATGTGAAAGGGGAGGTTCTTTGAAGAGTTAAAGCAATCTTTCTCTAAAGGCTGGTTCTGTTTTTGCCTTGATGCGTGCTTTAATTGCTTCTTCCTGCCCATGATGTAAACTCAGATTCCATACAAGAAGGTGACAGTGTGGAAGCTGAAGGTACTAACATTAATCATGAGGAAGTTTAATTTTTCTAGCCTTCAGTTCCACCAAGTGACAGGGTGATTTTTACTTTTCTCTTCCAGAATCCTAATGTGTTGAATGATATTTAGGGTTCACACTCCCCTCCAAGTATCCTGGTGTCAATCTGACAAATGGCCATGTCTTCTGTAAGATGCCAGAGTTTGGTTCACAGCTGGCATATTTTCTTTTTTTCTAGCAAAGGGGAGGGTTTGGTAAGTTCTCACCTGTCGCAGGTGGTGTGGGGTCAGGGTTTTGACTGACCCTTTGGAATCATGTAGTGCTTCTCCATTTCTGAGTAAGGGTCAGAGGCTCCCCTGGTGATCAACTTCTCTGATATTGATATGGTACAGCATGTTTATCTTGGTGGCTTTTCACTCAATATTTTAGTTTGTATAAATATAAAACTGGGGAAGTGGTGTTATATGTATTTAGGTTAAATGCATATTTGTTGGGTAATCAGTTATGACTTTTGAAGCTTTTTTATTCAGAATCTAAGCAAATTTAATTCATCAAAGTGCCTTTTAACATATAGAGATTAGCCTTTTTTAGTGAAGTGATTGTATAAACAAGTTCCTATCTTTGTTTATTGCCCAAGTTTCTTTTGGGACAAGGGATGGTATCATTGCTTTATTAAACAATGCAAATTTTTTCATCCTTTGGATTAAATTTTAAAACTTCCTTATCTTAGGAAAACTTGATTTACTTGCTAAATATCTAATTTTCCTATAACTTTTAAGTTTAAGGTCAGGTTGTTCCAATCTAGAGACTTCAGTTAAAATTCACTTCTGCCTCTATTCTTTATGCTGACTTTAACATATCGTCTCTTTCCTCAGAGTGTTTCTCACCTTCTCACTACACACAATTTTCCTAAGTTATTCTGATTTAATAAATATGGCTTGTTATACTTTTTATAAGAATATATTAATAGTGATGTCAGGGGACATGGTAGGCAGTGCTGGATGGTGTATTAATCCTCTAGTGCTATGTAACAGATTACTACAAACTTAGTGGCTTTGGAACAATACTCATTTATTAGCTCAGAGTTCTGTAGGTTGGATGTCCAACACAGCATGGCTGGGCTCAGTGTATCACAGGCTGAACTCAAGGCATCAGCTGATGTCTGCAGTTCTTACCTGGAGGCTCAGGGGGAAATGAATCTTAATTCTTGTTGACAGAATTCAGTTCCTTGAGATTAAAGGCTAAACTCCCCATCTCCCTGGATGCTTTTAGCTGCAGACACTTCAGGCTCCTGAGGTTGCCACATACTTTGCCATGTGACCTCCATCATCGGCCAGCCGGAGAAGGGGCTTTGAATTCTCTTTGGCTTCTCGGTCTCTGACATCTAGACCTATATTTAAAGGTTTATGTGATTAGGTTAAAACCACCCAGATAATCTCCCTTTTTAAAAGTCAGCTTATTTGGGTCCTTAATTACATCTGAAAAAAATCCCTTCTCAGCAATACTTACATTTAAGTTTGAGTCTGTAACTGAGAGAAGTTTGTATACCAGAAGTTGAGAAGTTTGGAGGCCTTCTTAGAATTCTGCCTGCCATGGACAGCTAACCTATCAGTCACTCCTAATTCCCTTCTCTCAAACCAGCCTAGTGCAGAAGTTGGAAAGCCACATACTGTTTTCCAGCCTCCCTTCCAGGTGGGGAAACTAGTTGTCCTGGCCAATGAAACGTTAAGGGGAAATTCACTGGAAAGCTGCTGAGAAACCTTTGTTTTCCTGATTAAAGAACAGATATCCTGGAGCTTTTCCTTCCCGCGTGAATGTAGGTAAGATCCTTGGAGCTGCGTTTGGCCACCTGGTGACCATGAGGTGATAGACATATACCAAGCCATCTGGATACAAGCATGTACACATTCCTCTTGACAATCAATTGATGATGTTTTTGTTTGATAAGACAATGCTAAGGTGAAGGAAAAAATATAAGCAGTCCTTGAGGGCATTGTTGAGCTGCTATTTCAGGCTTATATTTTTATACTTTCAGACTTGTTAATTTTGAGAGGCAATTAAATGTGTCTTCTGACAAAACTACTGTTATTAGTGCTCAAACACTCCTAATGATAAAAGGCAAAAGGGTAAATTAATATTTATGAGTAGTTACTAAGTACCAGCCGTGGTGCTAGATGTTTTATACATTATTTCACTAATCTTCACAGCAATTCTGTTAGGAAGGAAATAGTATTACTCTTGTCCACCGGTCTCCTGTCACAGAGATAGCAAGTGCTGGAGTACGCTTTCAGGACAAATCTATCTTGCTCCAAGTGCCCATATTTATTTCACTAAATCACGCTGCTTCTCTTAAAGGTTTAATCCTGTCCCTGAGGGTTTCTTAATCCCGTTCCTTCTTAATGCTTCATCATAATAAAATTGGTATTTTGTATCCTTATAGATACATAGCAATGGTGTAAGTATTTAGACTATAAAACTAAAGTTTAGTATTAAACTCTGTGTTATGGACTGAATTGTGTCTCCCTCGAATTCATATATTAAAGTCACAGTGTGATGGTATTTGGAGATGGGGCTTTGGGAGAGAATTAGAATTAGATGAGGTCATGAGGGTAGGGTCCTTATGAGGGGATTAGTGTCCTTATAAGAAAAGATATCAGAGGGTACTCTCCCTAGCCCCATGCCAGTAAGATACCCTGCCAGGATTCAAACTCTCATCCAAACCTCACCATGCTGGCACACTGATCTTGGACTTCTCGCCTCCATCACTATAAGAAATATATTTCTGTTGTTTAAATCACTGCGTCTATGGTTATTTTGTTACAGCAGCCGGAGCAGACTAAGATAGGTGATATTCGCCAGGTCCCACTTCTCCTGAACCAACATCCCTAAAGCCCAGATCTGGATGTGGTAGATGTTGACTGTACTCTTCAATCCTTGCAAACCTCTAGGCCTTTTTATATTTGCTCAAGAAATTGCTGAAGGCAGGAAAAAGTATTTAGATATCTATCTTTCCTGAAAGTTTATGTCTGCCTGGGCACTGTTCTCTCAAGTTCATCCCTTGGATAGATCTCTACTCACTGTGGGCATTTTAAAGGGATGTAACTCTCTTCTGTAGACGCCTGGTCTCTGCCCCATAGACCACTCTGTTATTCATGTTTCTTCTAAAGGAAGATCTCTGGGGTCATGAAACTTCAAATCTTGAACTTAGCATAGTTCTGCCATCCTTGCCATAACCCCCAGAAGACACCAAGAACTATGTGTACACATTACCACTAACTAGAGCATTGAACTCCAATCCCTGTCTTACCTTTTACTTCAGTGAAGCTGGACTAAACCACATGTGAACTCCGAGAATATTTTTACCTTCATTCTACAATGGACCAGACTAAAGGCAGAAAAAGGCTTTCTCTTTCCACTAGATATGAAGATGATTTTGCCCTTGGTTTCTACTCTAGAAACAGAAAGAAAAATCTGGGAATGAAAAAAAGGGGAACTTCGTCTTATATTGGTGAAAGTGCCCCATTTGTGCTTTTAGCCTTTAACCCCACTCTGGTTGCATAAGTCTTCCTCATTAGGAGGTACTCTTACCCCATCTTCCTCCTTAACCTCCTCAACCCCATCTCAAATGAGTGAATGGGGAGAGCTCTGCAGAGAAAAGTGAAATAGGTTTGCCCCAAAGAGCGCTTCCATTCAAGTTCCATTTATAATTCCACTTACTAAAAGCTGCACTTCCATACAATCTGGCCTCATGGTCTCCTTGGAGCTACATTTTGTTCATCTCTTCAGGAGGAGTTCAGATGTAGAAGTGAGGAGCAAAGAAAAATTTGAGCTCCCACTTCTGCAATGATTTTCAAAGTCTTTAGCCACATACCCTTTATTCTAATAAAACCTTACCTGGAATCCCATTTATATAACAGTAGTAAGTTCAGAGATTCTCTGGTTGGATAAGGAGTAGGAGATACCCTAGACTTTGAAGCACTGCTGGAAATAATTGGCTTAAAAGTTAGAATGTGTGGTCAGTATTCCTGATTCATGTTCATATACCTAACATGCAGATGGAAAATGGAGAGAAGACTGGGCCTGAATTTTGGCAGATCCACAGCTATCCCTTTGTCTTATACATTTTTGGTAGAGTTGATGTGTACTCAGCTAAGAATAGGCAGAGGCTAAATCCTATTGAGCTGATTAATGAAACCTTTTTTCTCTACATAAGGGTTCTTCATTCAAGAGCTTCTCTAGTATCTAGACAGCACACCGGGCCTGCTTCCATCAACAGTGGAGAAAAAAGAGAGGTGTGAGATGCTCCAGTTAGGCTCCAACTTTTCCTTAGTCTGTACCCTTCCACATACTATAAGGAGAACCGCACTCAAGGTATTCTTTAACAAACAGAATTTCAGAAAATCTGACCATGAATTTCTTAAGGTCACAGAGCACAGTGATACCTGCTCAGTCCACTTTCAGGTTTCTTTTACAACCTCTGAGGATCTGTTGATTTTCCCACTACCAGTTCTGTTTCTGCACATGAGTAATTGGGGCCAGAGGCTGACCCTGGTGTTGTATAAAAGTAATTGACAACAGTAAATTTAGCCCTTTGTGTTGCTTGGGTATAGAGAGTTCTTTATTTCACACTGCATCGTAAATTATCTACCTGCAGCCAGGTTCTGAAATTGTCTTTCCAAACTTCAGTTAAAGTTCATGGAGTTTGATGTGTGGATTTACTATAGGATTAATTCCAGAGCCATGACCTTAGACCTTCTTACACGTGGGTATTGCGTCTATGGCATTTCCTATTAAGATAGAATCTGATTAGAACATAGATATTTCTCCAGAGGTATTGGTTGCAGAAGCAGTTCTCAAATACATATCTCAATTACCACTATGCCTTCTCCTTACAAAGCCCTGTTGATGTGTACTATTTTTCTTTGTTCCTTTGGTGATTATTTAACTTTGATTTTCATGCTACTTTGTGTTTAACGCATCATATGTAAAAATATAACTGAAAAGAACCATGTGAAAATGTACCAAAAATAAATGGACAGGCCTGCATTTAGAGCTGTGAATTAGAAAGGATAAGTAGACTGGAGATAGTATTTATTTGAACTTCTGTCCGATTGATTGTTGGATTGCTAAACCAGTCCACTAACATTGAGCTTAATCGCAATTGTTATTTCCTGGTAAACAATATATTTTTATTGCATAAGTTAAGATCTACTACCCATATAAAGAACACTGCATTGGAAAGTGAACTGTTGAAACAAAACCCTATTCCATGGTACCCTCTTCCAACGCCGGGAATCATAATTCTTAGGAACCTAGCTTGGTTTTGATCATCCTCAGCTCAGTTTCCCAGGGTTACCCTTACCACTGCAGCTGTTGACTCTAAGTATAATCCTTACCTCTGCTTGGATAACCTATGTGCTGCTTGTGTCTTTGCTCATTATTCTGTTGTTTTTGTGAACTCACTGAAAGGAAGAAACAGTTCAGGCCCAAAATCTGTAATCGCAAACATGCTTGTCTCATGTAGAATCTATGTGTTTGAATGTCTGTTTATATGGCAGTACAGGAACCAAAAGAGAAAATTAGAATCTTGGAGGCTCTAGGAAATGTTTTTTTTTGAACTGCTCTGACCCTGATGAGAATATTAAAGTCCTCAGAACAGAAAGTAAATCTACTAGTAAATTGGAATTTCTGATTCGTGGTATGAACAATCTAATTTTATGTACTAAAAATGTTATAAATTTACTTAGACTCTCCTATGAAGTGCAGTAGTCAGTGACAGAGGGCAGAAAATGAGTAATGGGCAAGTAAAGTGTGATTACCCAGAAGTAACCAAAGCAGGCAGTAAAGGAGATATCCAGCTTGCGAGGACCTGCGGACCTGCAAAGACAGATCTATAGACCCCTCCTGAGTCAGCAACATCATGATGATCTAGGATGGGAAGGGAGAGTTGAAATCATTTATTCTCGATTTCAAGTCCTCTGTGGCATGAGGGGAAGGAAGAGTGAGAAGGAAGCATGAAGACAAACTATAAGATAATTACATACATAACTTAGTGAAGTAGTTGCTAGAAAAATCAAAGGGGCTGCATGTGTACAGCAAGGTGACACAGCCTTGTCCTCACACTTTGAGTAAAACATCCTGGATCCTACCTCTGTTCCCTTTACTTTCCAAAAGTCCTCCAGCACGTAGCTTAGCCATTGGAACCATCAGTTCCTTTACCTGTAAGATAGAGGTAAAAATGGTACCTTATCTTATAGATTAAACATTAATGCATATAAAGTGCTTGCCACAGTATCTGGCCCATGTAAATGTTCTATATATTTGTGAACTGATATTTACTAACAATTTTTATTCTAATTCTGACCATTCTAATTCAGTTCCACATCGAACTTTGGGATCAATCCTATACCAGGGTTTGGTGGTTGTGAGATAGGGGACCCTCTATCAATAGTCTCAAGTTCAGCATCACTCTTACTGCAGGATCTGCTTGAATTATTTTGCTCACTCATGCATTTATTCATTCAACAGATGTTTATTGACTTTCTGCCCTTGAGGGAGTTCTATTCTAGTAGAGAATATTATGATAAACAAGAAATATATCAACAGATAAGATAATTTTGGAGAATAAGCACTATGAAGAAAAACCCAAGGGAAGGAACCAAAGGTAGATGGGATGGGGACCCTATACTACATAGTGTGGTGAGGGAAGGCCCTTCTCAGCAGATGGTAATTGAACAGAGATCCGAATGCAGAGATAGAGACACGATGGGAAGATATTTTAGGGGAAAATTCCAAGGAGAGGAAATGGTAGTAATAAAACCAGAGAGATAAGAAAGAGTTTGGAATATTTGAGTTTAAGAGATTCAGAATTAATAGTGGAGTATCTAGACCACAGTGAACAAGGATGCTTCTGGAATGAGAAGGGGTTGATGAAGTTGGGGGTACAGATTGCCAAGGCCCTGAGGGTAGGGGATTTAGATGATTTACATCCTACTGCCTAATAAACACTGCTGCTTGATGACCTTCAAAGCAACTGAAACTGGGTATTATCTTTAAACAAGCCTTTAACAAGCCATATTTTTGGAGGATGAAAACTGGAATACCATTGCTATTTTAATATATAGCCTTCATTATTTTAATGCTTTCAGTACTCTGCTTTACAAAAAGGAAGCAATTTTTCAGAATCTCCTAAGGGGCCCAATGCCTCAGCCTCCTTCCTCTGAAACATTGAAGCATGGCCTAACCATGACCTTTGAGCCATCATCACCTTTCTCCTGGGCCATAGGAGCTGTCTGCTGCCGCCTCTGTTGGTGCATCAGGCACACAGATCATCTGGGGTTTTCACTGAAGATGCATCCATAGACTTAGGTTAACTCCTAATGCCAGAAAGTTATATGTTACTAACAAGATACTTCATTCAGTTTCAGACATTCCACTGACCTCCCCAAAATGAGTTTAACCTGATCCCAAGGATCCAAATAAAAAAAAAATTATTCTGTGGAAGGGCCTAAATGTGAACCTAAAATGGAGTCAGTCATTTCATTCCCTTTGTATCTGCAGGCCTTATGACCCATCCTTTAGGAGTCCTGTTGACTGAGATACAAGTTCCTGTCTTGGGCCATCCTAAGGTCCAATAATATTTTCTCATAAAAATTTATGAATCCAACTTCAAGCCATTCTCATTGTCTTCTGTAAAGTTACCTCAAGATCTCAAAAGGGTTATGGTAGATTGTATTCCTGGCCCCAAATGTTCATCACTCCCTGTATTCATCACTTTTGTTATGTGACATTGCTGTCCTTCCCACTAATTATAACGTGAACTCCCAACTTGTCTTTGTGCTGAGCCTGTGACTTGCTTGGGCCAACGGGCTGTTAGCAGATATGCAAACAAAAGCTTGAAATGGACTCACACAATTGAGTTTGCCTTCTTGCATTTTGCTATTTCCATGAGAACAGCCTCCCCTGAGTAGATGCTGCTTATTCAGCCTGGTCCCAGAATGAACATACACAGAGCTGACCTGACCCAATCTGTAATGAGGAAATAAGCCTAGACCCAATGAAAACTTGAATTGTAGCTGACCAGTTTAGCCAATGCAGATAGGCAAACCCGTAGCTGAACTATAGATACTTGAGTAAGAATAAATGATTGTTGTTTTAAACCAATGGATTTTGAGTGGTTTTTACATAGCTTCATATGGAAATAGCTGACTGCTGCAGAACACAACTAAAACAAGCTGGCATCAACAATAATCTTATATTTCAGTGTTAGGATTTCCTGACTTTTCTTCTTTTTTGGTCAGGAGCTATATTTGTTGGTTTGTAGCCTGGTTTCCCAATACTTGTGGCTAACCCTACCCTATCCCCAGTAACAATAACGTCTTTACCTTTACCTTTTGTGATTACCCTTTGCCTGGCAACAGCTTGACTGAATATGCCTCCTAGGTCATTGATTAAGTCCTGTGCACTAATGCTATTCACATGTCCTCTCTATGACCTCTTCTACCTATGGATTTGGACCTACCTTCAATTTCCATTTCCGTTTAAATATTCCTAGGTGAAATGATATAAGATCTTGCTCTCAAGTTATGTGCTAGAACTTAGAATATGTATATGACTAAAACAGTCTTGCCTCTCAGAGCATTCGTAAACTAGTTGTTATGGGCTGAAGTGTGTTCCTCCCTAAATTCATATGGCCATGTCCTAACCTTCGTTACCATAGAATGTGATTGTATTTGGGAATAGGGTCTTTAAAGATTACTTAGGTTAAAATGAGGTCATTAGGGTAGACCTTAATCCAATATGACTGGTATATTTATAAAAAGAAGAGCATATACAGAGAAGAAGCCATGTGAAAACAAGGAGAAGACGTTCATCTAAAAAGCCCAAAAGAGACTTACTTCACTTAGTATGAGAATCTCTAGTTGCATCCATGTTGCTGCAAATGGCATTGTTTTGCTCTTTTTATGGCTCAGTAGTATTCCATTATATTTGTACGACATCTTCTTAATCCATTCCTCTGTCGATGGACATTTAGGTTACTTCCATGTTTTGGCTATTGTGAATAGTGCTGCAAAATGGAAACAGACCCACAGACAAAGAGAACAGACTTGTGGTTGCTGGGGGGCTAGGAAGAGAAGGTGGGATGGAGGGGGAGTTTGGGCTTGGTAGATGCAAACTATTGCATTTAGAATGGATAAGCAGTGAGGGCCTTCTGTACAGCACAGGGAACTATATCCAATCTCTTGGTATAGACCACGACAGAAAATAATATGAGAAAAATAATGTGTATACACACACACACACATACATGGCTGGGTCACTTTGCCGTACAACAGAAATTGGCACAACAGTGTAAATCGACTATACTTAAAAAAAAAGCCCAAGAGAGAGATTTTGGAATAAATCAACCCTGTAACATCTTGATCTCTTACTTCCAGCCTCTAGAATTGTGAGAGAGAAATTTTTGTTGTTTACCCAGTCTGTGGTACTTTGTTAGGCAGCTCTAGCAAATCAATACACTGGTCAAGGAGATAAACCAGTATAGTTCCTTTTTAAAAAAAAAAGTATTCAAAGCAACATGAAAACGAGGAGGTATTTTCAGGAGTTGGGGGAAAGAAGTAAAAGAGAAATTTTTCTAAAAATGGTAATATTTTTAATTTTAAATGATAAAAACATGGTATTAAGTAGAAAATAACATTGCAGGCAGAGTGAAAACATATGCAAATATAGGAAGACACGATAAATCATGGTATATTTAAGTAAATGAAAATTATTTGTTAAAGTTGGAAATGTAAGGAGATTAGCAACAATAGCTACAGACATTTTATACAGACAGTTCATACTTAAAGAAAGCAAGCACTATTTCCCTAGAACATATAAATTATCTACCATATAAAATAATTTTTGTAGCATAGAGTGATTCCTTCACATTCCATTTCAATTGGATCCCTGGTGTCAGATTGGGTGAACTTTAAAATATCCTTGCTGCTTGATTCCAATATCTAACTGCAAAGCTTTTGGAAGGAGACTGATATTCCTGAATGTCTATCAATGTATTCTTACCACCGCATAATCACTGCTCCAAATGTTGTTCTGTTTCATGGGCTGTCTAACCAGCTCCCAAAGATAAAGCTCTGAATCAGTTAGATAGGTTATAAAATCAGAAAACTTGGGTACAATTTACCACCAAACTAGCAAGCATACCTTTTTTTTTTTTTTTTTTTTCCTTTTAGAAGGTCTGAGAATCCATGACTGCTTGGGGTTTTACTGATAGGGTGAGAAGAGTGCCTGAAGCATTGAGCCTGTAGAAGGAAGAAGATGAGTGAATTTCTCTTATTGGGCTTCTCTCCAGAAAGAGTCATCTGGCAAATTGCAAATACAAAATCAAACAGCCATGTGCCAGATGTGCACGGCTGCTGTTGGGCCATCTGCAGCTTGCTTTTATGCCATATGCCACTTTTACATTTGGTTGACGAGGGTATCAGAGGCAAAATTCGCAATGCAATTGTTTTTGCATTATTCTTATAAAGTTAATCAGAAAAAGAAAAAAGGAACTGATATCCAACGAGGCTAAGGAGTGAGGATAGCATAGTGGGTATAGACATAAATACTGCCAGGATTGTTTAAGGATCTTAACTCAAAAGCCAGAAACAATTTTGATTTCACTTTGAGAAAACAAATTTTAAAAGGTGCTGTGATCCTGACTCTTTCATGGCCTTGCTGAATCATCTTTGAGGTCATTTTTTACTTTTTTTCTCCTTTTAATTTCTTCCGCTTTACTTTTCCCCTTGTCTATGGATAGCAATGCTCTTACTCCAAATAAAAAACCCTGTCAATTATTTTCTCTTTATTGAAATGGCATGTAGTTGTGGTTTTGTATTTCTGATTTGTTGGCCCAGCTGACACAGTAGTATAAAACATTAGCAAGAAAAGATTAATTTGCAATTTGAATTCCATAGGTAATATAATAATACCACTGACAGGGTATGACAAGGAAAATGGATTATAGTATGCTTACATTCCATACCCAGAAAATAATTTGTTTTTTTCCCAGATTCCTCCAAGACTGTCAACCATTAGCGACCGTATCTTAATATCTTTGTTTTTTTGCCAGTTTGGAATCTAGCTGAGACTGAATTCTAGTAAACACTTATCTGAATCAAAGCCTAAAGCCCTAATTAAGCTAACAAATAACTACACCTCCTTTTTTTTTTTTTTTTTTTTGGCAATACCTGCTGCATACAGAAGTTCCCAGGCCAGGGATCAAACCTGAGCCACAGCAGTGACAACGCTGCATCCTTAACCCACTGAGCCACCAGGAAACCCCATTATACTTCTTAATTGAAGTGGTCATAACATGCTGCTATTTCTGGCAGCTAGTATTCTTATTTTGGATATAGCATGTATATATACTGACAGTATATAAATCAACAATATGTCTAAATTCAAGGTGGCTTGCTATTTTAAGGATTTTGTGAATATTTTACTTTTATATTAAAGTATGAGTGGAATAAGTATATCTAGGAAGCCCCAAAGATATATGAATAATTGACATAAGGGAAAGAAATTTAAAGGAAGTAGCATGGAAAATATATTAAATCTATGTTGTTTAATTTAACATGTTGGCTCTATTTTAGGGATTTTTTTTTTCTCCAAGTGTTTTAACAAGTGTTCTTGATGACCTTATGAAAAGATTAGTCTGTAATACTTAGCATATTCATTATCAGTCTAAATTGCCCCTGGTATTAAATTACAAACTTTAAAATGACCACAAAAAGGCCCTTTTAGATGTGTTGGCATTTAGAGTTGGGGTTGAGAATTACCCCATGATATCCCGATGGACTGGTTCTATTAGAAAAATCGCAGGCTTTTACAGACCATGATCCTAACTGAGGTTGGTGATGGGGTTCTCTGTGAGTTACTAAGTTCAGATTCTTCCTATGAAAAATAAGCAGCCCGGAGCCGTTCATACATAAGGTCCAATTCAGCTCTTAGAGTGTATGATTATCACTTGCAGTATTTGGTTTTCCATCCCATGGCTATCTTCACTAACACAGAAAATTGAGAACAGATTATACGTAAAGGTCAGCAGCATCCATGGAGAATTGAGGGGAATATGAGAGAATGTTATTCAGGCTTGACTACTTTCCAGGAAGTGGGCTAGGTGCTCTTCACATATTATCTCTATAATCCCCTCAGCATACATATTAGAGTTGGTTATTAGATTAACCCACGTTAAATTGCCCTCTTTATAGATCAAAAACTGTTGAATATCAGCAAGTCCATATGGGCCATCCTAAATGTTATTCTCTCTATTTTACAGATCAAAACACTGAGGCCTGGAGAAGATAAGTAACTTGGCTAGGTTCACAGCTATTAAGTGGCCAACGTGGAATTTAATCCCAGTCCATAGACTTAAATACTCTATATTTACATTGCTTCTATAAACTAAAGAAACATGTCTGTTATTACCTATTTCTATCTGTATGGAAATAATACCCTAAAACCTTTTCAAATTGTATTTTTAGCAAGTTGGATGTGCCCCATCACACAACTTTTCTTGCTAGAAAGCCCCTTACTTTTTTTTTCTAATATATATATATCAACTTCTGACAAAGAACTGTAAAAATATAGCTACTGTATCTCATATGCACACAGCATATTAATAAGATAGAGTTAACTTTGTATATAAGGCAGCAAACTGAGTACCAGTTCTTCCAATTTGTTTGTTTTAGTCTGAAGCTTAAGTTTTGCCTGTGGTCCTTTATTAGAGCTTTTGTGTTTGTGTGTGTGGGAAGGTATCATTCTGCTTTTGGAAATACGCATTTTATTTTTCCTTATAACTAATTTTTTTTTAATTTTGGTAAGAGCATTTAAGATCTCCCCTCTTAACAAATCTTTACGTGCACAATGCAGTCTTATAAACTACAGGCACAGTGTCCTACAGCAGATCTCTAGAGCTTATTCATCTCGTATAATTGAAACTTTATACTCGTTGAACAGCAATTCTTTAGTTTATAACACATGTTTTTTGTTGTTGCTTGTGCATATTTAGTTTGACTTATCTATGATTAGCAGATGTTGGGTGCAGTTTCACGGAGTGGGCAAAGCAGGCAGACTATGTATGGCTAAAAATATGCTTATCGGGGCTATATTTAAAGCCATTGCGTGTGTCAGAATCTGAGCTTGGCAGGCTTTGGCATAAGGGCCCAAGCCTGCTGTGAGGAAGTAAACAACATAGAAGCCAATGTACACGGGCCATCTTTGGCCCATTTATATAACAGTGTGTTACCCAGGTATGAATCTATAGGGAAAGGAAGCACAGCCCAGCATCCACTGATGAAGTAGCAACTGCTCTTTAATGATTACTGTGCTGCCAGTGGGCAGAGGTAAAAAGGATACCTCTCAGAAGGCATGAGCAATCCGTTTAGTTGGAGTCGCTTTTCTGTTCTCTTATGGTCCTATGAGATGAGGCCTATGCCCTTATTTAATTAGCACCAGGTATGTGCTGGTGCTGAGTGATTTGCATAACCAGAACTGTTCTTGGTACATAACAGGGGCTCAACAAATAATTTTGAATAAATACATTACCCCTAACATTCACAACAATATTAGAAGGTAGGTATTGTTATACATGTTTCCCACATGAGGGGCCCACCTTCCTAAGGCAATTGTTTTGAGTGGGTATTTGAGATATGGTAGCTGTGTTTCTGCAGTTCTTTGTCAAAAGTTAATATGTAGCATATTATAGTAGAAAAAATAGAGGCATTCTAGTAAAAAAAAAAAATTGTGTGCAGGGCACGTTTAATCCCATTCAAAAGATAATTTGAGGAGTTCCCATCATGGCTCAGTAGAAACAAATCTGACTAGCATCCAAGAAGACGCAGGTTTGATCCCTGGCCCTGCTCAATGGGTTAAGGATCCAAGTTGCTGTGAGCTGTGGTGTAAGTTCACAGATGCAGCTCAGATCTGGGATTGCTGTGGCTGTGGTTTAGGCCGGCAGCTACAGCTCTGATTCAACCCCTAGCCTGGGAATTTCCAAATGATGCAGGTGCAGCCCTAAAAACATAAAAAAAAATAATAATAATTTGAAAAGGCTTTAGAGTATTATTTACATGCAGATAGAAATTGGTAATAGCAAACACCATTTATGTAGTTTACAGGGGCAGTGTTTTATGTAGTATTTAGAAGTGTGGACTGGGTTCCATACTTCCAGGTCAGATGATTTTGATGCCTCTCTACTGGGGACAGGTGGGCACTGACACAGGCAGCATGAGGTAGGAAGATGGTGTCTCTTTAAGCTGATGGCAGAACGGAGGACTGAGCCCTCACCTGCACAGTCAGCTATGCTCCAAGCACAGCTTTGAGTCTCTGCCCTCTCTTCCACTCATAATAAGCAGACAACAGTGTGCTCAGGAAAAGTCATAAATTTTGGGCTCAAATCCGAATTTGAATCTTGATTTGTCACACAGTACAAATAACCTCTTGCGTCTTCAGTATCAGAACCTGTAAAATGGGACCAGTAATACACATCTCACAGTGTAGTTTTGAGAATAAAAAAATTAAAATATCACTAGAGTGTCTAGCAGATGAATTGGCTCATAGTTAAATGCTCAACAAATGTTCGTTTCCATCCCTACTTCTTGAGCCTACGTTTTCTACGTCAGTGCTTCCCCTGATGCTCACTTTACTATGATGTTGCCAGTGTAGACATGTTCGGGGTGGAGGTAACTGAATAGAGTGGTTTTGTTACCACAGGAAGAGAGCTAGGTATGAGCAGAGAAAGGGGGGCATGGGCCAGATGGCAGGAAACCACACATCTTGTAAACAGCAGGGGTTCATAGGCAGACCAAAAAAAGCAGGAGCCTCCAGTCTGACAGAAAATCATACATTTTGGGGTGATAAATATCCTGGAGGCAGACAAAGAAAGTTAAAAGTCAGGAATCTCCAGCATCTGAATGTAACCTGTTGCTCACTATGCCCTCATTACAATAAAATTAGCCTTGCAGATAAGAAGATCCCATCACGGAGTTTGGTGTTGGTAGATGCAAACTATTACATTAGAATGGATAAGCAGTGAGGTCCTACTGTACAGCAAAGGGAACTGTATCCAGTCTCTTATGTTAGAAGATGATGGAAGATAATATGAGAAAAATAATGTATATATATGTATGACTGGGTCACTTTGCTGTACAGCAGAAATTAGCACAACATTGTAAATCAACTATACTTTAATAAAAAAAAAATTCCCGTTATGTACCAATGCCCTGACACTTCTGATCAAGGATAAATAAGGACAAAAACCCTTCCTCCCTTCAGAAGGTGGAACTGCGATGAAAATCAGGGAATCTGACCCCCAAGCCACTCCTTTCTTTGTGAGTATTCCACTCTTTCGTTTGTATGACCCTCATAACCAGCTTGCCAAAGAAATTCAGGGCAGCTTCTTACCTGTCTGCCCGCTCCCTCTCTGAGAGCTTAATTCTCACTTAAATAAATCCTCACTTTACTTTCTCAATGTCCCTGTGTCCTTTCTGAATTCCTTCTGTGAGGAGACAAGAACCTTTCATCAGGAAGAGTTTGCTTCCTTCCCTTTTCTCAGACATAGTCCTAGAAATGGGTTTAACTTTAAACTTTCTTCTGAAGCCAGAATGTCCAGCAATGAATGAAATAGGGTGCTGAGTTATTCTCACTGAAAAGCACAATAGGAGCTGGAAAATAAAGCCGGCATGGAATTAGAGAGGTCCATGCATGTGTGGGGATCTAGAAAGTCCCACTCTTTCTTCACGTGACATAAGCAGGTTCCTTTTAGGGTGAGTGAGAAGCTGGGCACAAGATAAGGTCCTTTCTCCCAGTGAAAACGTGCTTGCTCCCTTTGGGGAGGTATGATCAGGTAGAGCTCGTGGCTCTGGAAGAATATACACCAGATACTTTTATACTCTGCTAGAACGTACTTGTGTTACAATTCATATTAACATTTATTTATTCATTTGGAGAAATGTTTTGCTCTTTGTTTTTGTATTTCTGGATGCTACATTTATTTTTTTTTTTCTCTTTGAAAATTCTAATGACCATCTGCAGTACTGGGAACTAGAAAAGTTATTATGACAGCTTTATTTCAGATTCAGCTAAGACTCCTGGTGAAGTGCATGCATTAGCTTTTAAAAATTTGGGGCAGATTCTAAATACCTATATACTAGCTTTTAAAACAAAATGTGTCTCTCTTAAATGCTGGAAATTTCTCAAAGAAGACAGGAACATAAAATCTGTTTGGCATGTTTCTTTCAGAATATTTTTCAGGATTTAAAATCTTAACTTCACTTAATTACCTTTGGTTGAAACAGAACAATGCTTTTTATTCTCCAGTAGTGTTGGCTTCCTTCACTGCTCTACAGCCACTAACACTAACAAACAATCCATTCTTCTGGAAACTTTCTGCTTCCCTGATCTGGGTTCTCTATCCTAGAATGACTTCTTCTTGTCTCTAATTCTTTTTCCCCCTATTTATTTTGTTCCTTTTTCCTCCTCCAAAATTTTAGCTTCCTGCCTTTAATCCTGTTCTCTTCTTTCCATATCCTCTGTTCCTTAGTAAACTCACATATTCACATGACTTAAATGATTATCCCTAAATATATGATTTTCAAATATCACTCTCAAATAACAACCATGCTTTCCAGTTCTAATCTACATTTCCAACGTTTTGATTGACAACACCGTAGAAGTTCCAGTGGCACCACAATGAAGTCATTCCCATTTTCTGATGCCAGTACTAAGAAATAAAGCTAAAAATCTCAGTTCCATGTTTGATTCCTTCTTTTCCCACTCTATTTTTGGTAATTCAGTTAGCATGTTTTGTCAAAACTTTTAATCTCTTCTTCCTTTTCATTACAATTATACTGTATGTCATCAATTCTAACATTCATATTTGTTCAAATGCTAAACTAACATCTCTGAAAACTGGAATATATCCTACAATTGATGGTGTTTTAGAATTGTGTCATAGTTTAATTAGCAGTGCTTTCTGTTCTTTCATAATAGTACATAAAATAATTATGCATCTTACAACTGATTTGATGTCCCATTTTATGTAAACTAATTATCACTCTCTTAGATTTTGGTAGTTGTTTTCTCAAATTCTAATTATTCTTTTCATCATCATCAGAATATTCTTCTTAAAGTAAAATTTTGATCAATCACTCTCTTGGTCAAGAACTTTTATTTATTCCCATTAGCAATTTATATGATCCAAATTCTGTATTTCAAAGCCCTCTTAAAGTCTTATTCTCCGTATCTCCCCTAGAGTTCTTCTTCAAATGGTGCATTCTTTCTACCATCTGCTGGATAAAGGAAATATAAGTTTCATTAACTCCATGAAGCCTTACCAATGTGCCCAAATACTGTGGTTTCTCTCTTACTCCTGGAAGGTTATACTATTACTGCTATCTAATAAGGGAGAAAGTTAAGAAACTAATCAGACAGTTGTAACACAAAGTTCAGGGTAAGTGATAAAGACAAAATTTGAACCTAGATCTTTCTTGCCTGAAATAATATATGCTCTTTGGTTATACATGATGTGTAAGAAATAGCTGAGGGAGTTCCCGTTGTGGCTCAGTGAAAACAAATCTGACTAGGAACCATGAGGTTGCAGGTTCGATCCCTGGCCTTGCTCAGTGGGTTAAGGATCTGGTGTTGCCGTGAGCTGTGGTATAGGTTGCAGACATGGCTGAGATCCCGCATTGCTGTGGCTCTGGAGTAGGCTGGCAGCTACAGCTCCTGTTAGACCCTTAGCCTGGGAACCTCCACATGCCACAGGTGTGGCCCTGAGATGACAAAAAGACAAAAAAAAAAAAAAAGAAATGAGCTGAGGAAAACAAGGAAAAGAAGTCCAAGCCTCTGCTTTCTGTGCCGAAGAAATAGAAACCTGGGGATGACTTTATTATCTACTTATAATGATATAACCTAAGATAGTCTATTTTCAATTGGATAATTTATCATTTATTATGGGGAGAACTTAGAACTCTAAGATTCAATGTCTTTTTCATATCTGGACACAGCACCATAGTAATCAGTAGAGCAAGTATATTCAGCAATGTTGCCAGCTATAGACTTTGCTAATCAAAAAGTGAATAAATAAAATAAAATTAAAGGATACATCAAAAGGGTAAAATGACTAAACAATAAAAAGATGAAATTAAACAGAGAGATATGTATGCATACATATACAAAGGATATAATTTTTCCATAGGAACGTATAGGATCTTTTAAATTAAAACAGATTAATTTTTCCATAGGAACATATACAATCTTTTAAATTGAAACAGATTCAAACAGTTGGTTTCCTTTGTATATCTCTGTATTTGTCAGGATTCTTCAGAGAAAAGGAACCAATACGTTATACAGAGAGAGAGATATAGAAGGAAACTGATTATGAAAGATTAGCTCAAACCATTATGGGGCTGAGTTCCACCATCTGCTGTATGTAACATGGAGGTCAAGGAAAGCCGGGGTTACAATTTCAGAGCAAACTCAAGGCCCAAGAACCAGAGGTGTCAGTGTCTAAGGGTAGGAGAAGATGCGTGTCCTAGCTCAATCAAGAGAGCAAATTTACCCTTCCTCTGTCTCTGTTCTGTTCAGGCGCTCAGCAGATGGAATAGTGCCGACCCACATTGGTGAGGGTGATCTTCTTTACTCAGTTTACGGATTCAAATGCTGATCTCTTCTGGAAGCACACTCATAGGCACACCCAGAAATAATGTTTTAACAGCTCTCTGGGCATCCCTTAGCTCAGTCAAAGTGACACACAAAATTAACCATCTCAATCTCCACGTAGAAATTAGGAACCACATAGAGATTCCTGAGGGCCTCAGAACACCTTCTTCTGTCTTATGCTAAAAGCTTGGACCTCTTCTGCCCAACTTCACTGTGTGTGTGGGGAGAGGAGGTCAGTGAGCCTCACTCAGGAGTACTCCAAATTCACTGATCCAAATCCAAAAGTCCAGAATTTATCTCCTCTAAAAACTCCCCCACTGCAAACCAAGCACCTCGTATAAAATTCACCACTCATGTACAGACTCACCACCATCTCTAATATAAAAAAATCAGCTTTCACTTTTCAAAATAGCAATTTCATTGAAGTGTAATTTTTGTGAAACACTCCGTTATAAGTGTAGTATTTCATGAGTTTTGACAAATATATCCATCACCAAAATCAAGATAAAGAAAATGTTCATCATGTCAAAAGATTTCCTTATGCCCCTTTCCTATCCATTCCCACCTTCCACCTTGGCCCCATGAAGGCACTGTAACTTTCTGTTACTATAGACTAACTTTCCAGTGTTATGACTTTCATAGAAATAGTATTCTTTTATATCTGGATTTTTTTTTGCTCAGTCTAACTGCTTTTGGGGATTCAGTTCTGTTGTTACATAAATCAGTAGCTAGTTTCTTTCTTTTTCTTGCTGAGTTCATTGTAGGGATATACCACAGTGTGCTTACCCATTTGCCTATTGATGGACATTTAGTTTTTTCCCATATTTTCGCTGTTATAAATCAAGCTGTGTGAATAGTCTTAAATATGAACATATGTTTAATTTATCTTAGGTGCATATCTAGAGATGGGAATTTTGTGTTATAAATCATGTTTAATTTTATGAGAAACTTCCCAAATATTTTATAAAGTAGCTGTATCTTTTCACATTCCCAACAACAATGTATGAGTTCCTCTCTAAAATTTGATAGCATCAGTCTTTTAAATTTTGACCATCCTAATGGGTATGTGTTGAATTTCATTATAGATTTAATTTTATTTCCCCGATAATTAATGATATTGAGTATCTTCACTGTGCTTATTGGCCATCTATTTACCTTCTATTTGGTTGTTTTCTTATCAAGTTGGGTAAATAAAACACTTATTTCCTTTACTCACTACTGAGAACACTTCCGATACTAGATGTATGGATTTTTCCCTTCACTGACCAGTTCTCTGAACCAGCTGAGTATCCTGTCAATTCAACTCAATTCTGACACTAATCTGAGTTAGTGAAAACCCCATAGATAAAGGGCTCAATCTCACAAGACTGTCCCCCACTTTGGCTGCCAATCACAAATAGTGGGTCCTAGGTTTCTTGCTAATTCTGACTTGGCTACAAATCAGAGGTGCCCATGACCTCCTCCTTAGGTTTAATAATTTGTTGGGGTGGTTGAGAGAGACCAGGTAAACAGCTTACTATTGCTGATTTGTTACAAATACAAATGAACAGCCAGAAGGAAAGATACACAGGACAAGGTCTGGATGGGTACTGAACTCAGGAGCTTCTGTCTCTTGGAGTTGGGGTATGCCACCCGACTAGCACAGGGGTTTATTCACCAACTCAGAAGCTCTTCAAACTCTGCACTTCTGGAATTTTTAATGGAGACTTCATCACATAGATGTGATCAATTATTAACTCAATTCCCAACCCCTTTCCTCTGTCTGGAGAGAGGGTTGTAGAGCTGAAAGTTCCAAGATTCTAATCATGGGTTTCAAATGACCAGCTCCCATGCAGGAGACCACGAAGAGTCACCTCATTAGAACAAAAACTGTTCCTGTAACCTAGGAAATTCCAAAAGACGTAGAAGTTCAGTGTCAGAAACTAGGATCAAAGACCAAATATTAGTAGGAACTTGGGATATAGACATATATATATTTCTTATTATTTCACAAGTTATAAGTTATTGATATATATATTATGAATACAAATCTTCATTCAGACATGTAATCATATATATATGTATATATGTATGTATATATATATGTCTTTGATTTATATTTATCATCTATCTGGTATAAATCTTTTGAAAAGCAAAAGTTTTTAATTTCAATTTGGCTGAATTATCAGTTTTTCTTTTGTGACCTAAGAAATATTTGTCTATCCCAGGTCACAAAATTTTTTTCTTCTAGAATTTTTAACAGCTTAGTTTTTAACATTTACAGCTCTTTTAGCTAGTTTTCATGTATACTACAAGGTTAAGATTGAGATTTATGTTTTCCTACATGGTTATCCAATTTTCTATTACTATTTGTTAAAAAGTATCCATTTCCCCATTAAATTACATCTTTATTCAAAATCATTTGGTGTTTTATTAATGAATTTATTTCTGTATTCTGTATTATTTCCCATTATTCTGTATTCTTATGCCAATATCACACTGTCTTGCTCTGTTTTTGCAGAGTAACTTTGAACTTAATGCTAGAGTCCATTAACATATCTTTGTGTAAAGATCTACCACTCTCCAGCCCATTCCTTTCTTGATTACCAAAGTTAAATTTGAATAGGATATTCCCATGTTTGGCTTTTATGGGTCTTTAATTTTCAATAAACTTTAGAATCAGCTTGTCAGTTTCTACAAGGAAGGCTTCTGAGGTTTTGATTGAGATTATGTTGAATATATAGACCACTTTAGGTAGAAATTACATCTTAACAATGTTATGTCTTCTGATCCATGTATATGGCATAACTTTAATTTAGATCATTAGTTTTTCTCAGTAATATTTTGCATTTTATAGTGTAGAGATCTGGCATGTATTTTATTAAATTTATCTCTAATTATTTCATGTTTAAATACAATGGAAGTAGTAATAGTAATTTCAAATTCTAATTTTTCATTAGTATATACAATTGCAAGTAATTTTTTTATAGTCTCCTTGTATTTTGTGGACTTGCTAACTTGTTTATGAATTATAACAGTTTTTGATAGATTCCTTAGGGTTTTCAGTGTACATGATCATGTTGTCTTAGAATAGGATACTTCTCTAAATCTTTTTACATGAAAAAGTCATTTCTTGATGCTTTTTTTCTTTTTCTTTTTTTCCTTTTTGCCTTTTTGCACTGGCTATAACCCATTTGCAATATGGAATAAAAGTGGTATGAGCAAACATTCCCTTCTCATTTCAGATCTTAGGGAAAAAAACATTTAATCGTTAATCATTAAAGATGTTATTGTGGACACCCTTTTTTAGATTAAAGCTCATTTCTAATTTGTAAGTGGATGTCAAATTTTGTTAAATCTTTTTTTTTA
This sequence comes from Catagonus wagneri, assembly GCA_004024745.2. Taxonomy (NCBI): domain Eukaryota; kingdom Metazoa; phylum Chordata; class Mammalia; order Artiodactyla; family Tayassuidae; genus Catagonus; species Catagonus wagneri. The sequence goes on from PVHT020000080.1 coordinate 1,406,655, forward strand.
AATCTATTGAGATAATCATCTGGTTTTCCTCCTTTGTCTGTTAATATGTTGCCTTACATTGACTAATTTTCAAATCTTGAACTAACCTTGCATTCTTGGGGGAAAATATAGTTGGTCATTGTGTAATAAACTTTTTAGAGATTGCTGGATTTGATTTGGAAATACTCTGGGGAGGGTTTTTTGCATCTACATTCATAAGAAATTCTTGTAATATCTGTGTCTTATTTTGGTATCAAGACGGTGCTAGCTTTATAAGTTGACAAGTGTTACCATATTTTCTATTTCCTGAAAAAGTTTATATAGTTTTTGAATTATTTCTTCCTTTAATAATTGATAGAATTCATACTGAAGCCATTTGGGCCTGGGATTTTCTTCATTGTAGCTATAGATTGAAATACTTCAATAGTTATAGGGCTAGTCCGATTTTTTTTTTCTTGAATCACTTTAGAAAAGGCATTTTCTATTCTTGACTGAGAAGACATAAAATTATAAAAGCATTATTTTCGATAACTTAATCTGAAAATTTAATTCAATCTCAATAAAAAAATACTAACAAGTATAGCATACTAAACTGAATAGCATGATTCTAAACCTCATAAGCAAAAATTAGTAATAAGTTGATTACATTACAGATACTGTAATGGTATAAATACTATAGAATTTAAACAGTTTTCAAAGCAAATAGATCAACACAACTAGAGTCCAAAAAAGATACAATTTATTAGGAAATTATTTTAGCATATGATAATCACATTGTGTTCTGATGGTAAACAGATGAATTATTCAGTAAATTAGGCTGGAATAGCTAAATGGGTAACTAAAACAAATTTAAAGATGTAAATATTAAAAAGTGAAAATAGAAATATACTAGAAAGAGAGTTCCTGTTGTGACTCAGCAGAAACGAACCTGACTAGTATCCATGAGGATGCAGGTTTGATCCCTGGGCCCACTCAGTGGGTTAAGGATCCAGCCTTGCCCTGAGCTGTGGTGTAGGTCACAGATGGTGGCTCAGATCCTACATTGCTATGGCTGTGGTATAGGCTGGCAGCTGTAGATCCAATTAGACCCCTAGCCTGGGAATTTCCATATTTTTTTAGGGCACATGTGCCAGAAAGAAAGAAAAAGGAAGGAAGGAAGGAAGGAAGAAGCTAGAAGAAACATGAAAGATCTTTTAAAATTCTTAGTTTTTCTAGAGATAATATAAAACAGTGAAGCTATAAAAGAAAGGATATATAGTTTACATTAAAATAAATATGAGAAGATAAAATGGAGAAAAAATAAATACAGTAGATATAAGATGGATATTCTGAGTATATATAGTTTTCCTAAAGAATAAATTTCAGAAAAAGACCATTAACTCAATAAATGAGATAAAACCGTAAAGAAATAGTACATAAAAGAGGAAATGTCAGTTACTCTTTAACATATAAAAGGGCCTAAACTTCACATACAATAAAATAAAAGCACATTGAAACTATAAGATGAAAATGTTCATGTGGAAGATTGGCAGAGATTTTTTTTTAATTGATACACTGTGGTTTAGGGTACAGGAGAACAAGCATGAGAGTAATTGGTAGAAATGTAAATTGGTACCATTCTGTGGAAGCCAGTTTGCAATATCTATCAAAATAAAAAAGTACACATAAGCTTTCACCACCAATGTTGCTTCTAGAAATTCATTATCAAGTTGTACTCACACAGGTCAAAATAATCTGTGCCTAAGGATATTTACTTCGGTGATATTTACAACTGTGAAAAAGTGAATATAAGCTAATCTTTTGATAAAAAGCGATTACTTATTTTAATTATGGCATATCCATGTAGCCATTAAAAAGAATGAGGAAGGAGTTCCCGTCGTGGCTCAGTGGTTAATGAATCCGACTAGGAACCATGAGGTTGCGGGTTCTATCCCTGGATGTGCTCAGTGGGTTAAGGAACCGGCGTTGCCGTGTACGTTGCAGACGCGACTTGGATCCCGCGTTGCTGTGGCGTAGGCCTGCGGCTACAGTTCCAATTAGACCCCTAACCTGGGAACCTCCAGATGCCGTGGGTGTGGCCCTAAAATGACAAAAAAAAAAAAAAAAAGAGAATGAGCAAGTTTTATGTGTATTGATATAGAATGAGCTCTAAGAGAAATTACTGTGTAACATTATTATGACAAAAGAGCAACCTATTGAATAATGCACATAATGCCACATTATTTGTGGTGAATGGGGGATGACTTTTCTTTGTGTGCCCTTTTATACATCTGAATTTTGTAACATTTTGAATTTTGCTACATGTGACTAGTTTTATCTGTTCAAAGGTATTTAACTTAAATATATTAAAAATAAAGAATGCTGATAATGATGATGTTGATGAAAACTACTACATATTGAGTGCCTCAGGGCATTTATATATTATCTTCAATACTGCAGTGACTATTTAAGATCCATTATGTAATACCCATTTTACAGATAATGCAACTGAGGTTCAGAGAGGCTAATTAATATGCCCAATATCATAGGATTAGTAACCCATGTACCACCTGGAAATCGGGTCTGTCCAACTTCAAAGCCAGGGATAACCAAGGTTTGGCCAAGTTCAACAGAGCATCACATTCAACTAAGTTTAAATCGATGTTAACCATTTCTCCACCTCATTGAGCCATAGCACAACTTTGTCTTTTTAAGTATCAACTTTGATATAAATTAGCCAACTTTATTACTATAGTTTGTGATTTTATATACATGAAATCTTGTTCTCCTGAAAGATCCAATTAAGATTACATAAAGGTTTACAACAGTCCTGTTGTGTAAATGGTTCAACATTCCAACAACAAACTAGATAAACATTTTGCCAATCACTAATTAAAAAGCTGGCTCTAAGTACAATAACCTGGAGTCAGTTTGCATTCACATTTCTATTAAAGGCTAATGAATGCACAGCTAAACTAATTTAGTCAAATTGTTTCTTCATTGTGTTCAAAGTTAAAACTAACAATTCAGCTTTAGCCTTGAGTCTTTTAAATTATTTTTTCCTCCCCTATTGAGTAAAAGTCTAATTAAAAGCTTTTAGTCTTTCACATTGTGCAGGCTGCTAAGTGATATTGTTTAGTCTGCAGGGATTCAATTATTACTTGGCTTTAAAATATACATTTTACAAAGCTTTTTTTTTTTAACCCACTTGGCTTGGAAGATTTTGTGCTCTAAAATTTGATTTGATAACAAGATTATTAAATTGTAAAATGAAAGAAAAATTATCTTTGGTGTGACATTTTATTTGTATTTGGCGTGCAGTTTTAACTCAGCCCTAAAACTTACTGACTACTTGCTATAAGCTTCAAGTCAGGTGGAGTGAAGATGTAAAAAGTATCCAAAACACTGTGTCCTAGGTGTGAGTTTTAACTCCACATATTTACAGGGCTGGTTATATAATTTGCAGGGCTTAGTACAAAATGAAAATGTGAAGTCCCTTCTTCAAAACCCAGGAATTTCAATACAGCAACAACACAGCTAAACCAAACACAAGGCCTTTCTGATGATAGGTCCCTGTGTGTGCCCATGAAGCCAGCCTTGCTCTCAAGCACAGAGTATAGACATGCCACATTATGCTATCATTGCTTTTTTAAATGAAAATGATTCCCCAGATCCCATTCTACCGGATGACAGATAAGTCCACATTCTTTAAGTTCCCCAGCTAAAGGTCAGAGGCCTTACAGACATGGTAGGCTTCTGGTCTCTAGGCTGCACTGGTTGCCACTGAAATGCTTCTGGTCCAAGCCCACTGTTCTGCCTGTGTTGCTGAAGATACCTGACTGGCCTGGGAACTTGGTGCCTAGTGTCAGTCTTTTTAGCTACACCAAATTTATAATCCAAAGCATTGTTCTTTGTGAGTGAACGGAGGCCATACTGACATAACTGGACTGTAATGAGCCTGGGTAGGCCAAGCAGGTGTGTGGTCACTCTCACGCGGCCATTGATTTCTGAAGTCTGGCAAACATTTCAGGCACCGTGAGGTATGGGGCTGAGACTTCCACCTTTACCAGAACCTGCATACCTCCAGTTTCTAGATGGGTTTGGGAAAGTCTCTGTTCTGCTTCGTGATATGTAAAACCTTGGCCTGTATAAGACAATGAATTCAAATTAGTCTGAATTGCCTATTATTTTCTTCCATCCTCTTTCTAATAAAATGGTCAGAGATGGTTTTTCATTTGGGTCCTCCTAGCTATATAAATTCCCAGAGGGACAGTTGGGCTGTGGGTAGCCAGAACTTTTAAATACTGTAAAACCAAAACAAACAAACGAACTAGTAGACAAACAAGCCTCTAGAATTATTAAAGAGTAGAATTTTTGATTTTTAACAAAATCTTAAAAGCAAGCTAAAAATGTGAAAATATTTTTGCATAAAATGTTTCTTGAAAACTTAACCCATTTCCCTACTTTCTGAAAACATTTACACTATTTATAATAGATTTGTCCTTTGGTTGTGTAGGGTCATTAAATGAATTAGAATAGGATCTTTATAAACACAGGCTCTGGAGCTAGGCCACCTGAATAGTAACCTTTGCTCAGCTACAAGATCTTGAATGAGTTACTTAAACTCTCAGTATCTCAGGTCCCTTATCTGTAAAATGGGGATACTAAGAGTTCCCACATCATAGTGTTATGGTGAGCATTACATACTAATGTATATAAAAGTACTTTGAGCTTCACTAGTCAATAAGTATGAATAACTAGAGTTAATACATTAGACATGATAAAAACGACTCAAGAGCATTTGTACCTCCAATGAATGATCCAGTTTTGAGCTCCTAAGTCTGCTTTAAAATAAAAAGCGTGTCAGCGTGTCAAGTAGCAGACACAACTTCTTACTCTTAATGTGTACATCATAGCATTATGTTGCTCCTTTTCTGTGTACCTCTTTTGGTTGTTTTCTAATCCAGTGTGCCCAGTGTTCTTAGAGTTGTGCCTAAAGAGGGAGGCTCAGAGTTAAACTGAGGGGCTATCCTAATAGTAAAACAGATAAATTGTATTATGTGGCTTTCCGGACCTGATTTGAGTTGATTAAAATGTTTTGTTTTGCTTCCTCCCTCAAGATGATTGACCATACTCTCAACAAGTGAGATGGCAAGTTAATGGGCCACTAGTTAAGTGAGGATTATAATATCTCACAAGTTTGTTGTGAAGATGAAATAATATATTGTATACGAACATTTTTGTTGATACTTTAGTGTCTACAAAACACTCAGGGTTTAATTATTGCTGATTTTTATGCTAATATTATATATAGGACTCTAAGAAATATTAAACTTATACATAATAGTCCATGAAGTTTTATCAAAATTCCAATGTCATTTCTCCCAGAAATAGAAAAAGAATCCATAATTTTATATGAAACCACATAAAACCCTACATAGCCAAAGCAATCTTAAGAAATAAGAACAAAGCTATATAAATATCACATTCCTGATTTCAAACTATATTCCAAAGATGTAGTAATCAAAACAGTACGGTATTGGCATGAAAACAGAAACATAGATCAACCAAACAGGATAGACAGCCCAGAAATAAACCCATGGGTATATGCTCAATTAATTTTTGACAAAGGAGCCAAGAACATGCAATGCCAAAGGGTAGTCTCTTCAATAAATAGTGCTGAGAAAAGTGAACAGTCACATGTAGAGTGAAACTGGATCACTCTTTTACACCATGCACCATGCAAAAATTAAATCAAAATGAATTAAAGGGTCTAACATAAGACCTGAAACCATAAAACTTCTAAAAGTAAACATAGGTTGATGTCAGCGAATGTTTTGCCTGTGTTCTCTCCTAAGAGTTTTATTGTATTTTAAGTCCTTGAAGCCATTTTGAGTTTTGTGCATGGTATGAGAGTGTGTTCTAGTTTCATTGATTTACATGCCACTGTCCAGTTTTCCAAGCACCACTTGCTGAAGAGACCATCTTGTTCCCATTTTTATATTCTCACCTCCTTTGTCAAAAGTTAATCGACCATAGGTGTCTGAGTTTATTTCTGGATTCTCTATTCTGTTCCATTGGTCCATATGTCTGTTTTTGTGTGAGTACCACATTGTCTTATTACTTTGAAATATTGTCTGAAGTCTGGGAGAGTTATGTCTCTGGCTCATTTTTTTGTTTTTTCCTCAGTATTGCTTTGACAATTCTTCGTCTTTTGTGTTTCCACATAAATTTTTGTGGAGCATGGTGGAGGATTATGTGAGAAAAAGAATGTGTATGTGTGTGTGTGTGTGTGTGTGTGTGCGCACATGTGTGTGTGTGTGACTGGGTCACTTTGCTGTATAGCAGAAAACTGACAGAACACTGTAAACCAACTATAATGGAAAAAGTAAAAATCATTGAAAAAAAGAAAAGACAACCCATGGAATGGGAGAAAATAGTTGCAAATGATGCAGCTGACAAGAGCTTAATCTCTAAAATATATGAACAACTCAACAACAAGAAAACAAACAACCCAATCAAAAAATGGGCAGTATACCTAAGTAGACATTTCTCCAAACAAGACATACGGATGGCCAAAACACATGTGACAAAATGCTCAACATCACTAATTATTAGAAAAATGCAAATCAAAACTACAATGAAATAAAACCTCACACCAGTAAGTATGGCTATCATTAATAAATCTACAAATAACAAATGCTGGAGAGGGTATGGAGAAATGGAACCCTCCTACACTATTGCTGGGAATGTAAATTGGTACAACCAGTATGGAAAACAGAGTGGAAGTTCCTCAGAAAACTGAGTATAGAACAACCGTATGATCCAGCAATCCCATTCCTGGGTATATATCAGACAAAACTTTCATTCAAAAAGAAACATGCACCCCTGTGTTCACTGCAGCACTGTTCACAATAGCCAAGACATGGAAGCAACCTAGATGTCCATTGACAAATGAATGGGTTAAGATGATGTGGTACATATATACAAAAGAATACTACTTGGCCATAAAAAAGAATGAAATAATGCCATTTGCAGCAACATGGATGTAACTAGAAATTCACATACTAAGTGAAGTAAGTCAGAAAGAGAAAGACAAATACCATATAATATCACATATTTGGAGTCTAAAATGTGGCACAAATGAACCTATGTACAGAACAGAAATAGAGACATGGAGAACAGACTTCTGGTTGCCAAGGGGGAGGGGGAGAGAGTGGGATGGACTGGGATTTTGGGGTTAGTACATGCAAACTATTAAATTTAGAATGGATAAACAATGAGATCCTGCTGTATAGCACAGGGAACTATATCCAATCACTTGTGATAGGACATGATAGAAAATAATATAAAAAAGAATGTATATATGTGTATGACTGGGTAACTTTGCTATACAGCAAAAATTAGCAAAATGTTGTAAATCAACTATAATAAAAAAATTTTTAAAAATAAAAATGGAAGTAAGCAACTCAACACTGGCCTTAGTAAAGATATTCTGCATTTGACATAAAAGGTAAAGTCAATGAGCAAAAATAAACAAGTGGGACTAATCAAGGTAAAAAGCTTCTGCACAGTACAACAATGGTTAAAGGAAACCATTAACACAATGAAAAGTCAACTTTTGGAATGGAGGAAAATATTTGCAAACCAAATATTTGATAAGGGATTATTATCTAGCATATGCAAGGAACTCATACAATTAAATAGCAGAAAAACCAAATGACCAAGTTAAAAAATGGACAAAAGACTTAAACAGACATTTTTCAAAGAAGATGTACAAATGGCCAGCAGGTACATGATTAATGATGGCTCAACATCAGTAATCATCAGGGAAATGCAAATCAAAACCACAATGAAATACCAGCTCACACCTGTTAGGATGCATATTTTAAAAAGCAAAATATAGCAAATGCTGGTGAGGATGTGGGTAAAAAAGAAACTTATGTACCCCATTCATGGGAATGTAAACCGGTACAGTCACTATGGAAAATAGTATGATGGTTCCTCGAGAAATTAAAGATAGAACTACCATATGATCCAGGAGTCCCTCCCCTGGGTCTATGTAAACTAAATGAAACCAGGATCTTGAAGAGACAGCTGTACTCCCATGGTCATAGCAGCATTATTCATAATAGCCAAGATATAAAAACAGCCTAAGGTATTTGTCGATGAATGAATGGATAAACATAGTGTGTGTGTGTCTGTGTGTGTGTGCGTTTGTGTTTGTGTCTGTGTAGTGGAATATTATTCAGCCTTTAAAAGAAGGAAATCCTGCCATTTGGAGGGTGTTATGCTAAGTTAGACTGAGCAATAAGTTAGAGAAAGACAAAAACTACATGGTATCACTCATACAGTTGTTTCTCGAATCTGCAGGGGAATGAATCATTCTAGGAACCCACACCAACAGTAAAATTTGTGGATACTCAAGTTCCTTATTTGAAATGGCATAGTAGAGTTGGAGTGTGTGGGTTTTACGTCTGTAGATTCAACCGACTGTGGATGGGAATCTCCATCCACAGGGGTTGAATCCTAAGATTTGAAACCTACAAGTATGAAGGGCCAACTGTACATTTATTGAAAAAATATGCACATAAGTTGACCCAAGCAGTTCAAACCCTGTTGTTCAAGGATTAACTGTGCAATCTAAAAAAAAAAAAAAAGTCAAACTCATATACATAGGGAGTAAAAATGTGGTTAGTTGCATATGGCTGCTGGAGGCTGGGGGATAGGAGAAATATGATGGTACAAACTTTCTGTTAAAAGATGAGTAGAGTCTGAGGTCCTAATGTATAAACTGGTTACTCTGGTTGATAACAATGTATTGTACAACTGAAATTTACTAAGAGGGCAGACCTTAAAAAAAAAAAGGTAAATATGTGAGGAAATGGATGTAAATATCTTGATGGAAAGAATTCTTTCACAATGTACACATACATTACATTGTCACAGTGTACACTTTAAATATCTTATGATTTTATTTGGTAATTATTCCTTTCGTAAAACTGGGGAGAAGAGTTCCTTTTGTGGCTTAGCAGAAACGAATCTGACTAGTATACATGAGCATGCAAGTTCAATACCTGGCCCCTCTCAGTGGGTTAAGGATCCGGAGTTGCTGTGAGCTGTGAGCTCTGATGTAAGCTGCAGACACAGCTTGGATCTGACATTGCTGCAGCTGTGGTGTAGGCTGGCAGCTGTGCCTTTGTTTGGACCCCTAGCCTGGAAACCTCCATATGCTGTAGGTGCAGCCCTAAAAAGACACACACACACACACACACACACAAAAAAAAAAAAAAAAAAAAAAAAAAAAAAACTGGGGAGAAAAAAAGTCTTGGTCCTCTACTACAATTCATAATCCAGTTTTCAGTACATAAGTGTTATCTGAGGAGAGGGTACAGTCTTCTCAGTAAAAAGGCTGTGCAGAGTGAGGAATGAGGCATTGTGCAGCTTTAGGACGCTGAGGAAGACGAAATATTGAGGGTTGAGGCAAATGCTCAAACTGGTTTCACTGTCTTCTTAACTGCAAAAATAGCTCTTATGGCTAAAATTAGAGTCTTTAAAAATGTTTTTATGGTATAGGCTTGACTCAAGTATGCTTAGAAATTATGTAATGAATCATAAGCTATTTGTTACTTTTTTAATCATTCTGTTTTTCATGAAATTAACATCTGAAAGATTCTTTTCCCACTGTGAACTGACTCTTCTGACCCTAGTTGACATAATTCAAATATAAATCATAACTCTATCTTGGAAATTACCAAGTCAGAAAAATCAAAATTATTGGAAATTCTGTAAAATAACATGTGGCTTCCCCTTTATCCATTCCATTTCCCTACTCAGTGCTCTTGATCTAGGCTTCCTTTTACTTACTAAATCTCTTCTATTTTCTTTTCAAAAACCCAAATCATATGAAGAAAGCCAGAAATGTTTAATTTATAATGTGCAATATACAATCTTATTTAACCACATTCCTTTAGCATGATGGAACCATGAAGACCTTGCCACACTTTTACAATGAGGTAGTTGCGGAAAACTCACTTCCCAGCCTGGGAGAAGCCCCCTCCCCTGGAGTTGGCAGGTCCTCTGACAACAGCTTGTACAGCCTTGATTTCAACATTGTCTTAATCACTCATGTTTCTCTTTTAAAGCTTATAATGATAGTAATTAGGTAAAAATGACTTTATCGTGTTTCCTGCTCATTGCCAGTGTTACCTTAACCAAATTTTCAAACAAAGAGAGAAACATAGAGACTCTTGCAATTTAATCTTACGGGAATTTTTACACAACCTTAGTTTCAGTTTCAATGAGATGGAACACTCAGATGGAAACCTTCAGGGAGTTGTTAATGGCCAAAATGAATTCCCCTTATTATCCCCACTACATTGTCAACTTGTAGCATAAGACTATCTCAATAACAGTTAAATTAAAAGTGTAGTTGAATGAGATGTCAGTGCCGAAGAACAAACTGGTGAAACTTTCTATTTAAACTCAATTTTCAATAGTCTGCCACATTTTTAAATCTTCAGAGAGCTATCATTTTGGTGAAAAAAGATCATATCCATGATTGTCTAGTTAGTTTTCATTTGTAAAACTTCAGTCCCTGAAAAAAGAACTTTGTCTGAAACAGTCAGTCACTTTCTATTTTCACATCAGCCTAGCTTTCTCTGGATTTTTCATAACTGCCTTTTCAAAGTTCATCCCTCCCCCATAGGAAGGCATGACATCATATGGGGTTCTGAGATACTTTAAGTCCATAGTAATCAGAGGGAAGGACTTCATGAGTATAAGAATATTTTTTCAGAGGCACTCCCCCACTAGCACATCTGTCTCGCTTTCTCTCCCTTCTCTCCTTCTCCCTCCATGTTTTTTGTTTTGTTTTTTTTGTTTTTAGGACAGGTGGAAGTTTCCAGACTAGGGTTCCAAGCAGAGCTACAGCTGCTGGCCTACACCATGGCTCACAGGAATGCCGGATTTTTAACCCACCAAGAGAGGCCAGGGATGGAACCTGCATCCTCACTGATCCTAGTCAAGTTCGTTAACCACTGAGCCACGAAGGGAACTCCCTCTCTTATTAGTTTGAAATCTGGAAGGATCTAGAAAATATCTGTCAGCTCAACAAATGGCTAATGAAACTAATAAAGTTGTTTAAAGTCCTAGTGCCAACCAGAGACAGAGCTGAAATTAGAGTTTAGGTCTCTACCACTCTTTTTGTTACCAAGTCCAAGCTCATAATGCTTACCGCATGACAGGCCAATAAATAGAGATGAGGTGTTGGGACAAGAAAATATGACTTTATTTGGAAAACCAGCAGACCAAAAGGATGGTAGACAAGTGTCCCAAAGACCCATCTCACCTGAGTTAGAATTCAAGCTTCTCTTATACCTAAAAGGGAAGGGGTTGTTAACTTGGTATAGGAATCTTTTGTTTTTGCAGCTGTCCTCATTTGTCTAGTCACAATGTTCCTGTATATATCCAACAAGATGGTTATTAATCTCTGTTCTGTAACTTTTTATCTCTATATGTATGGAAAAGTGTTATACTTTTAAAGGTCAAGCCTAGGAGACAGAGCCCTGAGAATGCTATCATGCTGTATTTTCGACTAAGCAACATTGTTTTACAACCGTGCAGAACCAGCAGGACTAGGCACAGGCAACAGAGCTGGAAGTTTAGAACTAAAGGGATAGATCCAGTATGGAGTTGGTTTATTCGTCTCTGTTACATTTTCGTTAAACCACCTGTCAGATTATCATGAAATTTTGCTTTTGTCATTGCTCCTTCTCTTTGCATTTCTTTTCTTCTTGAATCCATAAAAAGTGATAATTTCTTATTTCACTTACATTTTCACTGCTGTTTTCTCTTCATTTTTTTTCTTTCAAGACTTTTTAGCTCCTCCACTTCAAAATATCTGCTGAATGAATGAATACACAAAAGCAGGATAGCAGTGGTAGTGCAGTGTCTAGGAATATGCACGTAATCCTCTCTTTGCTGGTATGTTCCTAGACAGTGCCATACTTAGTTTTACATTATGTGAGGGGTGTGAGCTCTGAGTGGTTCTTAACGTGTCTTTTATTTATTTTTTATTTTTATTTTTTTGTCTTTTTAGGGCCACATCCGCAGCATATGAAGGTTCCCTAACTTGGAGCTGTTGCCGCTGGCCTGCACCACAGCCACAGCAACACAGGATCTGAGCTGCGTCTGTGACCTACACCATGGCTTATGGCAATGTGGGATCCTTAACCCACTGAGCGAGGCCAAGGATCGAACCCTCAACCTCATGGATGCTAGTCAGATTCGTTTCCACTGAGCCACAACAGGAGCACCAACATATCTTTTATTTAAAAAGTTGCTTATAAGTTGGACAAAATCACAATTTGCTCCTGTTATGAATTATTACAAAATTAGTGGCTTAAAACAACACACATTTATTATCTTACAGTTGTGTAAGTCAGACATCTGAGTGGGTTCAGCTAAGTCCTTTACTCTGGGTTTCACAAAGCTGAAATTAAGATATCAGCGGCCTGAGCTCTTGCCCAGAGGTTCTGGGGGAGAATCTGCTTTCAGACTTCTTCAGGATGTTGGCAGAATTCATGTCTGCAGCTGTAGGACTGAGGTCCCCATTTCCTCGCTAAGTGTCAGCTGGAACTTCCCTTACCTCCTTAAGGCTACCTGCATTCCTTGTACTCCTCCACCTTTGAGCCAGCAACTGTGTGTTGAGTTATTCTTATGCTTTGAATCTCTTTGACTTCTGCTGCTGCATCTCTTCTGCCTCAGCCAGAGAAAATTTTCTGGTTTTAAAGGCTTATATGATTAGATCGAGGCCACCAAGATAAAACAGGATAATCTACCAATTTTAAATTCTGTAACCTTAATTACATTTAAATTGCTTTTGCCATACAGCGTAACATTCCTCTCTGTTCCAGGGATCAGGATGTGCCTACCACAGCCCCCAAATCTGAATCTTCATGAAGAATACTCATCAATCACTTTTAATTCCCATGTCATTGGGAATAATTTGCAGACCTCTGAAAGCATGGAATTTAAAAAAAGTTTCTTCCATAATTTAGAATCTTCACTGAAAATAGTATAAATGAATTTTAAAATTTTGCATACATTAAGCTTCACTCTGTTGTGAAGTCCTCTTGGTTTTGATAAATGCATAATGTCAAATATCTGCCATTACAGCATCATGCAGAAAGCCTCACCCTTGCGCTTCACCTACTTATCCCTGCCTCGATCTCCCTGAACCTCTAGTAACCACTGATCTTTTTACCATCTCTACAGTTTTGCCATTTCCAAAATGACATATAGTCGGAATCAAACAGTATGTTAGACTTTTCATTTGGCAAAATGCACTCAAGTTTTCTCCTTATCTTTTCATTGCTTAATAGTTCATTTCTTTTTATTGCTGAATAATGTCCCATTGTATAACTGTACCACAGTTTCTTTATCCAATTACCTTAAGGACATCTCTATTGCTCCTACATTTTGGTGATTATAATACAGCTGCTATAAACATTTGTGTACAAGTTTTTTGTGCACTTAAGTTCTCAACTCAGTAGTGTAAATGCCTAGGAGCATGATTGTTAGATTGTATGATAAGACAATGTTTAACTTTGTAAGAAACTGCCAAGCTGTCCTCTACAGTGGTTGTACTAGTTTGTATTCCTACCAGCAATAAATGGGAGTTTCTGTTGCTCCATGTCCTTACTAGGATTCGATATTTTGTTTTAGGATTTTGTGCATTCTGATAGACGTATAATATCTCATTGTTGGTTTAATTTACGTTTCCTCAGTGACAAATGATGTTGGTCGTTTTTCCATATGTTTATTTTCTATCTGCATATCTTCTCTGTTGAGGTGTCTATTCCAAGTCTTTTACCATTTTTAATTGGGTATTTTCTTTTCTTATTGAATTTTAGGAGTTTTTTGTATATTTTGAATAGACATACTTTATCAAATAATGTATTTTTTCAAATAGTTTCCCCCAGTCTGTAGCTTGTCTTTTCATTCTCCTAACAATGTTTTTTGCAGAGCAGATTTTAATTTCAATAATGTCTGACATGAATTTTTCTTTTAGGGCTGCACCTGCGGCACATGGAGGTTCCCAGGCTAGGGGTTGAATCAGAGCTGTAGGGGCTGGCCTTCACCACAGTCACAGCAATACCAGATCCAAGCCATGTCTGGGACCTACACCACGCCTCATGGCAACGCTGGACCTTTAACCCACTGAACTAGGCAAGGATTCAAACCTGAGTCCTCAGAATCCTAGTCAGATTTGTTGCCACTAAGCCATGGTGGGAACTCCATGACATCAATTTTTCTTTCATGGAACCCTCTTTTTGTGCTGTATCTACAAACTTATCACTGAAGCCAAAGTCACCTAGATTTCTCCTTTGTTTTTCTCTAGATGTTTTATAGTTTTAATTGTACACCTAGGACCAATCTCTTTTGAGTTAATTTATGTGAAAGGTAGTAAGGGTTGTGTAAGAATCCTTTTTGTACATAGATATCCAGTTGTTCCAGCACCATTTATTGAAAACACTGTCTCTTCTCCACTGAATTTCCTTTGCTTCTTTGTCTAAGATTAGTTGACTATGTTTGTGGGGGGTCTGTTTCTGGACTCTCTGTTCTGTTCTACTGTTTAATATATCTTTTTCTTTTTTTCTTTTTGGCCATACACCAGTATTACCCTGTCTTAAACATTGTAGCTTTACAGTATGATTTGAAGTCTTTTAATGTCAATCCTCCAGCTTTGTTGTTCTTCTTCAGTGTTGTGTGGGTTATTCTGCATCTTGTGCCTTTCCATATAAATTTTATAAGCACTTTAGCAGTCTCCACAAAATTACTTACTGGGATTTTGACCGGGTTGCATTGAATCTATCAATTAAGTTGGAAATAATGACATCTTATCAGTTCTGTCTTCTAATCCATGAACACAGAATATATCTCCATTTATTTAAACCTAAGTTTCCTTCATCAGTGTTTCATAGTTTTATGCATACAGACACTGTACACATTTTTTAAAGATTTATATGTAAATAGATAATCTTTTTGATGCTAATGCAAATGATATTCTTTTAAATTTCAAATTTCAATTATTCACTGCTGGTATAAATGACAGCAATTGTCTTTTAAGCATTTCTCTTGTATTCTATTACCTTACTAGATTTGCTTACTAATTTCAGGATATTTTTATTGATTCTTTAGAACTTTCTACATAGACAGTATTATCATTTGTGAACAAAGGTAGTTTTATTTCTTTCTTCTCAATCTTTATATTTTTTCTTGTCTTCTTCCACTGTCTAGAATTTCTAGTATGATATCAAATAAGAGTGGGGTTGGGGATGTTTTTGTTTTTTTCCCAATCTAGGAGTAAAACTATCCAGCTTCTCACAATTAAGTATGATGTTAGATTTAGTTTTTGTTTTTGTTTTTTGGTAAATGTTTTCTATCAAGTTGAAAAAATTACCCTCCATTCTTATCTTGCTGAGTGTTTTTATCATAAATAGGTGTTGCATTTTGTAAAATGATTTTTCTAGATCAACTGATATGATCATGCAATTTTTCCTCTTTAGCCTGTTGATGTGTTGGATTATAATAATTGCTTTTTAAAAACATTTTTTTTTCTGTATTGGAGTATAGCTGATTAATACATTAATCAATTTTTTAATGTTGAAGCAGCTTTGCAAATCTGAAATTAATCCCATTTGATTGTAGTCATAATTCCTTTAATACTTTCTTGGATTAGATTTGCTACTGTATTGTTGAGTATTTTTGTATCTTTTTTTTATAATTTATTTATTTATTTTTTGTCATTATAGCTGGTTTACAGATTTCTGTCAGATTTTCCAACTGCACCGCATGGTGACCCGGTTACATGTACATATATGGATTCGTCACATGTGATTAGATATAGTTCCCCGTGCTATACAGTTGGATCTCCTTGCTTTTCCATCATTAAAGCACTAGTTATCCCCATTCACTCCCACCCCCTCCCCCACCCCCTTGGCAACCACAAGTCTGTTCCCCAAGTTCGTGATTTTTCTTTTCTGTTGAGATGTTCATTTGTGCAGTGTTTTAGACTCCAGTTATAAGAGATTTCATATGGCATCTGTCTTTCTCCTTCTGACTTGCTTCACTCAGTATGAGGGTTTCTAATTCCATCCATGTTGCTGTGAATGACATTATTTTATCCTTTTTATGGCTGAATAGTATTCCATCGTGTATGTATACATATATACCACATCTTCCTAATCCAGTCATCTGTCAATGGACATTTTGGTTGTTTCCATGTCTTGGCTATTGTGAATAGTGCTGCAGTGAACATGCATGTGCAAGTGTCTTTCTCAAGGAAATTTTTGTCTGGATATATGCCCAAGAGTGGGATTGCTGGGTCATATGATAATTCTATGTAGAGTTTTCTAAGGTACCTCCACACTGTCTTCCATAGTGGTTGCACCAGCTTACATTCCCACCAGCAGTGCAGGAGGGTTCCCTTTTCTCCACACCCCCTCCAGCATTTGTTGTTTGTGGACTTGTTAATGATGGCCATTCTGACTGGTGTGAGGTGGTATCTCATGGTAGTTTTGATTTGCATTTCTCTAATCATCA
>PVHT020000080.1:1424220-1674157 GCA_004024745.2 Catagonus wagneri
TAGAGTTTTCTAAGGTACCTCCACACTGTCTTCCATAGTGGTTGCACCAGCTTACATTCCCACCAGCAGTGCAGGAGGGTTCCCTTTTCTCCACACCCCCTCCAGCATTTGTTGTTTGTGGACTTGTTAATGATGGCCATTCTGACTGGTGTGAGGTGGTATCTCATGGTAGTTTTGATTTGCATTTCTCTAATCATCAGTGATGTTGAGCATTTTTTCATATGCTTGTTGGCCATCTGTATATCTTCTTCGGAGAAATGTCTTTTCAGGTCCATTGCCCATTTTTCAATGGGGTTGTTGGCTTTTTTGCAGTTGAGCTGCATCAGTTGTTTGTGTATTTTAGAGATTAAGCTCTTGTCAGTTGCGTCATTTGAAAAAATTTTCTCCCATTCTGTAAGTTGTCTTTTAGTTTTCTTTCTGGTTTCCCTTGCTGTGCAAAAGCTTGTCAGCTTGATTAGGTCACATTGGTTGATCTTTGTTCTGATTTCTGTTTCTTTGGGAGACTGACCTGAGAAAACATTCGTAAGGTTGATTTCCGAGAGTGTCTTGCCAATGTTTTCTTCCAGGAGTTTAATAGTGTCTTGTCTTATATTTAAGTCTTTCAACCATTTAGAGTTTATTTTTGTGCATGGTGTGAGAGTGTGCTCTAGTTTCATTGATTTGCATGCAGCTGTCCAAGTTTCCCAGCAATGCTTACTGAAAAGACTTTCTTTTTCCCATTTGAAGTTCTTGCCTCCTTTGTCAAAGATCAATTGGGCGTAGGTGTCTGGGTTTATTTCTGGGGTCTCTATTCTGTTCCATTGGTCCATATGTCTGTTTTGGTACCAGTACCATGCTGTCTTCATTACTGTGGCCCTGTAATATTGCCTGAAGTCTGGGAGAGTTATGCCTCCTGCTTGGTTTTTGTTCCTCAGGATTGCTTTGGCAATTCTGGGTCTTTTGTAGTTCCATATAAATTTTTGATTGTTTGTTCTAGTTCTGTAAAGAATGTCATGGGTAATTTGATAGGGATTGCATTGAATCTGTAGATTGCTTTGGGTAGTATGGCCATTTTTACAATATGAATTTTTCCGGCCCATGAGCATGGAATATCTTTCCATTTCTTTGTATCTTCTTTGATCTCCTTGATTAATGTTTTGTAGTCCTCTGTGTATAAGTCTTTCACTTCCTTGGTCAGGTTAATTCCCAGGTATTTGAGTTTTTGGGGTGCTATTTTAAAAGGTAAAATATTTTGGTATTCTTTTTCTTGTATCTTTGTTCATAAGATGTATTTGACAATAGCTTTGCTTTCTTGCAATGTTTTTGGTTTGGGTTTCACATTAGCACTTTTTCATTAAGCAAAGTATGCATGTCATAATGTTTATCATATTAACCATTCTTAAGTGTATGTGCCATTGGAATTAAATAGATTCATAATGTTGTGTGACCATCACCGCTATTTGTATTTAAAACTTTTATCATACCCAACAAAATCTCTATACACATTAAAAAATAGTCCTCCCCTTACCCCCTCCCTCCAGCCCCAGTCAATCGCTATTCTTTTTGTCTCCATAAATTTTCCTCTTCTAGGTATCTCATCTGTGTATTCTGTCATTTTATACACACTATTTGTTCTGTTTCTAATTTTCTAGGCATAGTGTTTTCAAAGTCGATACATGTTATAACATATATCAAAATTTCCTTTTTTTATTGCCAAATAATATTTTATTATTCAGTATTTCATTAAATATATACCATATTTTGTTTTTGCATTATATATTGATATACATTTGGGTTATCTATACATTTTGACTACTGTGAGTAATGCTGCTGTGAATATCCACTGTACAAATATTTGGTCAAGACTCCAATTTCATTTCTATTAGATATCACCTAGGAGCAGAGTTGCTAAGTCATGTGGTAGTTCTGAACTTAACCTTAAAAAAAAAAAAAGCTGTTTTTCTTAAAAGCTTTTTTTTTAAAGCTCTTTTTGATAGAGGCTGGACAACTTTACATTCCCACCAGCAATGCACAAAGATTCTAGTTTTCCCACATTCTTACCAACATTTGTTATTTTCTGTTTCTTTAAATATAGCTATCCTAGTAGATGTAAAGTGGTATCTCATTGTGGTTTTGATTTGTATTTCCCTAATAATTAATTATGTTACCTTTTTATGTGCTTATTGGCCATTTGTGTGTCTTCTTTGGGAGAAATGTTTTTCCTGTTGAGTTTTCTTGTTTAGACTTAGGAGTTAGTAATTGGTGTATTCATACAGTAGTGAAATTCATTAAAATTAATTTTTAGTGGGCTGTATCTTCCTGGTATCTATTAAATAGGCAATTGTATTAAATGGTGTATTTATTCCTTAGAGAAATAGATTAATGAATAAAAAGACAGTGTTTATTTATTACTAAAATCAGACAGTTGAAAGTCTCACTGATAAATTAAAAATG
This sequence comes from Catagonus wagneri, assembly GCA_004024745.2. Lineage (NCBI taxonomy): Eukaryota > Metazoa > Chordata > Mammalia > Artiodactyla > Tayassuidae > Catagonus > Catagonus wagneri. The sequence continues at coordinate 1,426,654 of PVHT020000080.1, forward strand.
CTTCACATGAGATTATAATTCTGGTCTTTGGTCTTTAATTTTTTTTTGTCTCTTTTTTTTTTTTTTTTTTTTTATGTAGAGCTGCACCCGTGGCATATGGAGGTTCCCAGACTAGGGGTCCAACAGGAGCTGTAGCCACCGGCCTACGTCACAGCCACAGCAACGCGGGATCCAAGCCGCGTTTGCAACTTTCACCACAGCTCACGGCGACGCCGGATCCTTAACCCACTGAGCAAGGCCAGGGATTGAACCCGCAACCTCATGGTTCTTAGTCGGATTTGTTAACCACTGAGCCACAAAGGGAACTCCTGGTCTTTGGTCTTTAAAGAGATGGTATTATTTAGCTTATTTACATCTCTCTGTGGTCCCTTATAGTTGGGCTTCTTCCTCTTATTTTCTCCTAAGCCTGATCAGACCATTGGTTCCTTTGCATAAATTAATATTTTGTGTATTTATAACCTTATGATGTCATGGAAAAGTGTGATAGTCAAATCTATAAGATTCGCATTGAATCCTCTTCCTGTACCTTATCTGCTTTGCAACCTTGGTAAGTCACTTAGCTCTCAGTTTATATCTTAGGAACCTAAAATTTTCTTTATGTTAAAAGTAAAAAAAGTAGAGTAGGTGTTTTAACTGTCAAAGATTAAGTTCTAATTCCAAATATGCAACTAAATATATATGTATTAATATATAGAATCATTAATGGATCATTCTCCAAAAAAAGACAATTTCAACTTATTGTTAATTATAATTAGCCTAAGAGAGATCTCTAAATTTGGTATGAAATATCTATACTAGGTTCCATGGACTCTCTGCCTCAAGAAAGAAATCTTTGCACTCTAAACATATGTCACTATCTCTCTGAATATGAATATTAATTCTTCTTTTCATGGCTAATATCTCAAATAATAGAGAATGTTTAATTATATGTCTAAATATGCAGTATAGCTTATTCAAACTGCACTGCAAATTGAAAAAAGGGAAAATACGGTGTATTTTCAGTCTAGGAAATATGATGAATTAGGTAAAAAGAGTTCGAGTATAAGTTAGGAAATAAAATAAATGTCAGTATTGAAATTTTTCCATTGTTTAGCTCTTAATTGTAGAAAATATTTAATAAAAATTTTATTTTATAATTTACAGTCTATAAATTGAGGGATTATTTTGTGTGTGAGAGAGACAGTTGGTTTTTAATATTATTTTTAAAATACAAAATTAACTTTTTAGTTCAATAAAACTCAAGAAAAGGAAGATTTTTTTTTTCTTTTTTTCTTTTTGCCTTTTAGTGCTGCATCAGCGGCATATGAAGTTTCCCAGTCTAGGAGTCAAATTGGAGCTGTAGCCATAGGCCTATGCCAGAGCCACAGCAACACAGGATCTGAGCCACTTCTGCAACCTATACCAAAGCTCACAGCAACACCAGATCCTTAACCCACTGAGTGAGGCCAGGGTTGGAACCTGCATCCTCATGGATGTTAGTCAGGTTCGTTAACTGCTGAGCCACGACGGCAACTCCAAGGAAAAGAAGATATTTTAAGGTAACTATTTGTACATGGTATGGGGTAAAGGGTCCAGATTCGTTTTTTAAATATGTTATTATCCAGTTATCCTAGTGCTATTTGTTGAAAAGACTATTATTTCCTTATTGAATGTTAATGGCACTCATCAAAAATCAGTTGACCATATTCGTAGGGGTTTATTTATGAACTTTAATCAACCAAAGTATAGATACTATGCCTTTGGTCTAAATATCCTTAGGCCAGCACCAGACTCTCTTGCTTGGTAACTTTGTAGTAGGTCTTGAAATTGGAAGGGGTTAATTCTCCAATTTTTTCTTATCTTCAGTATTGTTTTGGTGAATGGGGGTCCCTTGCATTTTCATAAGAATGTTAAGACCAGCTTTTCTTATTTATTTATTTATTTTATTTTAGGGCTGCACCCATACATTTGGAAGTTCCCAGGCTAGGGGTCAAATTGGAGCTATAGTTGCTGGCCTACTGCACAGCTCAGTGCAACACCAGATTGTTAACCCACTGAGCAAGGCCAGAGATGGAGCCTGCCCTCTCATGGATAATAGGCGGGTTTGTTTCTGCTGAGCAATGACGGGAACTCCTGTCTTTTTTTTTTTTTTTTTTTTAATGACAGTGGGAATTTTGATAAAGATTGTACTGAAGCTGTAGATTCAATTTGGGAAACATTACCTTCTCAACAATACTGTCTTTCAATCCCTGAAAACAGAATGTTTTCCATTTATTTAGATTTTCTTTAATTTCTTTTATTTTATAGTTTTCAGTGTATAAAGCTCATGCTTCTTTGGTAAAATTTATTCCAGAATTTTTTTTTGTCTTTTTTGACGTTTTTAGGGCCACACCCGTGGCATACGGAGGTTCCCAGGCTAGGGGGCTAATCCGAGTTGTAGCCTCTGGCCTATACCACAGCCACAGCAATGCCAGATCCGAGCCACGTCTGTGACCTACACCACAGCTCATGGCAACACCAGATCGTTAACCCCCTGAGCGATGCCAGGGATGGAACCCGCAACCTCATGGTTCCTAGTCGGATTCGTTTCCGCTGTGCCACGACAGGAACTCCTATTCCAGATTTTTTTTTTAATGCTATTTTAAATGGAATCGCTTTCTTATGTCATTTTCAGATTGTTCCTTGATAGTGTATAGAAATATAACTGGTTTTTGTATGTTGATTTTATATCCTGCAAATTGCTGAATTAGTTTATTAGTTTTTGTGTTTTGTTATGTGAATTCTTTAGAATTTTATGTATACAATGTTATGTCATGTGCAAATAAAAATAGTTTTAACTGTTTGTTTTGTTCAGAGTTTCACATTTATTAGCATAAAGTCCTTAATAGTATTTTTAGATTTAAATTTTTGCTTTTTCCAGAATTATGACCTTTTATCACTGTTAATAATGTTTTTGTTGATAAATCTTCTAATTATGCCAACTTTCTTAGACTTTTCAAAAAAACCTATTTGAGATTCATTGATGCTATTTCATAATGTTTAATATCATACAATTTATTTCATTCTTTACATGTTTGAATTTAGTCTACTATTATTATTCTAACTTCACAAATACAACCCTTAACTCAATAAATTTTTTTCTCTCTAACTTTTTTTCTTTAAGAAGTTAAGGCTATAGATAATTCTTTAAGGAACATTCAGCGTACGTACCATAGTTTTTCTATGTCGTAAGTTTATTATTGGTCTTTTCCAAGTATTATCTAATTTCCATCACGTTGTTTTTTTTCATAAATTCTTTTAAAATGTTGCTACTTTTAAGTTTCCAATATTTTTCTTATCTGGTACTTGCTATTTATTTATTCTTCCAATTTATTCCTCTTGGAAAGTTTCTTCTTCGTATAGAATTAGATACCCTAACTCTTTTGCCCCCATCGGTCTCCCAATCATCTTTGTGCTTTTTTTCAGTTTAAATAGTTTTGCACAGTTGTTAAGTGTTCATGTGCAAACACTTTCCTGTTTTCCACTCTGCCTCAGTGCTTGACTTTCCCTCCTCACTCTGTATTTGGTTCCTTGTTCCTAACTTTCCTCCTCTGATTCTGCATATTCTCCTGTGGGCTACTTTAAGATCCCAGCCCTCCTCTTCTTCCTTGTAAACACAAGAACAGTACTAGGATTTCTTACCAGTGGATAGGAAGTTGACTTGCAGAGGTCAACTATTACCAACTTTCCAGGAACTTTCCAGTTCTGTGGATTTCCCTTCTAGCACCCTGTCTCATCTTTATTCTGGTCTCATAGTGTTGCTTATTCCAGCCTGAGGAGTGAGAAGAAGTGGTGGCTCTCTTTACATTCCCTTTGTCTTTGCTGAGTACTGACCCCCATTCCCATCTTCAAAGTATATACTTAAGGGAAACTGGGATATGTTTTCAATCAAGTACTAAACAAGTCATGTACTGGATTCGTTGTCTCTTCTGTTTACAGGTATGTTTCCCTGTTGTATTGAACAGATTTCAGTGATATCTCTGTGTGAGTCATCATATTAGGAAAAATTAAATGCTTTTCTCTTGAATCCTTTATTCTAGCAAGTTCAAGTCATTCCCCTGGAAAAAAAAGTGTGGGGGGTGGCTTTTAAAGTTTCACTCCTGATTGGAGACCATATGCTGAGAAATAACTCAGAGAGTAATGTCTATGAGCTATAAATACCTACTTGTTGGGTATTCCTCCAGAATTCTATACCAACAGAGGAGGTATAGATTTGCTTACTGCCATATGTTTATGGTTACCCAAGCCACTACCTTGGCAAGAGGGCTGAGGCCAGTTCTGAGTAGTTGTAATGATTTCATGGCTATATTCTACCCCAAATTCTACTTACCACCCCCAGCTTCAGGAGAATATTTGTAATGGTCTGTAAGCAAATCAGTTGAAAGGTGCATTTGTATCTTTGTTGCTGAGACTTACTGTGGAAACTAGAGACTCTCATACTAAATGAAGCTAGTAAGAAAGAGAAAGACAAATACCATATGATAGTGCTTATATCTGGAATCTAATATATGGCACAAATGAACCTTTCCACAGAAAAGGAACAAACTTATGGACTTGGAGAACAGACTTATGGTTGCCAAGCGGGAGGGGGAGAGAGTGGAATGGACTGGGAATTTGCGGTTAGTAGACACAAAACTATTGCATTTGGAATTGATAAGCAATGGGATCCTGCTTTATAGCACAGGGAACTATAACTGGTCATTTGTGATGGAACTTGATGGAGGATAATGTGAGAAAAAGAGTATATGTATGTATGACTGGGTCACTTTGCTGTGTAGCAGAAATCGACAGAATATTGTAAATCAATTATAATGGAAAAAATAAAAATCTTATTTAAAAAATAAACAAAAGAATGTAATATGCAGAGTTTCTGTCGTGCCTCAGTGGTAACAAATCCAACTAGTATCCATGAGGATGTGGCTTTGATCTCTGGCCTCGCCCAGTGGTTTAAGGATCCAGTGTTGCCATGAGCTGTGGTGTAGGTCACAGACACTTCTCAGATCTGGCATTGCTGTGACTGTGGCATAGGCTGGCAGTTGCAGCTCCTACTGGACCCCTAGCCTGGGGAACTTCCTTATATTTCAGGTGTGGCCCTAAAATTTAAAGAAGGAAGGAAGGAAGGAATCAAGGGAAAGAGAGAGAGGAAGGAAGGAAGGAAGGAAGGAAGGAAGGAAGGAAGGAAGGAAGGAAGGAAGGAAGGAAGGAAGGAACCTAGAGTCTGATTGTGTGGTCATTCACCAATGCCACTTGATATATAGAATTCTCTCAGGTGTGTAGGTTGTGAATAGATTATGGCCATCCACATGTGTATTCCTTGTTAATGGTGAAGACATTTAACACTAGAGGTTCTCATTTGAACATAGACTACAGAGTTTCACTTTCAGTCAGATGGGCTCACAAAAGCTTTTGGCCTTTATTCCTTATCTTGGTATTGCTCAATCTCTAAATCTCCAAAGCCAGGACCCAGGTAAATAAGTAATTGCAGAGTATGATGAGCAGAAGCTATCGCCAGGCTCATACTTAATTATACATCAGGTCCTGACAGTCTGTTCATAGTGTCCACCCAGACCTCTAAGAAAAATGGAAGGTGAACTGGGCTGGGGATCCAATCATGTAATGGATTTCTCCTGATTTTATTGGCTTTCCCCAACTGTACATTTTATAAATTAAAAAATAGAATTAAATCGTTGAGCAATTTAGTACCCTGGAAACAGTTTTCCAAAAAACTATATTAGCCTCTAAGCCCCCAATATTTTTTATTTCCTTATAATTGGTAGAGCATTACCAACTGGTGTTAGCTGGTAACTTTCCAGCACTGGTGCTCACTCTGTGCTTGAACACTCTGTGCCCAATGTACTTGAGAAAAGTTGGGAAGAAATAATTCCAAATCTGTCCTCCCCAAACTGCTCAGTAGTTTAAGTGGTTATTCATGTTTTTTTCAAGTCCTATAGAAAACAATTATTTCGTCTAATTAAAGTGATACATTGGCATAATTAGTATCCCTAATTACCTTTTGTATTAATCAATAAAAAATAGCAGTTGTCCCTGAAATACCTTGAACTTCAGTATCAAATTTATAGAATCCCAAGAGCATAGGACAAAAATTATTTGTTTTCATCAACCACGGGCATTTTTCTAAATATTCTGGAGTGAAAAGAAGAGAGAGTGAAAGGCCTTTGAAAACCATGGGGAGGAAGAAAATGTCTGTAGGAGAGAGAGAGGGTGGGGGAAGAAGTGGGAGAGGGAGGGATAGAGAGGTGCTGGATTCCAGGATTCTGGAGAAAAGGACAAAAGCAGGAAAGTCTCAAGATTAGATGACCCTCACTCCCTAAGAGTGGCCCACAGAGGGGGCAAAAACCTCCGAAGCCTGTGTAATGTTTTTAAGTCCTCTGGACCCTGGGCATAGGGACTCACTACTTCAACAAAGATTCCTATTTGCTACAGGTGACTAATGAGAAGCAAAGCTGCCAGATCTGAATGTGCTGCACCCCCTGGGACAAAGGATTTCAGTGAGAAGCCCCCCGGGGCAGACAGTGATAAGGATGGGGAAGGCCTGGTGTTATGTAAGTTCCTGGAAAATATGCGTATCTCTAGCAGGGCGGGGGGAAGGGGCAAAAGGAAAATAGAGATAATAGTCAAAATTTAGTGGCTTGAAAGAAAAAAGAGAAATGTTTTGGTTTTTGCTTACCTGAGATTTTCAAGATTTATATTTGCTAAAGAATTGTAAAATGTATGTATTAGAAAACATCATAGAAACAGCTGACACTAGTACCTTTATAAATTAGACCTTCTTGATTATTGACTGGCGATACATGAATTTCCAATTCCTGAAATTTATGTATTCCTCAACTTCCTTGTGTTTTAGTTAGCTTTGAATGTCATTCAAGACATAAATAAGTCTTTATTTTGTCATTTATATTCAAATTTCATTAAAATGTCTCCGTCTTCAACTACCATTTTAGGAATCAAGTTGGCAATATCTATTAAAGTTGAAAATGCAAATGAGCAAACAATACTCATGAACCAACAGTTTTGCTTCTAAGTATATACTCTAGAGAAACATTTGAATATGTACAGAGGAGACAGATACAAGTATGCTTGTTGTAACACTGTTTCCTCACCAAGAAACTGGGGAAATATTTCATATCCATTAATAGTGGGGCAGAATAACAACTCAGGTAGTCAGGGTAGGAACATGGGCTTCCATGCATTCTTTGATATGGCTATTAGTTAACATTTTTGCTTAAGGGCTCCAGGGAGTAACATCCCCAAAGGCCTTGTTTACTATAGGGAGTGTACCTATGCCCAGATGGACATTAATCCCTAACCCCCTGTGACTCACTTATGCAAAGAAAAGGGCAAAGAAACCATAAAACTTATAGGACATTTCCACTCCTAAAACCCCTATTGGACAAGGAGTGATATAAGTAACTGGGCAAGACCAGTGGGAGACACCCACATTTTTCTGGACGCCACGTTGGTACCACCCTATCTTTAAGGGATAAAAACCCCTACAGGACAGTAGAGAACAGGGCCTTTTCTCCCTCTTCCCAGCTGTCCTGGGAGCTGTTTGCTTTCCTGTAATAAAGACTTTGCTTGCTTGCTGCCTGTTTGTTCACAAAGTTCATTCTTCGTCTGCGTGAACAAGGACCCTGATTCCAGTAACATCTTTCCAGAATCAATAGGAGAACGAATAAATAAATTGTGACTATATTTACAAAATGATATACATAGCAATTCAAATGAATGAACTAGATCCATATACACCAGTATGGACCCATATCAGAAGTATAATGTTGAGTGGAAAAAGCAAGTTATGTAGTGTTACCATTTATTTAAAACTTTTAAAATGCACAAAACTATCTAACATTGCTTATAGATTATTGACTTATAAGAAGTATTAAAAGTAAAACTTAGATGAATAGAATATTGAGTGATTCAATGAGAAGTTGCTTCAAATGAGAAAAGAAAGTGAAACTACAGATTAAATACTAAACAGACTACACTGTATCAAAAATGATTTGTTAAATTAGAAAAAAAATCTGTCGCAGACATAGAGAGCAGACTTGAGGTTTCCAGGGAGCTGGGGGGGGGTTGGAGTGGAATAGACAGAATTTGAGGATAGTAGATGAAAACTCTAAGGTCCTACTGTATAGCACAGGGAACTATATCCACTCTCTTGTGATAGAACATGATGAAAGATATAGGAGAAAAAGAATGCATATATATGTATGACTGGGTCACTTTGCTGTACAGCAGAAATTGATACAGCACTGTAAATCAACTATACTTTAATAACTTTTTAAAATCCATGACAAATAACACAAAATGTCAACATTTTTGTTATTTATTTATGTACTTATGGCTAGATGGTATGTCTTTGTTATAATATTTTTTGCCCATTGTCTTAGAATTTTATATAATTTTTCAAAAAATTATCCCCTTCCTAATCACTTATAGCAATTTAATGTGATTTCTAATCATTTTAAAATTCCTGTATTAGATTTTTATTGAGTCTTTTCTGTCTATCCTGAAATCTCCTTTGCTAAACATGCATGTAGACAAATACAAGCTGATATCATCTAACACTTTAGCAAAAGGGACAGGCTCTATGATGTGTGTGTAGAGGGATCTGGGAAAGGGCCAAAGAAGGAGAGATGGGATTTCACTGGGCATTTGAGAAGACTTCTCAGAGGTGGGGCCATTTGTATTGGGCTTCAGTGAAACCTCATTCATTCTTTGGGTAGAGCATTCCAGAGAACAGAGATATGAAAACTGCACAGCTTCCTCCGAGAACAATAAGACAGCTGGCCTCCCTTGAGGGAAGAATTCTCACAGAGGTGGCTGGAAAACCAAGGCTGAAAGCATGGCCAGAATCAGTGTTAGGGAATTTACACAGTACCACAAACGTAATGGAAAGCCATGGTATTTTCTAAGAGGTGAATGATATAATTAACCTGTATATGGGGTAGATAATTGAAAAATGTTTAGAAAATTAAAATAAAATACAGGAGTTCCTGTTGCGTCTCAGTGGTAATGTACCCAACTAGTATCCATGAAGATGTGGGTTCGATCCCTGGCCTCACTTAGTGGATTAAGAATCAGGTGTTGCTGTGCGCTGTGGTGTAGGTCAGAGACACAGCTCAGATCTGGCAGTGCTGTGGCTATGGGCCAGCAGCTGCAGCTCCAATTTGCCCCCCATCCTGGGAACTTCAATATGCTGTGGGTGTGACCCTAAAAAGACAGAAAAATAAAGAAATAAGTACGTATGTACTTACGTACATACATACATACATACCTCCTGAAAGCTGGCCAAACTAGTCAGAAGGATGAGGTTAGAGATGAAGGTTAGAGATGACATTAGAGGTTAGATGATGGTTAGAGATGAGGTTAGAGATGAAGTTCAGAGATGAAGGCAAACTAGTCAGAAGGATGAGGTTAGAGATGCCTCTACCCTGCAGGGTAATCCTAACCTACAAGGACTGCAGGTTAGAGATGAAAAGGGCCAAACCAGGGGAACGTTTGTAAAGTGGGTCACAAGGGAGCAAGGCCGAGGGTAGACTGTGGGTGGATCATGTAAGTCTGGGAGCTGAAGATGAGGAGCTAGCAAAAGCAAATGTGTACAGGCCCCTGGAGGAGGGAGAGGGAATCACAAACAAGCTTGATAGCAGCAGGAGAAAGGGTTTCTAGGAGAGGATGTTAATGTCAACTATTTCATGACTTTAAGGTAGATGAGGTCTCAGCTGATGATCTCCCAGAGAGCAGCTCCTGTCTAGTAAGGAGAGAGGACAGCAGGCTACAGGCTATGACAGAATGAGGTGGCCTCACTCATCATGATGGTAAAGAGAAGGAGAAGCTTCAGTATAGTAGCTTTAGAAGAAAGAAAATTCATTCATAATTGTATCTGAAGTTTATTTTTCAGATCCATTACATAATATAGGCCTTTCAGATGGATCACATACTAAGCACCAGAATTATAACAAGATGGGTTATTCGGGGGCTTTTATTAAAGGGAGGCATAGCAGAGATCTGACTTTTAGCAAAGACAAAAGACCTATGAAATAGCTCATTATGAATTATGCTATTCATTTCATTTATCATTTACACTCAATACTGTATTGAAAGAAGCTTTCATAAGCAGTTCTATAAGAGTTAAGTTCAGGGGTTTGTAGAACAAAAAAACACAGCATTTTTAGACAAAGAGACCATTTTTTAATTCTTTACTGGATGAGGTCTCCCTTGAGGAAAGGGAGTCATGTTTTGGTCAAGTCTTTGGGGAAGACAAAAAGGGGTGTTAACGAGAATTTTTGCATCTCCAAAGGCTTTATATTATGTAATACTAGTAAGGAGAAGGCAGGCAGACCAGGGAAAGCACTGAGTAAATTGCATGTTGTGGAGGAGGGCTTGGGGAGTTTTGAGATGGCCAGAAATAGAACTGTTTCTCAAACTTTCTAGGCAGACCAGGTGCCACCCAGTACAGGCCTAGGTTTTCTCTGTGCACAGCTGGCTGTGGGTGGAACAGTTGTTACCCACCGAAGCTGTGAATTGAAAACCTATTTCTTTGAAATTGCCTCAGTTAGAAAGTATTATCTTCCTCAGTTCACCCACCAGTCAGCCGTGGGACTGGATATTTTCCGTGTCTAGACCCGTGAGGACAGGGCAGCTCCTCTGCTGCTCCTTTCCACTGGATCTACCCCCACCATCTTTAATATTTTATGCTTCATTAAACATATTTGTTTAACCTTGACAGCAGGAATTCTATCTCTGTTTTACAGAGGGAGGACAGAAAGGCTCAAAGTGGTTGAAGGAAATTATCCTGACTATTAAGAGTTGATGGGAAAGCATAGCGCCTAGGGACAGTTTGGGTGCAAGTGTCAGTAGGAATTATTTACTCTTCATATACTACCCCATTTGGGGGGAGGGAGCGTATCTCAGGCATGTGGAAGTTACTGGGCCAAAGACTGAACCCATACCACAGCAGTGACCTGAGCCACAGCACTGGCAATACCAGATCCTTAACCCACTGAACCACCAGGGAACTCCCCTATATCTCCCCCTTTAGTCCTTCTACCCAAGAAAGAAGAACATCATATTCTAGTCAATATTTCATGTGATCCTTGGTCCTTATACCAATGGTAAGGTCTCTGTGGCCCAGGGGCAGAAACAAGTGGTTGTCTTTCCTCTTTGACGTCTGAATTCTTAGAAGGTGGCTCTCTTCTGACTTTGTCTCTTGTCATACATACATACATCTGGGTGAGTGGGGCAGCCAGTCATGCCACCCCCATCGCAGAGGCTCTGGGTAAGATCATTAAAAGCGAGTTCTGGAGGGTATAACACCCAAGTTCAAATCTCAAATCTATACTTACTTTTCTACAGTTCCTCTGCTCATGGTTGTATAGCAAAGCCAGACAAAACCCATCACGCAGTACAGTGGGCTTCATGGTGGCTGTGCTCCCTGGGGTGTGCAAGGGCATTCTTCAGAGCGGAGAAAAACTAATTAGAGCTTTTCTTGATTACTTTTCAAATAAAAAGTATAGCTTCTCTGATAATCAGTATATGAGTTAACACTGGCTCCCACACCCCTTGACGTCTCAGCCAGTGACCCAAGCCCTTGAGGCATCCTGAAGGAAAAATGGAAGTTTCTCAGCGTGGAGGTGTTGACAGTGCTGCCCTCACTCATTTGATTTTATGATCTCGTGACAGAAGTGTGGTTTATTTGCCTTTTATTGCCACCAAGGTGATTATTTTCATAAAAGCAAGACCTGGAAATATTATTTTTAAATGCTTTGCAGTGAGAAGGGAAGTGACTTTGAAAATCTCTTCCACACAGAGGTTTGCCATTTGTCTTGCAACAAAATATTTAAAACAGTTGTTGAAGTGTAAAAGTTATATGTTTTTACTTTATGAAAGGGTAATAAATCTTTTAAATTTTTGAAATATTTTTGTGAGGAAAATGGCCTTCAACAATATGCTATCTAGGATCTGTCCCTCTCAAAGGTAAAGATGACATTTAAACAGTAAGAAAGTAAATGCTTTAAAAAAAAGAAACTCACCACAGTGAGAACACTTCAAAAGTGAATATTTGCAAATGCTTCCACTGCTGTGTGATTTTATTACCAAAGATAATGTCACCTATAAACACTCTTATATTTACAAACTCTATATACTTATGGAAGAGGGAAACTAAATTTCCTAACTTTCTTTAAAAATCTTCCAAATGACATTATTGAGTGAATTCTGAACTAATTTGGTTTTAAAAAATCCGTAAGAATGCCTTCCAGTTTGTTTGTAAGAACAACTCATTAATATCAAGGGAGATGGAAATCTTACTGTCTAAATTTTGGCAAAATTTTTTTGTATAATTGGTATATAGTGCTGGAAAATGGATTTTACGTTTTTTGTAAGCATAGCTAGTGATATACTTTTATTTGAAACTATGCATATTTTGAGCTATCTTTTCAATTATGATTGCAAATAAGACCAAGTATTCAAATAAACTGGACTCAATACCACACCTTCAAATAGCTGAATCACAAAGTTTAAGCCAAATAAAAAAATAATAAAACATGTTTTACCACATTTATTACAAACAGTATTGTAGAAGGAGCCAAAAAGAAAAAAAAAAAAAACCGTGCCCCGTTGATTCAAAAGAAAATTTATAATTGTTTTCATTTGATCTTTATATTATCCTTTTCAGTTTGTTCTGTGTTAAGAAGATGTAGATCTAGGAGTTCCCGTCTTAGCTCAGTGGTTAATGATCCCTGGCCTTGCTCAGTGGGTTAAGGATCCAGCATTCACGCAGCTGTGGTGTAGGCCGGCAGCTACAGCTCGAATTGGACCCCTAGCCTTAGAACCTCCATGGGCCACAGGTGTGGCCCTGGAAAAGAAGAAAAAAAAAAAAGAGGTGCAGATCTGCATATATTCAGGGCACATGCTCAAAACCTTTTTACCATTGGCCATACCTAACCAGGAACTTGCTCTGTTTTCCTGAGAAAGAATTCAGGCCGGGTCTGGTAGTGTTAGGGATATATTCCTGGAAGTGGGGACTCAGATTAGTTCTCTACAGAGTTACTATAGTGCAACCCTGCTAAGTCTCACTCCCAGAAGTTCACGTTGGCAACCACTCTCGTCTTCAAATCCCTGACGTCCTGATGCACCTCCAACCAGACTTCCTCCCAGCTACTGTTGGTACATTTATTGGTACGTTCTCCCCAGTTGCAGTAATTATATGGTGCCCTTAGTAAGTTAGGTTTCCCCCAATCCCTAAATGCATGTTGATTTTCACTACCTGTTTCTTTGACCTTTCTCTTGAAGCCTCTTCAAGCTGTTCTAAAACTTGTATCACATATTCTAGCTTGATAATTCTCCCTTGTGTCTGTGTAGCATTTCCAGGAGTATTACTTACACAGTAGCTAACTGCTTTATTCAATCAAAACTGTTTGCCATAAAACAAAAGTGAAAGACATGAACAGGGATAACAACAGAGAAGTAATGGACGTTGTAGAACTCAATTTAGGATAAGCTGTAGAAAACTCACTGGCTGGGTCTGTAGCTCAAAAGAATTAACAACTAGAAAAGTCAAACTGGTTTAGCCTGTAAGAACTGTAGGTTTCTCTAGGGTATAGACTATTGTCAAGGTCACAATTTTTTTTTTTTTTTTTTTTGCTTTTAAGGGCCGTGCATTTTTTTTTTAAATCCATCCCCTGCATTCATAGTTCAAGGCTAGATAGACAGTAGAGCTTTAAAGAGATTCTTGCTAAACTGTGGGTCAAAGTGAAATGGAGCAATGAAGCTTGTAACACAAAATTGCAAATATTGACTGCAAAATAATTTAATGTTATTTTTAGCTTTGAATATGACTGTATCTGACACTTCTGTAATAAACACATTTCAAGATTACATATTAAATTATTCTGTGGAAAAATTCAGAGGGAGTTGAAAAAAAGGTTCAGTTTCTTTCTTTCTTTTCATTGAAGTGTAGTTAATTTACAATGATGTGCCAGTTTTGGCTGTACATCAGAATGACCCAATCATAAATACATATGCCTTCTTTTCCTTATATTATTTTCCATCGTGGTCTATATCAAGAGATTGGATATATTGTTCTGTGCTATATAGTGGTACTTCATTGCTTATCCATTCTAAATGTAATAGTTTGCATCTACCAACCCCAAATGCACAGTCCTTCTCACTCCCTCCATCCTCCTCCTCGGCAACCACAAGTCTGTTCTCTATGTGTGTGTGTCTGTTTCTGTTTCATGGATAGGTTCATTTGTGCCATATTTTAGATTCCACATATAAGTGATATTATATGGTATTCGTCTTTTTCTTTCTGACTTTCTTTACTTAGTATGAGAATCTCTAGTTGCATCCATGTTGCTACAAATGGCATTATTTCATTCTTTTTATGGCAAAGTAGTATTCCATTGTATATATGTACCATATCACCTTAATCCATTCATTTGTTAATGGGCATTTAGGTTGTTTTCATGTCTTGGCTATTGTGACTAGAGCTGCAGTGAACATAGGGATCTATGTATCTTTTTGAATGAAAGTTTTATCTATATATATGCCCAGGAGTGGTATTGCTAGATTATATGGTAGTTCTATACTTAGTTTTCTGAGGACCCTCTATACTGTTTCCTGTAGTGGCTGTACCAGTTTATATTCTCACCAACAGAGTAGGAGGGTTCCCTTTTCTCCATACCTTCTCCAGCATTTGTTATGTGTAGACTTATTAATGATGGCCATTCTTACTGGTGTGAGGTGGCACCTCATTGTAGTTTTGCATTTTTCTAATAATCAGTGATGTTGAGCATTTTTTTTCATGTGCCTACTGGCCATCCATATATCTTCTTTGGAGAAATGTCTGTTTAAGTCTTCTGCCCATATTTTGATTGGGTTGTTTGCTTTTTTGTTGTTGAGTTGTATGTGTTGTTTGTATATTTTGGAGGTTATGCTCTTGTCAGTTGCATCATTTGCGACTGTTTTCTCCCATTCCTTATGTTGTCTTTTCATTTTTTAATGATTTCCTTTGCTGTGCAAAAGCTTGTAAGTTTCATTAGGTCCATTTGTTTATTTTTGTTTTTATTTCTATTGCTTTGGTAGACTGACATTGAAAACGTTTGTACAGTTTATATCAGAGAATATTTGGCCTATGCTCTCTTCTAGGAGTTTGATTGTATCATGTCCTATGTTTAAGTCTTTAAGCCATTTTGAGTTTATTTTTATGCATGGTGTGAGGGTGTGTTGTAGTTTCATTGATTTGCATGCAGCTGTCCAGTTTTCATAGCACCACTTGCTGAAGAGACTTTTCCCATTTTGTATTCTTGCCTCCTTTGTTGAAGATTAATGGACTGTAGTTGTCTGGGTTTATGTCTGGGCTCTCTTTTCTATACCATTGATTCGTATCTCTGCTTTTGTACCAGTACCACACTGTCTTGATTATTGTAGCTTTGTAATATTGTCTGAAGTCTGGGAGAGTTAGGTCTCCTGCTTCCCCCACTCCCGCCAGGATTGCTTTGGATATTCTGGGTCTTTTATAGTTCCATATAAATTTCTGGATTACATGTTCTAGTTCTGTGAAAAATGTCATGGGTAATTTGATAGGGATTGCATTAAATCTGTAGATTGCTTTGGGTAAAAACTTCAGATTTTTACCTCAGTGCAGTTTCAGTCAGTGCTGAGGTTGGGTTTCTACAGTTGTTGTATTTTAAGCAACATTCTCCAAATTCTGCCTCAATTTCCTGATTTCTCTGAAAGGAAAGTCTTTTAAGTCTGTCCCTCCTTTTTGCTCATTGCTCCTCCCCTCTCCTTTCCAGTAGAGCTAACGAGCTCCTTGGAGGGCTCTCAGAAGAAAAACTTTTCTTCTCTCTCAACTCCTGCTGAAAAGTATAGTCAAGCACATAAACACTGAAAAAAGTCAACAGTGTTTCTTAAATGCAGACATCAAGTTACTAAAGTTGGAGCCCTCCTGTAAATTTAGCTAAAAGAAGACCTGATGAATTGAGCTCTGGACCAACATCTTTTTCTTGGGTCCCGCTTCTTACTTTTTGGTTTCAAGCACAAGGCTGAGAGGATTGATGCCTAGAAATCCAAATAACTCAACTAGCTCTTACAGAAGTTCCCAAGGCCCTAGTTCATTTTCTTATATTAAAGGGAACTCAACTTAAATATATATATATTTATTTATTTATATTTATATATATATATAACCCTATATATGTATAGGGTTATATATAACCTATAATATATATATATATATATATATATATATATATATATATATTCTCCTCTGCTGCTGTGTCTTTCCTCTGAAGAGAAACAGATTAAAGGAATGATAAGGATAGCACGAGGTACCTTCATGACATTCCCTTTATTGTGACATACTCGTGTTTTCTCAAATATTATTTTTTTGCTAAAGAGTATTATTTTCTAGACCAGTTTTTTTTCCAATTATTTTCAATATTATAGCTAATATTGGATTTCATTTAAAGAAAGGCACAATCAACATATTTTTAGTTAGCAGGCAAAAGGTGTTGATGTAGGTGAGGTTCTGGGGACTAAGGCATTTATTATGCTTCTTGGGCGGGGAGACAGTGCTAACAGATTTCAGGTGCTTACAGGAAGGAGGCTGCTTCAGGCATGCACACACAGGCCAAGTACTGTGAGTCAGCGATGCCAAAATGCACTGCAAAGATTTGATAACATTTTCATTAAAAGAAGCATAAAGAAAACATGCAAAATATGATACACTGAGTAAACCTTTTTTTTCCTCCTCATAAAAGGCTACAAAAATTGAGAATATGTTCATGGTGCAAACTCCAGACAACTTGAAATAAATTACAGGACAACATGAGTTGGGTTCATTTTAATTCTTATCTGAAAATATATTTCTCATCATTTCCTTGGCTTCTCTCTATCTTCCTTTTCTCTTTCTGCGAAGCACCATGTTTTCTTTGGTTTCTTTGCAAAAACTGATCTGAATATTCTACTGCCTTAGAAGAACATAAAGTAAGAGTTCAGCATCAGGAGTTCCCATCGTGGTACAGTGGTTAATGAATCTGACTAGGAACCATGAGGTTGCGGGTTCGATCCCTGGCCTTGCTCAGTGGGTTAACGATGCAGAATTGCTGTGAGCTGTGGTGTAGGTCGCAGATGCGGCTCGGATCTGGCGTTGCTATGGCTGTGGTGTAGGCCGGCGGCTACAGCTCCGATTCAACCCCTAGCTTGGGAACCTCAATATGATTCGGGTGCGACCATAAAAGGACAAAAAGACAAAAAAAAAAGAGTTAAGCATCATATTAATTTTAACAAATTAATACTCAGCCTGACAGTTCAAGGACAATTTCCTTTTTTTGTGTGTGTGTTTTTACAGCTGCACCCATGACATATGGAAGTTCCCCCACTAGAGGCTGAATAGGAACTATAGCTGCTGGCCTACACCACAGCCACAGCAACATGGGATCCAAGCCGCCTCTGTGACATTCACTGCAGCTCATGGCAATGCCAGATCCTTTAACTTACTGAACGAGGTCAGGGATCGAACCTGCGTCCTCATGCATACTAATCAGATTCATTTCCACTGAGCCACAATGGGAACTACTATTCAGGGACAATTTCTAAGGAAAGTAAAGTCTTTGGGAATCAGGAGAAGAATTTTTGTTTGGCTTAGTTACAATAGATCTTAGTGTTTATGGCTTTTTCACATAGTGGTAAACGATTATCATTAGTTTTCCCTTGTCCTATGGTGTGTGTGTGTGTGTGCATGTGCACGCTCATACACACTTGCACACATTATGAGGCTAGCCATCCCAAGTGTTTAGCTCCCTCAGTCCTCCATAGTCAAAGGCTGTGGCAAAGGAACGTGCCCATTTAAATGTGTTTATCTAATTAGTGATAGGAACTTCCAAATAGTTTTTTTTTCAGTCCTTGAGTGTTGAATATTGTATTTGTGTGTCTGCTTTACTCAGAATGCATACAATATCTAGTAACAACATGGTGAAAAATTTTCAAAGCTACAGTTATATATCTCTCATGAATCAAGGATCAGAAGACCTTCTTCACACAAATCTCAATGAACTGCCACCCTTCTACCGATTGCTCTCTCTCTTGCACTTGCAGGATCACAGCTGGGTTTCCTTATGAAAAGAGAGCACATAATAATTGCACTAAATATGCATTAAATTACTTTGCAAAATGATAGTGGCTTCCATTATAAATCCTGTGTTTGAGGAGTTTAATCAGCTATTTAAATTTTCATCAGGATGCTAGTCAACATGCGGGTTCTTGGCCAAAGGCAATCTATTTACCAGATAACTATCTGTTGATTAAGAAAAGCACAAGCCTCTACACTTTCCTAGGGTTTCAGAGGCACACAAGCATTTCTCAGGGGCAATAAATAAAAACATGAAATTTTTAAAACTCAAACTTGAATTTTGATATATTGTTTAGTTGGCAACTACATTTCCTATGAATAATATGCCACTTCACAGTGATTTAATATTAATATTCTTTAGGAAATCAGATTTAGGAGAGTGGAATTAGAGGACATATAAAACGCTAGTAATTGCATTTTAGAATAACCAATCTAATAAATGAGAAGCAAACTATTTACTGATTCTATCACAACGTTTTATTTTAGTATCTTCTATGTTAAATCTTTTGTCCACTAGGGCTCTTATACCAAAATGAAAAAGGAATAAAGTATTTGAGTTTATAATATTTTATTTTCTCATTTCTTTTCACATCAACCTAACCTGAGTTACATTCAGAGTATGGATCTATATTGATTAGCTTCAGAAAACAGAACTGATACATTTTCTCTTTGCTAGGCTCCAGGGAAGGGATCAAGGGGAAGGTGACTTATTGTCCCCATCACAGCAAGTGCTCCATTTACGGAGCCCTGGGTATCACACATGTGCTGGGAGGAAGAGGGAGAAGGGAACTAAGGTCACCTTGAACTTGGCTAGGGGTGGCTGGTTCCTTAGATAACTGGATAAATCCTTTACACTTTTCCCTGAAATAATTTATTATTCTGAGGTGAGATGTAAGAATGATGATTTTTTATAGAAAATATAAATGACACTGCCCAATGAGAAAAGAAATAAAAATACCATTTTTGGATATTGTGGCTTTGCTCTTTGAATGGGAATTTGTAATATAGGGGAATGTTTAAAATCTCAGTCATGATTATACTTCTAATATCTAGCTATTACTCTGACAGGTATACAATGATAAGGCTGACAAAGACAGCAGAAAATCATTTAGGTAGATCTCTCTTTCCTTTTGTAAGAGAGAGTTTAAACTATAAATATGCATCCTGGTAAAAGTCATATGATATTTTGTCAACTCTGTTTTATTGTATCCACCAGAATTCAAGGCCAGTGATGAAATGGACTTTTCTGCTTTGTTTCCTTACTCCTATAACCAAAAATGGTCTGGGACATAGTAGACATACAATGTTTATTTAATGAGAGGGTGAATGAATGAGTGAATATGTGTGTGCTTAGGAGACTAATACAGTGAACTGAGACAAGTGACTTTTTAAGTCAGGAAGCACACTGCATTTGTGGGGGCTTCCCCTGAGCAGAGCAAAGCTGCTAAGTTCATTTGCTAGGGCTACTGTTGCTAAGTAAGAGATTTCAGTGAAGATGGTAGTGCTCATTCCGTTTATGTACCGTTATGTGATACTCTCTTCTTTGAAGATGTCACTACCAACAAGAATGAATATCTAGGAGTTCCTGTTGTGGCTCAGCAGGGTAAGAACCCAGTGCTCTAACTCTGAGGGTGTGGATTCGATCCCTGGCCTTGCTCAGTGAATTAAGGATCCAGCATTGCCATAAGCTGTGATGTAGGTCAGAGATGTGACTTCGATCTGGTGTTTCTGCAGCTGTGGTATAAGTCTGAGGCTGTGGCTCCAATTTGACCCCTAGCCTGGGAACTTTCATATGCTGCAGATGTAGCCATAAAAATTTAAAAATAAATAAATAAATATAAGAATATATAATTGAAAGGATTTTTTAAAACTTATCGGCAGCCAATACATTTTCCCATGATTCACACATAAAGCTTTGCCCTGTTATCTACATGAAAAATCTTTTGCAGGCATTGGCTAGCAAACTGCCTTTAACACTGTGTCACTCAGAGCCTTGGCTCCAAAAGTCTGTAATGCTTGTCAACTCACCATTGCTAACCAGGCATATGACCCCAGGCAAATAATTTTGCTTGCTTAGGCCTCAAATTTTTCATCTAAGGAGGGCAAGTTAGGGTGTTCTGGGGGAGCTCCAATGTTCCTTCCAGCATAATTGCCTGTGAATTTACATTCTAAAATCTACCTTGAATGATGCTGGCAGCCTACAGTATATGGCTATGTAACACTTCTATGCATTTTACAAGTGTTTCCTGTTCCACTTTTCCCTTAGTAACTTACTGTTGCCGCGTGTCTGCCCCTCGCCAACTGAGGAACTGAGTTGGGTAGAGCGTCCTTGTCCGTGGACAGTACTCCGGGCACAAATACGTCCATCACTGAGGGCCAGCTGCTGAGACCGCTGAGCTATGGGACTGATGAGTCTTTTCATTTAGTGTCAGTAGGACTTATAACTAAGTCATGACGGTACTCAAGAGGTTGCAAATAAGATATCTCTAAGTTCATATCTCACAGCTACATCTAACACAGATGACTCCTTTTCTTGCTGTGTGTGTGCATGTATGTGTGAGTGCTCGTTGAATGGATGTGTGTAAATAAGCCACCTCATATGATATGGTCCTTGAGATAGAAAACTGTCAATCCTTTCATAAACACAAACACTTACAAGCAAAATGAGAGCAAAGTTTTTCAGAATCACAATAGTACCAATTACTTCACAAAGCATCTCACTAGTTGGAAGGGGAAAGATTAACTCTGAAATCTAGTCTGTTCTCTGGGGCAATGAGAAGTCTTGTCTATTCACAGTATCTTTAATCCTGCTATCTGCTTCTATATACTTCAGGATAATGGCTCTGCTACCAAAATCTTTCCTGATTTTGAGCCTCATTTCCTTTTTCTTCTTTCCATTCATTTCATCTTAATCACACACTTTCAAAGCCTCTTAAAATTTTCTCTTTTCAATGTATTTAATCACTTTTTCTATAAGTATCTGAAAGATGAGTAGAAAAATGCTACTCATTTAAATAATTTTAAGTTAATCATACTACACCCTTTCTCTCTCTCCTCCCGCCCCTCCTCCTACCCTCTCTCATAATATTGAGAAGGGTGAGCTCCTCTTGGCAATGATTTAAAGTTTATCTGGTTAATCTGAACAGCTGTTTATCTGATATTTGGAAGCTCACTGGAGCAATATCCGGTTTTCAAGGTAAATAAATTTAGGCCTTTGCTTCCAAACTGTTGGGCATTTTGAATTTTCAAAGTCAATGTCTTTGCCAACTCTCCCTATTCTGTCTTATAAACTCACCATCTCTGCACACTATTACCAATACCCAGTGTGCCAGGCTCCCAGGATATAAAGGGCAAAGAGATCTAAAACATTGCCTGAGACTTCAGGGGGAAGGGAGTTCATAAATATGAATATATTTTGTAAACTATACACCGGTAGCATATTCTAAATGTTAAATAAATGAGGGAAATGATGATTATTGCAAAAGTTCAGAAGTCAATGCTGGGGCAGGTGGAAAGCTCTACAGGGAAGGAGGGCAGTGATTTTTCTAGGCTTCAGTTTCACAGCTTGAGAGCCCACTATTTGTGAAAGTGGTCTGTGGACCACCACAGAGTCCACAGTTGGACTCAGAAATGATAAGGATCTCCTGAAATGGCATGGGAATTTTTGTCTCTCTGTCCTTATTTTTCACGGGGAGTCAGCTTTTCAGTGGGTTAAGGAAAGCTTTTCTCCTGTATATGGTTGAGGCTCCCGACTCCCAGTGAAGGATGACTCCTCAGTCTTGCTCTTAGTGTGTATGCCTCCACTCTGGCCTCAGTACCCCACCCATTATCTGAATTCCTCTTTTGTGAATCTGTAAGTTCATTCTTGTCTTATACCTCATATTCCCAGCAATCTGTCTTCTATTGAGCTTCTGTGGATAAGTCCCTTCTTTCCTGCCCCCTCCCCCTGCTCTAGACATTCAGGAGCGTGGATCTTCTGTCCTTAAACCAACTTCTCAGAGCCAGTTTTCCAACATCTGCTCCCAGATTTTCAAATGCTGACCACTTATCATCCCTGTTCTTTTTGTTGTCACCAGATATCTGGTTTGAATGAATGTCTCAAATTTCAGATGAGGTCTAGAACATTTGACTAGTCATGCTTTGCTTGTCTGTTCTTTCCTCTTGATTAACTCATCTCCAAATTTCATAACTTCCCTTGGACCCATGATCTCATGTGCTCTAAGTTACTCATGCCCTCAGCCTTTGTTGTCCAAACTTTCAGGACCCAACACCTGTATATCCCTAGACAGAAATTATGTATAATCTTGGATTTTTAATAAGTCTCAGGCTTGAAAAAATCTTGAAAGTAGTATAAGATCTAATGCAAATGAGGTGGCTAGTAGGGGGTTATTAAGAAATATGGAAAACATCCTAATATGCAGTAGGGGAAGTGATTTAAACAAAATGAGAGAGGTAATCCTATAGAAAGTTTAGAGAAGATGAAGCAGTTATGTGAAGTAATAATTGTCTATTTTATATAGTGGTTTTGATAGGAATAGAGTTGATAGTTTTGTTTATAACACCCTCTGAAATGGAGCTTCTAGAACTTAAAAAATTTGCAAAATTTTTAGAGATTCTTGGCAAAGGATCCTCTGGTTCCTCAGAGTCGATACTTAAAGCTTTCATTGAGTTTCTATTTGTAGGTAATTCAAAATTAGTCATAATTTTTATGCAAGTACAATCCTCATAATGCTTAGCATAGAACTAATTCTTGCACTGTTTTCACCATCATGCAACAATATTTTGGAAGCACCATATAGGGATTGAATGCCAAGATTCCAAACTAAATCTTGTTTCTTCAGATAATATATGTTCCTAACCCGTAATTGTTACACCATTAATTTTCTACAATGCCGTAAAGCATTATCACAGAGAACCCATATTACTTGGCTGTTTTATATTTCTAAGTGTATTTTGTTATTTAAAATATGAAATTTCAATTTTGAGTTACTGTGCCATGTGATGTTTTCCTTTTAAAAAATTATTATTAACAGCACAGGCTCTGACTTTTAATTTATGGTGGGTTTAGCTTGTAATTTTTAAAGCACTTTTATGACTAGAAGCCATTTTTCAGTGATAATTAAAATTATATTAAGTGAATCTTGTAAAATGTAACACCATAAACTGTTATAGTGGTGCTAATCGGATAAATCTCAAAAGCAATGAATGTCATTAGCACTTTAAACACATGGAAAACAAACATAAAGGCAAATACAGAAGCAAACATAATGGTAGCCTTAAAGTTTGAAATGATTAGACACAGTGCTGATTTATAAGCTGAGTATCTTAGGAGATTCTTGCAAGGGGTTTAGAAGTTTCAACTTACATTGCCTTATTTTATTAGAAGAGGAAGAATACCAAAATCATTTTGTCAAAATATTTGCTTTGAAGAAAAATAAAGCTATGAATTGTCAAACTGAGCATTTACCTGAGCATTGAGAAGAGAAGAAAATTTTAAGGGAAATATTCATTAATAAATGCATATTAATTTTGTGGAGCCTCCAACTCATGATTCAGACTTTCTCTAAGTTGCCCTAGGAATTCTATTACAGGTCCAGGTTGGATATAATAGCCTAAGGAAGTTGTGAAATGTGAAGACAACACTGAAGTCCTTTGAGGTCCAGCTTCTCCTTTGAAGATAAGAAATTAAGACATGAAGGTTAGTGTAACAGCATAGCCAAGAACCATATAAGGTTATCCTAAAATAGTCCATTTCTCCCTGGGCTCAATAACAAACTCCAGGCCCAAAGGAGATCATATCTTTAACATGTTTATGTTCATCAAATTGTGTCTGAGAAAGCCTCAGACCTGCATACTACAGGGCTTTCTATACAAAATAATAATTTTTCTTCCAAAATCAAAGTGCGAGATCACTTTTACACCCTCACCTCTCAAATATAACATTAGAAAGGTATCAGTCAGAATTTTGAAGTTACTTAAAACTATGGAAAGAGCAAAAGCTTCCATTTGAGGAAAATTCTGTTACACTAAATTTTACTTTATTAATGTTATAGTACCATATGTGTAATACCAAAAAATGTTGTAACAGATTTTTGGGTTGAAATTTCTTAATTTAGTCTATTTTCATACAGATTTCTTTCCTTTGAAAATTTGGTTCAAAAAATGCCTTCTCAACATGGAGAATTTCAGTTTTAGGAGCTGTGAGTTTTTAAAGAAATTTTGTGGGAGAAAATTGGGTGGGACTTGTGAAAGAAAAGGACCGCAGAAGACATGCAGGAGAGAAATCACAGGTGGGGGTAGTGCCATTGTTTCTCCTCAGTATCACAGTCTCGTGTCCCAGGCTCTGAATGAGAGGAAAAGGGATGAGAGATCTTAGAAACATACTACAATTGCCTACAGATTTGTGAAAGAACCATCATTGTTCTGGCACAGTGACTTAGTCAGCTTGGGTTGTTATTAAACATCGTAGACTGCGTGGCTTAAGCAACAGAACTTTATTTCTCATGGTTCTGGAGTCTTGGAAGTCGAAGATCAAGGTGCTGGCTTGATTCCTGATGAAGGCTCGTGGCTATGACCATCCTCTTGCTGTGTCCTCACTTGACAACTGGAGAGAGATTGAGAGAGAAAGAATCTCTGTTTGACAGTTCAGTTGATAGCAGATTATTTTTTTTCCTCTTCTTCCTTTTTGTTCATGTATTTATTTCTTGGTCAAAGCGGAATATGAAAACAGAGATTGACTAGTCTATCAATGATGGAAGCACCTAATACCACACGCTAGGAAGGGAACATTCTTGTTTCAGCACTCTGACACAAAGATAGATACAACAGTACTGGTCAGCAGTGAATGGTAGCGGGCTTTGCAACATTGCCTTAAGACAGAGATGGGAACATGAGGCAAATGACCCCAAGCCTTCTCCGTTAGGTAGAAAGCAGTTAAAAAGTGTCAGAGGTTTTCACAAAGTCAAGCCCACATCGTCTGTTGTGTTCTATTTCAGGCTCTGTTGGTTAGGTTCATGGGTGAAAGCAAATCCTGAATAACTTTGTCTCTTTGCCTTTTGGCCTCTTCTAGGGGAGGGGTTGGGACTTGATAATATCTGTTTCTCTGTGATATATTAAAAAAACTTACGAGTTCCCTGGTGGCTCAGAAGGTTAAAGTTCTGGCATTGTCACTGCAGTGGCTCAGGTCCCTGCTATAGCCTGGGTTTGATCCCTGGTCTGGGAACTTCTGCATGCTGTAGGCCCTGCCAAAAAGAAAAAAGAAAAGCTTATGAGATTACTCGCAGTATTTTCCCTTCATCTCAATATGTCAAGTGTACAAATTCTTTTGGTTTTCTTGGATTTCTGAAAAGAGACTCAACAATTTAGGTCATAAAAGCAGAAAGACACTGAACTTTTTATAAGGGACCAGGCTACTTTTCATTATATTTATGATCTGCTACAAAACAAAGATAATTATAAGTCTCTCACTAAAACGACAGGGCAGAAGATCCTGAAGTAGCTCCAGCAAGGAAGGAAAAGAAAATGGAAATTAATTATAGAGTGCTCCTTATTGTTCATTTAAAGATATATGGAGTTCCCGTCATGGCTCAGTGGTGAACGAATCCGACTAGGAACCATGAGGTTGCGGGTTCGATCCCTGGCCTTGCTCAGTGGGTTAAGGATCTGGTGTTGCCGTGAGCTGTGGTGTAGGTCGCAGACGCGGCTCGGATCCCACGTTGCTGTGGCTGTGGCGAAGGCCGGCGGCTACAGCTCCTGTTAGACCCCTAGCCTGGGAACCTCCATATGCCGCGGGTGCGGCCCTAGATAAGGCAAAAAGACAAAAAAAAATAAATAAAGATATAGAATGTCTCCTTGCTGTTCTATTTAACCTGTTTTATTTTAGTTTAATTTTGGTTAATGTAAAAATATTTATAGGGCTTTTCCCAGGTCTCCTCATGTCATCAGTTTCCTAAACCCATTTCTACATAGTCTTCAACTCCTCAGTAGTGAATATTTCACAGCAGAGTATTTTAAGAACACGGTGGAAGTTGGGGAAGGGCTACTGTTTTATTCCTGGAGTGTTGTTTCAATGTTAAAAGAGAATCTTCTGACTTCCTTTTCTGATAATGGGAGAGTGTGTGAAGTGATCCGCACAACCTCTTTCGTATCATCTCTTCTTACTTCCAAGAGGTGGAGTCACATAATGGGTTTGGAGAAGTGGTTTCTTTGGATCACATTGTTGACTCAATTTTTAGAAACACGGCATTCAGTCAGCTGAACTAATGTCCCATACAACACCATCCACTTGAGTTAATGTAGATCAGATGATGTTATTAAAAAATACATTTTTCAGTATTACCTGATGTTTTCTTTTGAAGGAGTGACAACCCTTGCTTTTTGACTTTGTTGGGGTCTTGTGATTCTTTTTCACATACTACGCTACACAGTAGCAGCTTGGAAAAACAGAGTACGTGTTGCATGCCACTTCATTATTCACAGTTGTCAGGAACTATGTAGGAACAGTAAAGAATGTTGTGTCTCTATCTTCTTTCTTAATTCCATCTACCAGCCACCCTAACACTGATCCAGATGCAAGGAGGAGTTGCTAACTGAGTGGATAAATTCTTAAACCACATCCCTGATGAGCAGGGATTCGTCTATTAAAAATGGATAAATTCACGTTTATTTATCCTTGCTGAATTCAGCTTTGGATTGGAAATGAGGAGCCCAGTTTTGCCTTGATGTATAATCTGACCATTAATAATAATAAATATTTATAGAGCACTTCAGGTCAGGTAGCAGAGCAGCTATCAGCTACCATTCTTTTGGAGAATAGAGAGCAAAAAGCAGTAATCTTATTGGCATCAGCCCAATTTGGAAAGATACGGTGCTTGTATTTTCATTTTCTTTTATTTCTTTGCGTTTAAATTCAAATGTTAGCCTAAAATTCTAAGTGTGCTCTGAAGTAGAGCTCCTTGCCAACTCTTGCAGGATATTTACTCTGAGCAAAAAATAATTTCCCATGGTTTTTAACCACTAAAAATTAGAGTTTCTAGTTATCTTGCTTCAGTATACTCCTGTCCTGACTGATAAAGCCTTTGCGCTGCAAGCAGCTCATATCACTGTTCATTTTTCCTTCCACACTGCCCAGTGTGTCTCTTAGTTTTATCTTCAGTTATGGTGAGAGTCATACTCCTGAAGTCTTCCCCTTTAAGGTTTTAGGTCTGATTTTCAGTCACCCAGGAATGAGGAGAGTTATGTCTCTCAGCACTGTTCCAAGGTGACCTTGATTAGTGTCTTTAGTTTTAACATAAAAGCTAGATCTTGATCTCCCTGTTCAAGCTGAGAGAAGCAGGAGGGCACTAGTAAGTGCCTACTCAACATTTTCTTCTCAACACTAGATTCACATCAGACTTGCCTGGCAAGCTTTAAAAAAATCCATGCCCAGCCCTCACCCAGAACCAATTCATAGGGTAGGAAGGGTAGACAGGCATAGGTATTTAAAAAGCCAGTGCTTCTAATGTGCAGCTAGAGCTGAGCATCCTCTTTGGGGAGGAAAAGGAAAACTTTTTTTTGATACTCTAAACTGTCAAGAAAAAAATCCTCTAGGTTCTGTGTTCTGAGAAACACTCGCTAAACTTTATAATTAATGAATAACACATATCTTATATTGGAGTAGTCTGGCAAGTGAAAATGATCCATATCATTTCAACATCACTTTTTTACATTATTATATTACTTACTTTTCTTCATTAATATCTATCTCCCAGACTCAACTTAAGTTCTATGAGACCAAGGACTTCTCTAAAATATTGTCTTGTTTCTCTTAGAGCTTGGGGCAGTGATCACACGTAGCTGGTGCTCAATAAGTTCCTGTTGAATGACTAAAATATCACTGGGAACAAGAGTGACATGAATAGCAATTGTGAGGAAAAAAACTGTTGAAATATAACCAAGGGTTATGTAATAAAACAATACATAGCAAAACATGAATACAGTAATAAAAAAAGATGGTCAAAAGACATGAACAGGCAATTTACAGAAGAAATACAAAACTGTTAACTGTTGGAGTTCCCTTCGTGGCTCAGTGGTTAACAAATCCGACTAAGAACCATGAGGTTGCGGGTTTGATCCCTGGCCTTGCTCAGTGGGTTAAGGATCCGGCGTTGCCGTGAGCTGTGGTGAAGGTTGCAGACGCGGCTCGGATCCCGCGTTGCTGTGGCTGTGGTGAAGGCCGGCAGCTACAGCTCCTGTTAGACCCCTAGCCTGGGAACCTCCATATGCCGCGGGTGCGGCTCTACATAAAGACAAAAAAAAAAAAAAAAAAAAAAAAAAAAAAAAAAAAAAAAAACTGTTAACTGTGAGAAAACCAAGTTTAATCTCATTTGGAAGCCAAGACATTCAATTTAACATATTAGTTACATATAGCTTTTATCTATCAAATTACCAAAGATTGCATAAATGTAGTATTCAGTACTGAAAAGAGTGCAGTTTGATAAAGACCCTCATATTCCAAATTTCCTTTTGGGAAAGCAGTTGGGTGCTACATATAGAGAGGCCTGAAAATGTTAATTCCTGTTGACCAAGGAATCTCATTCATAGAACATATCCTGAGGAAATAAGCATCAATTATTTACTCCAACATTTGTATACGAGGGCATTTTTCTCAGAATTTTTTTAAACAATCAAGATTGGAAACGGTTTATTTCTTACATAATTTAAATATATGACAATATATCCTCACATGAGATACTGTAATAAAACCATTGCTGAAAGTATTAATGACAAAAAAAAATGCTCCCCTTATATTAAGAGAAATGATATGATAAAATGCCAGGCATCTCGCTTTTACTTATTTTTTTATTTTTATTTTTATTTTTTGGCTGCACCCACTGCATATGGAAGTTCCTAGGCCAGAGACTGAATCCGAGCCACAGATGTATAGAAGCCTGGAGAGGTGATGTGATCATGGTGACACTGTCAGAGCAAAGAGACTCAATTCATTCCTTCTGACCACTTTCCCCTGTACTGCTGACCATGGGCCGCCAGCTTCCCTGACAACCTGTTGTAGATGAGAACACCTTTGGAAAGAGCCCATGCATTCTTTAGTGACCTTAAACCAAGAGCACTTCTGTGACTCCCTGGCTCTGACTGCTCAGAGCAAGAATAGGGAATACCTACCTCAGTTCACGGAGTGTGAGTTTTCTGCAGTGGGTGAGGGATCTCCCCTGTACTAGCATGCCAAGGAGAAGGTAAAGAACTCTGCTATTACCTCTGTCATCTGTTTACATTTCTTCCATTTAAGAGCATCAGAGAAAACTTTGATAGAAGAGAAGGGGGCTGATAAGAATTAAATCATAATTTTCAGGGGCAGGAGAATGGGCTGACTAGAGAGTTGCTCATGACTCTGGATCACTTTGCTCAGAGGCTGTATGAAGTGTTATGTAACAGTTTCACATTTGGTCTTCCAGAGACTGTCACCCTAGGATTTTGCCAGGCAGAAAAAAATGTCCAAATCTACCCTTAACCATCACCTCAGACCAGCCCCTTGTCTTTACTCTCAATGGAAATAAGTAACTATATAAATCTAAAATTAAAATGGGATGGTGATAAGATTTGCTGGCTTTAGGTATTTATGAAACTTCTGTGTAGATATCATTTTGTTCTCCCTTCCTTAAACAAAATTGTTTTTGATATTTTAATTTAAGAGCATACTACAAGGAACTTCTCCCAAGGTGGTGATGAGATATTTTTTTGTAGTAGCTTCAGTTACTAAAGCATTTTGGGATAATGAAGGGTGAAAATCACAGTCTAAATGTAAAAATTCTTATATTAATGAAGCATAACATATCATTGGACCCTTCATGGAATTTTCTATTGCCAAATCAAGGCTCGTTATTCTGCACCTGAGCACCACAATCCCTAGAGTTCCATGGCATGTTTTAATAATAAGAGAAATGTCCCATTTTGTTTTATAAATCCTATTTTCCCTTTCTGATGGTCTTTATTTTTTTACCAGCTTTTAGTGTGGCCTTAGAGATTCATACTTTCAAATATAAATTCCCTTAAGACAAATCTTTTTCAATTGTGTGGGTTGAAGTAGGGTGGGGGGCTTTTATTTTCTGAAAAATGGTTTAGCAAGTCTTTCCAGAAAATCTGCACTGGAAGATGTGTAATGAAATACTTCCGACTTTGGGTTTATGATCCAAAATGCGACATCTGCAGTACAGACTTCATGGTATTTTGAGACCTGATGTATATATATATTGACAATCTTTGTCTTTTCTGATCTTTGTTGTGCATTGACGTGTTGAACAGTATGTATTGGAGACCCTGTTACAAAAGGCATTGATTCCCTATTGCCTTTATTCATCCCTCTCAGAATTAAATTTCTCTCTACTGTGTTCTCACACCAGACTTTGTGTATGGCCCTCTGTCCTTTTTTGGTAATCACCCACTACTTTCTTATTCATTAAATCTTTTCTATGCCTGACACCTTGTTGGGGCTCAATCAGATTGGGTGAGTGGTTTTGATTGCATTGATAGGATTAATGCATTAATGCTAAGTCGTGATTTCAGTTTCTTCTTTTTGCCCTTTTTTTTTTTTTTTTTTTGCTTTTTCAGGGCTGCACCCATGGCATATGGAAGTTCCAGGCTAGGGGTAGAATGAGAGATTCAGCTTCTGGCCTACGCCACAGCCACAGCAATGCAGGATCCCAGCTGAGTCTGCGACCTACACCACAGCTCACAGCAATGCAGGATCCCAGCTGAGTCTGCGACCTACACCACAGCTCACAGCAATGCCAGATCCCCCGACCCACTGAGCTAGGCCAGCAATCAAAAGCACATCCTCATGGATACTAGACGGGTTCATTTCTGCTGCACCACAACGGGAACTCCCTCAGTTTATTCTATGAATGCTAAGTAGAGATTTCGATTTATTTTATGATTTTTATCAGGTCAGAGAAAGAGCAAAAAAGTATTTGAATAGATTTCAAATATTAAATTCAGATTTACTATTAAGTATAAATGTACCTATTAAAAATGCTAAAAGAATCTCATATTGGCCACGTGTAAAACCTAAAGATTTTAAGAAATGAAAGCAATAAAAACCACGTTTTTGACAAAAAGCATAAAACTAGAGGTTTTGACAAAAAAGAAACCAAGAAAAAACTGAAACCATTAAAAAATAAAATAACTCACACATACAAACAGACCTCTCTCCTCCTACATGATCCATTTCTTTAAAAAAATAATAATAATAATTTCTGGGAGTTCCCGTCGTGGCTCAGCAGGTAACGAATATGACTAGGAACCATGAGGTTGTGGGTTCGATCCCCGGCCTTGCTCAGTGGGTTAACAATCCGGCGTTACCATGATCTGTGGTGTAGGTCACAGACACGGCTCAGATCTGGCGTTGCTGTGGCTGTGGCATAGGCCGGTGGCTACAGCTCGGATTCAGCCCCCTAGCCTGGGAACCTCCATATGCCGCGGGTGAGGCCCTAAAAAGCAAAAATGATAATAATAATAATTTTCTGTTAGGCTCACAATTTAATTCTTACAGCAAAGAAAATATCAAAACAAAATACAGAATTTCTAGGAAATAAAGATACATTATAGGGATTCTCCTCATGGCTCAGTGGTTAACGAACCCGACTAAGATCCATGAGGACACAGATTCAATCCCTGACCTTGCTCAGTGGGTTAAGGATCCCACATTGCTGTGGCTGTGGCCTAGGCCGGTGGCTACAGCTCCGATTGGACCCCTAGCCTGGGAACTTCCATATGCCATGGGTGCAGCCATAGAAAGACAAAAAGACAAAAAATAAATAAATAAAAATTTTAAAATAAATAAAAAATAAAAGGACACATTATAAATCAAAAGCTATAGGATATGGCCGGCTATGTACTCATAGGAAAATACCAAACATTAAACATTTAACTGATTACACAGAAAACAATGAAAACAAATCACTTAAATATCGAACCCAAGGAATTTCTGCTGTGGTACAGAGGGTTAAGGAGCCAATGTTGTCTCTGGTGGCACAGGTTTGATCCCCAGCCTGCTGCAGTGTGTTAAGGAGCTAGCTTTGCTGCAATTGTGTCATAGGTCACAGTGTGGCTCTTATGCGTCACTGGGCAGGGAACTTCCATTTGTCTCAGGCACCCTCGAAAAAGAAAAAAAAAATTACAAGAAATTAGGAAAATAAATATATACACAAAGAATAAAGAGAATACAGAGAAAAATGATTGTTAAAAACATAAATTAATGAATTTGAAAAAAGGAAAACTGTGGCATAGTAGATCAAAGAGCCATTTTCATAAAAAAAAATCCTGTTGAATAAACAAACTAAGCTACTAGAGATCTTAATGAAAAAGAAAAGGGAAAGCAAAGCATAAAAAGGAATAAAAAAACAATATTTTATTAATTGAAGGGAAGTATATAATTTAAATGTTAAGAGATTTCTTTGTACCTTTCCATATTAATGAATTTGGGTGAAATACTAGATTAGATAGGTGTTTTTTAAAAATATGTGATCCAAATTGATCTAAAAAGAAAAGACAACTTAAATGAGCTAATAATGAGATAAACTGAGAGGTTTAAAAAAAAAAAAAAACTATACCCGTTCCAACAAACAAACCAGCACAAGACAAAGGAAATCCATAAAATATCCTTCCGATGCAGAATGGTCCAGGAGCTCCTCCATGATGTGGGCCTGCCATTTCTTGCATAATCTCATTTCCTGCTCCTCCTGCTCTAGCTCACGTCTCTCCAACCACACTGGCTTCCTTGCTGCTGCTTTGTGTTTCTGAAACACTCTTGGCCTGAAGCATCTGCACAGTTTATCCAAAACAAGACTGCATTTTGTATCACTGTAGTAAAATGAATTATTTAATAAATAAATGATAATAGAATAATTACCCTTTTGGGAGGTTTAGTTATAGTCCCTATGTCATTCCTTATACTAAACGAACTTCATATGGATGAAAAACAAGTATAAAATTTAAAACTATAACAGAAATAAAAGAAAATATAGGTACAGAATTGGCAGTTTGTACAAATTAGTATATGTATGCTAATTATGTGAAATATATAGCATTATCTATTATCCATCTATGTATCTATCTATATCATTTTTGAGTACAAATATAAACTCAAAACGGAATCATGCTAAATATTTTGAGGCTACTCTACCACCTATTTATGTTGTATATATTTTATTCAAGGGAGATCTTATTAAGCATGGCATAAACTATCTCTATGGCAAAATATATATGTATTTTCAAGTATTAAAATATTTTTGCATATTAAAAACATTGATACTTAGTGTTGCCAAATGTAAAGTATGTTCTTATTGGTATTGGTGAGAGAGTCAACTGATACACTTTTTCTAAAGAAATGTGGCTACCAGAAATTCCATTTCTAGAAAATTCACAGACATATACAAGAATGATCTAAATGCAAAAATGTTCATTTGTAAGAAGGACAAAAAGGGAAAACTTCCTGGTCTACCAGTCTGGCATTAAATAATATCTTACGATGTTGTTATAAAATATTACGCAATTTTGCAAAATGAAATTTACTCACTTATAATAACATGAGAAGGTTTACAAGCTATGTTGTTAGGCAAAAAAGATACAATTTAGTACACAATACAGTGTGTACAAATATAGTTGTTATGATTACATTTTTCTAAAAAATTTACATGCATGGCTATTTGAACATATAGCACACACATTTTAGTGTATGCAGAATAAAAGAAATTAGGAAGTATGTTCCTTAC
Organism: Catagonus wagneri; assembly: GCA_004024745.2. Lineage (NCBI taxonomy): Eukaryota > Metazoa > Chordata > Mammalia > Artiodactyla > Tayassuidae > Catagonus > Catagonus wagneri. The sequence goes on from PVHT020000080.1 coordinate 1,460,593, forward strand.
CTCTTAATAGGTATTCATTTTGAAGTTTGAGTATTTTCAATTTCTAACTCACACATTTTTTAAATGTTTGCATTTTTAAGTAATGAGAATGTATTTTTTAAAGCATAAGTAAAAATAGGGTTTTAAAAAGATTAAAAGGAAGCTGTGTAAAGACATTCCTGAAACATACTTTAGGTGTTATCTAGCAAAGATCCAGGACTACAAGTCAGGCTGAGGAATGTATATAGTATCTCTAAACACAGTTTCTGGGAAATAAAAAATGATGGATTATTTCTGCGTACTAGATAGCAAAATGTTCAATTGATCTCTCTTATATGAGTTCTGGAATATATTGCCTTAAAGGAGATGAGCTCCAAGCAGTGTTTTACTTATTAACTTCTGACTATGGATATGCTAAAAAAAAAAAGTGACCTTTTCTGATCTTTGTGATTTTCTTTATTTTATCTTTTGAAACATTTTATTTCTACTAATGTTTGAGAAATGTTCTCAAAGTAAATTGAGTGTGAGGAGTTAAAAAAAGGATTTAGTAATATGTCTTTTTGAAATGCTAATCCTTGGAACATTTTAAAATTTCCAGCTCACATCAGTTTCTTGGTTACACTGAATAAATTGGAACATTTGCACTTAGCCGGTTAACTTCCTTGAGGAGGAAGCTTAGCAAAGATCTTTTTTCTTTAAGTATGCCCAAGTGACTTTATGCATTCTAAAAGATCCTGCAATTCAACATGATTAAAAGCAACATCCTATACTGAAACCTTATTTCTGAAAATAACAGCATGCAATTATTTGAGAAAATACTGACTTTGAGATTGAGACAATTCTGGACTGTATGAAAAAGTCAAATTGTAGAACTTGTCTCCTGCAAGCCTTTGCCTTCCAGAGAGAATAACAGACTCTCTCCAGGAGTAGAGCTGGGAATACAATGTATTCAACATTCAAGACTGACTTTTTTTTGTCTTTTTTATTAAATTATTTTTATTTTTTCCATTATAGTTTACAGTGTTCTGTCAATTTTCCACTGTACAGCAAAGTGACCCAGTCACACATACATATATACATTCTTTTTCTCACATTATCCTCCATCATGCTCCATCAAAAGTGACTAGATATAGTTCCCAGTGCTATACAGCAGGATCTCATTGCTTATACACTCCAAAGGCAATAGTTTGCACCTATTAACCCCAGATTCCCAGCCAATCCCATTCCCTCCCCCTCCCCCTTGTCAACCACAGGTCTGTTCTCCAAGTCTATGAGTTTCTTTTCTGTGGAAAGGTTCATTTGTGCCATATATTAGATTCCAGATATAAGTGATATCCTATGGTATTTGTCTTTCTCTTTCTGACTTACTTCACTTAGTAACAGAGTCTCTAGTTCTAGCCATGTTGCTGCAAACAACATTATTTTGTTGTTGTTTTTTTTTTATATTGCTGAGTAGTATTCTATTGTGTATATATACTGTATTTTCTTAATCCATTCATCTGTTGATGAACATTTAGGTTCTTTCCATGTCTTGGCTATTGTGAATAGTGCTGCAATGAACAACGGGTGCATGTGCCACACCTGCAGCATATGGCGGTTCCCAGGCTAGGGGTCAAATTAGAGCTATAACTGCTGGTCTGCGCCACAGCCACAGCCACAGCCACAGCAATGCCAGATCCAAGCCATGTCTGCGATCTACACCACAGCTCATGTCAACACCAGTTCCTTAACCCACTGAGCAAGGCCAGGGTTTGAACCTGCATCCTCAGGGATAGTAGTCAGCTTCATTTCCACTGAGCCACAACAAGAGCTCCATCATGTGCTCAGCATTATTCCAGATGCTAAAGATATAGTACTGAGCAAAACAGACAAAAATACCCTCTTGTAGTTTACACTCTTGGAAATAAAATCATACCAATTCCTAAAATCTAAATTAATTTTGGATTTAGACAAGTGGGCAAGGTCTAGGTTTATCCTGTTTTGCTTAGAAATATCCTCCTATTAAACATTCAGATTAATAAACCTGAAGTTGAGTGATCTTTGAACTACTCTGAAATTATAAAGTTTCTTAAATATTTTAGAAATAAAATATTAATGAATCATTTATGAACTTGAGTATAATATACAAGAAATGAATCTAATGGTTAAAAGTAGACTATAAACTATCAATATGGGATTAGTTGATATTTTAGTTTTATTGTATATGTCTGAAAATAATTTAGAGCCTTTAAAACACTCCATATTATTCATATGTATATAATAATCAAATTTCATTGTTATTGAATTTTTTAATTAAGTTTGAAGTTTTAAATTCAGAAGTATTCAGAATAAAAAATATTTTTATCATGTCCTTTTTGGTCAATGTTCAAATTTCTTTTTTTTTTTTTTTTGTCTTTTTGCCTTTATGTAGAGCCGCACCCGCGGCATATGGAGGTTCCCAGGCTAGGGGTCTAACAGGAGCTGTAGCCGCCGGCCTATGCCACAGCAACAGCAACGCGGGATCTGAGCCGCGTCTGCAACCTACACCACAGCTCACGGCAACGCCGGATCCTTAACCCACTGAGCAAGACCAGGGATCGAACCTGCAACCTCATGGTTCTTAGTCGGATTCGTTAACCACTGAGCCACGAAGGGAACTCCAATGTTCAAATTTCTTTATGTAAATATAACTAAATTTTTCAGGCTTCTATGTAAAGGTGATTGGGTTTTGGTGTGTGTGTAATCGGATTACCACAAGTTAATAGAGTATTAAACATAAATAATAAAATCTCTTCTACTGAACTTTGGAACAAAATGCTTTGAGATTCGTATTTTCTTACCACTTATTACACATCGTCAATTAGCCTCAACTCTTTCTAGAATGGATTCATGTCTTTAAGAAACTGAACAGTCTAGATGTTTTTCTTCCTTTTCTTTTTTCCCTAGACTAATGGCTAATGATTATTTGTTGATGGTTGTCTGTAGGTTCAAAGTACTTGACATATATAGACTGGGAAGCATTAAATATTTTAGCCGCACATTTAGAACTTGAAATCATTCCACATTTAAATCTATTTATACTAAATGCATTCTGAATTCCCTAATGTGCACTGAGAGGAAAAAAGCTTGCTAAAAATGAATGTCTTCCAGGTTTTACAAAAATTGTTTAATCATTCATCTTCAACTATCTTTACAAAATTTGGCTTTCACTTTTGGAGAAAATATTTATTTGCGTGTCTGAAGGTTGTTTTATTCTTTGCTAGGTGGAGGTGCAGTTCAAAGAACCATTATAGTTTATTACTCTCTCAGTTTGGTGGTTTTTTTGTTTGTTTTTTCCCCTTCAGGGTCTTTGCTCAAGATGAATAACATATTCCATACTGATAATGCCAATTTTGTTGATTTGCCCTGGTTATTTTCCAGTGAAATATTAGTCTGATGCATGTTTAAAAGGAGGCTGGGCTTATTTTGAGGATTTGTGTATTCTATGTCAAAAGAGTAAATAAGTGAGGAGCATTGAACACTGCTTTGATGCCAAAATGGTTTCAAGTCAAGTGCATCTTGTTTTATGATATAACATATGTGTATATAACCTGCATCATCACCAATAAAGAGTAACAGAGCATATGGGAGGTGATTTAGGATCCAGCAAAGAGTAGAATGTGATTTTTTTTCACCCCTCAAAAATATATTGAATATAGTTTTATCACTTCAGCTGAGTGAGCTGTTTCAGAAACAGGTATTTCATGTATCTGACAAGCACTTTGTCTGCAGCTGGGCTAATGGAATTAAAATCCCCTGAAATGAAAAGCAAGGCATATGCTATTAAATTATAAGTAGTGTTTTTGAATATATATATATATATGACATTATATGATGTGTCATTATATGATATGTCATATTATATAATGTCATATATGACATTATATAATATGATATTATAAGTGTGCCAATTATCAAATTATGGTAAAAACTACTTCTTCTAGTAAATCATAAAACCTAACACTTTGATCTTGTTATGGACTGAATGTTTCTTCCTCCAAAATTTGTATGTTGATGCTCTAACCCCCCATGTGATGATATCTGGAGGCAAGGCTCTTAGGAGGTAATTAGGTTTAGATGAGATCATGAGGTTGGGGAGCTGCATGAAGGGGTTAGTGGCCTTATAAGAAGAGACCAAGAAACATTCTCTTTTAACCTCCCTCTCCCTCTCCTCTTTCCTCTCCTCCTTCTCGCTCCCTCCTTCTCTCTCCATCCCATTTTCCCTCTCCCTCCTCCTGTCAGGATGCCGCAAGAAGGCCACAGTCTGTAAGAAAGGAAGAGAGCTCTCACCAGATCCTGATCTCATGGACTTCCAGAATTGTGAGAAACAAATGTCTGTTGTTTAAGCCACTCAATATATAGTATTTTGTTAAAACACCCTGAGCTAAGACAGATCTGTAGTACTTGTGTATATTTTCTCATTAGATTGATTTTGTATAACTTCGTGATAGAATTGATACAAACTTTCTAAGTGTGTGATTGAGGGTGCTCTCTTTAGTTCATGAGTTACTGTCAGTACCAAGAATGATATTGTCTGCTTTAGACTATAAGTGCCTAAAGGGCACAGGTTCTGCCTGATTCTGACTCCATCAGCCAATTCAGCTAAAAATGAATTAAGCCAGATACACAAAATAATTGCAAGAAGACAGTTTTCTTTTCCATCTGCTACTTTGGGCATGTAGATACAGGCTTACTGGAAACTGCTTTGTTCAATGTCAAAATTACATCTTACATCACATGCATATTTATTGGCTATTATGGTGCTATTGCTTTGGAACATTTCTTTTTACTAATATGACATAGAAATAAGGTGTTTATGATAGCAAATGTGCTAACTAGTTCCATTTTAAGAGTTTTTTTGTTTATTTTTTGGTCCTTTGAGTAATTTTTACATGCTAGAAATTTCTCATTGGCTGTTAACTTTTCACTATTAATACTTCGTAATAATTATCTTGGCTTACATTGTAAAGAAAAATAATCTTCTCTAACATTATAGTGTAATTTGAAAATCTTTTTTTCTGGTATTTTAATAGATGATGGTCTTAAATTTTAACTATGAGGCATCAAGATATGCTCTGCACATCAGTAGACTTGAAGAGGTGGTCTCTAACCTTAGCACTACCACCACCTACTGTGAAACCTCAGGTAAGTCGCTCTCCCTCTCTGGAACCTGGTTTCTGCATTAACACTTGGACTCTCAACTCTAACACTTTGCTATATCAAAGCCTAGATAATGTGTTTTAAGATTAATTTGTGTCTAAAGGTACACAAAGTGCCCAATTTACCAAGGATTAACATTTTATTTTAGGGTGACTATCCTTAGAATAATATCGTTCGCAACAATTTTCATTCTTCTCTGCTAAGTCTGAGTGGGAAGAAAAAAAGAATAGATTTGTGGCTTACATTCCAGGAATAAATGTGGGAATAGTTCACACTTATGGGAAGCATCTTATATGTGGATTCAGAAAAATAGGTTGAGAAGATCCGGGCCTAATTCAGATGGCCAGTAAGGCTTTCTACTCCACGACATTCCATGAGCCCATTATTCCACTATGGGTATTCCATGATCTTCACTTAGGAACCAAATGGATACAAAATATTCTTGGATTACTTCACCTGCTACTGAGACTTATCACTTTATCTCATTTTGTCAATTCAAAATCAATTTAAATATTACATGTTTTGAATAATTTGTTCTATTTAGAACCTCAGCGTCCCCACTTATTTGTAACCACAGTTTTAAGCAACCACAAATTCAAATCTCAAAATTATATATACATATATATAAAATGAATTATATATATATTATAAATATATATACTCTGAGTGTGAACGGGGACAAAAATTGCTGAAAAGAGTCACAAAGATAAAAAGGCAATAGGAAATGCAATGTAATCACTTAGTCCATCACACTAAAGAAAGGAGCACTCTCACTGGATGTTAAATATAATGACTTAAATCTTACTAAGACTAAAGGAAACAAATACAGGGGAAAATAGAAATGGCAGAAAAAGATGATATTGGAAGTACTTTGGGGGGTTAAAAATGGTAGTGGAACAGCTTGCTGACAGCTGAGCAATGGTGAGTGTCCCCAGGTAACCGTGAGGAGAGGGAGAGAAACACGCATTCAAACATACAATATTCTGAGGACCCTTAGTGTAAGGGCACATTAGGTTCTGCATGACTCAGTAACCCTCTAGGGATTCTTAGTGCCATTTTAAGACTAAAGCTTACCAATTAGAACAGCACAGCATTCTGGAATTATACACTGTTGGGGAAAGCAATCTTTCATACTTCAAAGAGCAGAAAATAGCAATATATTGCTGCATAGTTCAGTTTGTCAGTTGTTCATAAAATTTTTGATTCATCAAGAAAATTTAAAAATATTTTGAGACATTTCTATTTTATAAAGCAGAGAGCTAAGTATATTTTCAAAAGACTTTATTGATGAAAAGAACAGTTTTTGTGGAGTCTGAAGATTCTGATATCGTGTCTTCTATATACACGATAAGTGACTTTGAAAGTCATTTACCTTCTCTGAACTTGCATGTTTTTCCCTTTATTCTGTGAAAATACTTGTTTTACATACATAGCAGAATGGAGAAGAGAGTTCAAATCTAATTGAATGTGTTCTTTGCATAATTGAATTGTATAAAATATATTTGTTAAGATTATGTTATGATTAAAATTTGTCAGATATGAAAATATAGTTTAAAAGATGGGCAATCCTCCCTTTTCCAAAATACTTCATTTCTCATGCCTAGTAAATAAAGCATTACTGCAGAATAATTCAGTTACTATTGATTTCAAAGACCAGAATTCTTCAGAGGAAGCAGGAACCAAGTAAGTAAACAGCAGTGGGGTGACTTTATTTACATATCAGGGATGGAATTTGACTTGTGTTATAATTAGCTAAACTTGATGAAATTTCTATTTTATACATATTACAAGGTACCTTCAAAATGAATGCAATTATTCAGCCTCTTAAAAGCGTACAGAAATCTAATTGATGCTCTTTGATATTAGCTTTAAGCCTGATTTTATAAAAGATCAAATTTGCATTTAATGGGAACTTAACACCAACACATACTTGTCAAAGATGAAGGAGCTGGCATTTTCCTACAGTTTCTGCTTAATAGAAGCCCTTCTAAGCAGGAGCCCAGGAGACCCTCAGCCTGGTTTGTCAGCATTTGGCTCCTTAAGTTTGTTCTGTCAGTTTCAACACACTATGATTCTATCTCTAGTTACCTAGAAAACTCATTATTGCACATCTTTATGAGTGCCTTTTTTACCTCACCCAAAGGGTTGTAGTTTCATAAATACGGTGAATTTCTTATCAGCTCTGTCAGTGCTAAGCAGTGGGCTGGGGTAAGGTAATAAATCTCTGAATAAATTGGTTATTGTTGATGAACAGCATGATACATGAGGAAATATCGACTATTCATGTTTTCTGGCAGAATGAGATTTATATCAAAATAAAGAACTTCTCCACTAAAGTCATGTTTGTTTAAAAAATGAAAGGGTATTATGCGTTTGTGATTGGAGACAGAATGGGGGTGAATTTGGGTCATATCTTGCAGGTTTTCAGAACTAGTAATTTTTTGATGGAAGGGCAGACCAGAAAATTTTCAAATTCATTTGGAAAGGGATGGGGACAATAAAGAGTTATTCCTTTCCATTTTTTCATTATAGAATTTGCTACAAAGCAAAAATAGGGAAAAGTGGGATGGAAATTGTTTATATTTAGATACGTTCCACTATAGTTTTAAAAATAAATACTTTGCTATTGAAAGACTGCTTTCACTGTTTTACTGAGGGGAATGAAGCTTTTTTTTGAGAGGTAAAAGGACAGCAGATGAATGACATTAGGCCATGTGATTCCACGAATTTTGCTGCCAGCCTTACTAATTTATAAGGTGGTGATGGAAATGAAGACGAGACTCCTGCCTGCACTGGGAGCTCTTCCACCCACTTTATCAACAGGAGATTCACTGGAGTCAATAATCTCTAATTTGGGGAGTGAAGCTGAGACTCACCGTTCACTCACTACTTCCTGTTAAGTGCCTTAGGATCTGTTCCAGTGACTGGACATTTTGATGGGAGCACAGGGGAGAGCACAGAAAAGGTAAAGGAGATTCTGCCTCTGGAGACTTGAGGCTCAGACAGGTGTTCCAAGATCTTGTGTCTGTTTTGAAAACTCTGTGTCTACTGTATGTGATAGGCTTGGATTTGGATTGGGATTATAGAAAACTAGGGTAAACCCCTAAGATTTCTCAGCTCTAGTTGAGAAATTTTTCTACCTTGGTGAATCACTCCTGCCAGGTAGTCAGGTAGTGATGGCCTCAGCCTGGTCAGGAATATCATAAGTTAGTGACTCTAATTAGGTGACATAGGTGATGTCAGCACACTGAGACCATGGGAATGCTCAGGACAGTAGCTTCTTTTTTTTTTTTTTTTCCTATTCTAGGGCCGCACTCGCCGCATATGGAGGTTCCCAGGCTAGGGGTCTAATCGGAGCTGTAGCTGCTGGCCTACACCGCAGCCACAGCAACGCAGGACCCGAGCCGCATCTGCAACCTACACCACAGCTCACAGCAACGCCGGATCCTTAACCCACTGAGCAAGGCCAGGGATCAAACCCACAACCTCATAGTTCCTGGTTGGATTTGTTAACTGCTGAGCCACGACAGGAACTCCAGGACACTAGCTTCTCATGCTTGTCTACATTAGAAGGTGAGCTCATTTTAAAAACAGTAGTCAGGAGAGTTTCTGCTATGGCGCAATGGGATCTATGGCATTTTTAGAGCACCAGGACACAGGTTTGATCCCAGAAAGCACAATGGGTTAAAGGATCTGGAGTTGCTGCAGCTGCATAGGTCACAACTGAGGCTCAGATCTGACCCATGGCCCGGGAACGCCATATGCCATGGGGCAGCCAAAAAGAAAAAAAAAAAAAAATAGTGGTGAGGATAGTATTTATGATTCAAAGGAATGAAGAAGGCAGAAAGGGTCATGTGCTGGGGTTGCTGCAACAAGAAAGCACCAGAGGGGCAGAATCTGCAAGCACCTCTGTCACTGGTTTTCCAGTGGTAAAGCCATCTGTAGACTTAGTGTGCAGTGGCTTGTGGGAGGGATGTTTGGAGCCAGAGAGGGAGGTGTTTCCTCAGGCCCAGATGGCTGCAGAGCTGAAGTCGAACAGAGTCAGGGCCAGATGGGGTGCTGTTCCCTGAAAGAGGCAATGAAGGAGGTGGTGGGGAGAACTCTGGGCCTAAGCACAAGGGCAACTCAGATCCATGTCAGAATCCATATCAGGTGGCTGTTCTCCTTGTCTTGCCTAGTGCCCGACAAGCCAGGAATCAAGTGAGTTGGAGTTTATGTCAACCAAAACACAAAGGATTTTGCATTTTAATTATTCTCCTATGTTGAAGCTTTTGCATTTTTATTTGTCATGCTTTCTTCTATTTGTCCTCAGAAAATGTATTTAGAAAAGCTGAAACACTGTTATTAGAGTAATTGCATGGAAGGAGAATACTCCCCACTTTTCCACCCAACAACATCCCAATGTGGGAGAATAAAATTGAGAGGGCCCACAGTGGCCTAGTTTCTTTCAAGTTTCATGTCTTATCTTAAAATCCTTTTAAAGTTGGCATAATATTATATAAAATAGCCATGAATGCTTATTTTAACATAAAACAATGTGTCAGATTGTGCTCTAGTTAGAACCCCAGCACAGTGCCACATACTTCTGGCCAGATGGGCTATAGAATGAAGTAAAATTCTGTCTCTTACCCTTGCCTAGTTTTGTGACCTTAGTCAAGTTAGCTGCAGGCTCTGAATCTCTATGTCCTGAATAGAAAAATTTAGAGTAAGGACATTTCTGAAGTCTGCTCTAAATATTAAATGAGAGAATATGTGTAGCATTTAATAGGCCCTCAATACATGGCCCTAGTACAAAAAGTCATTCTAATGAGGGGAAATAGCTGCCTCTAGAATAGAATATCTTGGGAGGACAGAATGCCAGCTGATGTAGCGCTGGGAGGAGATGTGGCAGCCAAATCAATGTGGGTGGCACTTTTGTAACATAATATTCACAGATGAGGCTGACCCTAGGGGTCAATATAATTTCTAACTTTTCAGTGACCTTTGTCCCTGAATATTATTTTTCCCACATTTCCTTTTCTGCCTGGGTGTCCTCAGATTCCTTTCTTTTAATACCAGTGGAAACGTTGAGATTATCCTCTAATTGACATTGAGTAAATGTTTAGCTTTTGTTATTGTCATCTTCAGCATCACTTTAAAAAAGAATTGTCAGAGCTTTATTTTCTCACTGTAACTAGCAGAAACACAGGGGGTGATCGTGTTCCTTTGTGCAGCTGAGTTGCCTCACAGAGGCAGGACCTTGAGGCCATACCTCCGTCCTCAGCCCCTGAACCAGAGTCAGGAAGGGCCTGCTGACCCTGCACAAAGCTTCAGTGTGGCATTACCTGGGGCACTCATCAGATTCTCATCCTTGTGCACTGAGGAAGAGTAAAAATAAAACCAAACTCTAAAGCAACTTTTGAATATAGATTGAGAATGAGGTTGTGTTACTCTGGAGATAGGAGTCAGAATAAGTGGGAAATGGCTATGATGAGTGTGGAATTACTCAGCAAATACAAGAATAGAAAAGCCAGAGGGCATTTCTTCTTTTAAAGTGATTTAGTGATAAGGTTTTAAAAACAAATAAAATAAAGCATCATGTTTGTCCATATTTCCTCTATTTTCCTTTGCATTTTCACCTACCAAATTAGGGCCAAAGAGACTTGTGGGGTATACTCATCATCTTAGTTATTTTCATATTCCTGAAGATTTTTCACATCTTTTATTCTGAAGAATAGGTGTTCATTCAGAGTAACACAGTACTTGTTTGTGCAGCAAGTTGGATTGTAATTATCTAAATACTTTTTCTTGACTTCAGCAATTTCTTCTGCAACTAGTAAAAGATTTAAATGCATCTGGCTGTGAAGCAAAGATAGTAGGCCTGGAAGTTTGCACAGATTGAAGAATCTGGTCAAAATCTAATGCCTATGAATTTTAGATTGGCCTTTAGGAACACTGGTTCAAACATAGGATCTGAATGATATCATCTGTTTCAGCTGGCTAAGGCTGCTGCAGCAAAATACCATAGACCGAGTGACTTCAGTATCAAAAATTAATTCCTCACCGTTTTGGATGCTAAAAGTCTGTGATCACTGCACCAACACAGTTGGGTTCTGGTGAAATTTCTCTTCCTGGCTTTTGACTGGCCACCTTCTCACTGTGTCCTCAAATGAGAGAGAGAGGAACAATCTAGCTTTGTATCTTCTTATGAGGACACTAATCCTATCAGAAGGACCCCACATTCATGACCTCATCTAAACCTAATTATCTTTTAAAAATCCAGTATCTAAAGAACATCACAATAGGAGTTAGGGCTTCCCAATGTGACTTTTGGGAGGACACAGTTCAGTGTCCAGTATCATACAACTGGGTTCAATCTTGTTGCTTTGTCCCTGAAGTTGAGCCTGGTCATGAACAGCAAGGCATGCTTGGGACTCTTTTTATATGCTCTGGGTCAATGCTGAAGCAGTCTTCCTGCTGGTTCTCCTCCAAGCTTAATGACACTATCTTTTTTTTTTTTGAGATTTTATTTTTTAGAGCAGTTTTAGGTTCATAGCAAAATGGAGCAGAAAGTGCAGAGGTCCCCCTACACGCACGCGCGCACGCACGCGCACACACACACACACACAGCCACTCCCACCATCATCTTCCCCCACCGAGTGGTAGATTTATTACAACTGATGAACCTACACTGACACAACATTATCACCCAAAGTTCATGTTTGCATTGGACTTCACTTTTGATGTTGTACATTCAATGGGTTTTCACATTTAGCCACCACTGTAGTATCACACAGAATAGTGTCATTGCTCCCCCAAATCCCCTATGTTCTGCCTATTCATCTGTCCCTCCTAACCCCTAGCCTAGTAACCACTGATCTTTTTACTGTCCCCATATTTTGCATTTTCCAGAATGTCAAATAGTTGGACTCATACAGCATGTAGCCTTTTCACATTGGCCTCTTTCTCTTAGTAACATGTATTTAAGAGTCCTACAAGTCTTTTTAAAAAAGAAATAGCTTTTTTTAAAAAAAAGTTAATAATATACTTTATTTTAACCAATGTATCCAAAATAGTACCATTTCAACTTGTACTCAATATAAAAAATTATTAATGGGGTTTTTTAACACTCTTTCAAAATTGTTTTTTAACTGAAGTATAGTTGATTTACAATATTATATTACTTTCAAGAGTACAGCACAGTATTTCAATGTTTTTGCAAATTATACTCCATTATAAGTTATTATAAGATAATAGGTATAATTCCCTGTGCTATATAATATATCTTTATTGGTTATCAATTTTATACACAGGGGTTTGTATCCATTGATCCCTTGCCCCTAATTTGTCCCTCCTCCCTTACCTTTCCCCTTTGGTAACTACGAATTTATTTTCTATATCTCTGAGTCTGTTTTGTATTGCATATAAATTAATTTGTATTATTTTTTAGATTTCACATATAAGTGACATCATACAGTATCTGTCTTACATTTCACTAAGCATAATACTCTTTGGTCTGTCATGTTGCTGCAAATGGCAAAATTTCATTTTCTTTTATGGCTTACTAGTATTCCTTTGTATAGATACATCACATCGTCTTTATCCATTCATTCATCTGCTGATGGGCATTTAAGTTGTTTCCAAGTCTTGGCTATTTAAATAGTGCTGCTATGAACATTGAGGTAAAGGTATCTTTTCCGATTAGTGTTTTCATTTTTTCTGGGTGTATTCCCAGGAGTAGAATTGCCAGATCATATGGAAGTTCTATTTTTAGTTTTTGAGGAACTCCATGTTGTTTCCAATAGTGGTTGCACCAATTTACATTCCCACTAACGGTGTATGAACATTCCCTTTTCTCCACATACTCACTGACATAAGTTATTTGTAGACTTTATTATGGCCATTCTGATTGTTGTGAGGGGATACTCCATTGTTTTGATTTGCATTTCTCTAATAGTGATGCTGAGCATTTTTTCATGTGCCTAGTAGCCATCTATGTATCTTCCCTGGAAAAAATGTCTATTCAGGTCCTCTGCCCATTTTTTGATTGAGTTGTTTGATTTTTTGATATTGAGTTGTATGAGCTGTTTATATATTTTGGATATTAACCCCTTGTCAGTCATATGAATCGCAAATATTTTCTACCATTCTGTAGGTTGTCTTTTCATTTTGTCAATGATTTCCTTTGCTGTGCAAAAGCTTTTAACTTTAATTAGTTCTCATTTGTGTATTTTTGGTTTTCTTTTGTCTTCAGAGACAGATCCAAAAAAAGTATTGCTACAATTTATGTCAAAGATTGTCGTGTCTATGTTTTCCTCTAGGAGTTTTATGGTTCAGGTCTTACTTTTAGGTCATTAATTCATTTTGATTAAAAAAACAGCTTTACTGAAACAATTCATATATCATAAAGCAGCTCACCCTTTTAAAGCATACAATTCGGTGTTTTTTTTTTTTTTTTCAGTATATTCACAGAATTTTTCATTAGTTGCCACCATCCAATCCCAGAACATTTACATCACCCAGAAGAAACTCAGTACCCATTAAGGTCACTCCCCATTTGCCTTCCCCCAGCCTCTGGCAATGACTGATTCACTTTTATTCCTTTCCATGTCTGAGTTATATTCTAGTGTATAGCTATACCATATTTATTTATCTATTCATCAGTTAATGAACATTTGGTTTCTCTCTGTTTTTTGGCTATTATGAATATGACTGCTATAAACACTTCTGTGAAAGTTTTTGTGTGAAGATGTTTTTAATTCTCTTGTGATATCTATTTGGAGTAAAACTGCTGAGTATATGGTAATTCTGGATTTAACTTTTGATTACATTTACAACAGCAATATATGAAGGCTCCAGTTTCTCCACATTCTCACCAACACTGGTTAATATCTGGCTTTTTGATTCTAGCCAAACTAGTGAGTGTGGAATGGTATCTCCTTGTGGTTTGGGTTTGTATTTTCCAAAGGACTAATGTTGAACATCTTTTCATACTTATTAGCTATCTGTATATCTTCTTTGGACAACCGTCTCTTCAAATCATTTGCCCATTTTTAATTGATTCATTTGTCATTTTGCTGTTGTATTGTAAGCTTTTTTAATGTCCTGAATGCAAGTCCCTCATTGAATACATGGTTTACAAATGTTTTCTGTCATTCTCTGTGTTGTCTTTTCAGTTTCTCAATGGTGTCCTTTTATTTTTCTTCCAGTTTTAATAAGATATAGTTTACATACAGCTCTGAATAAGTTTAAACAGTGTACAAAATAACTTCATTTACATACATCATGAAATGATTACCGCAGTAATTTTAGTGAACATTCATCATCTCATATAGATAACAAAATAAAGATACAGAAAAAAAAATTTTCCTTGTGATGAGAAATCTTAGTAGTTACTCTCCTAATGATTTCATATATAACATACAGCAGGTTAATTATATTTATCATGTTGGATATTACAACTGTAGCACTTATTTACCTTGAAACTGGAGGTGTGTACCTTTTGATCACCTTCATCCACCCCTCCCCACCTCACAAATTCAATCTTTCATGAGTTTGTCTTTGAAGTACAGTTAACCTACAATACTATGTTAGTTCCTGGTATACAACACAGTGAGTTGACATTTTTATACGTTTCAAAAAAATTACCAGTCCTCCACATGTTTTCATTGTTAGATAATTCATTTCCATTGTGTGTGTGTGCTGAGATAGCACCATCTTTAATTGGATTCCTACCCTCGACTTAAGTGTCTCTCAGTGCCTAGATAGAGCCCGAGTGTTCTGTCTTTAAATATCTGAGTCTTCATCTCTGCTGCTAAGATCTTGATCCTCAGAACTTGAGTTCTGTTGGTCCTCTTTATATTCTTCATTTATCTGTCACGTTAGTCCCATGTTCTTTCCTGTTGCAAAGCAGTATCTTCTTTAAATCCTTGGCTTCTGATTAAACCACAGGTTTGCTTGGTCTTCTCTTGTGTTAGTCTTATCCCTGCCAGAGCCCTTGTATGGCATTTGACAGACAGGGAATAGCATTAATGCTCTGGTAATGTTTATACATTTGCTCTTGGCAAAATTTAAGCGTGTTCTAAGCATTAAAATGGAATCTTGGGAGTTCCCGTTGTGGCTCAGCGGAAGCGAATCCGACTAGGAACCATGGGGTTGCAGGTTTGATCCCTGGCCTTGTTCAGTGGGTTAAGAATCTGGCGTTGCCATGAGCTGTGGTATTGTGGCTTGGATCCTGCATTGCTGTGGCTGTGGTGTAGGCCAGCAGCTGTAGCTCCGAATCAACCCCTAACCTGGGAACCTCCATATGACGCAGGTGTGGCCATAAAAAGAAAAAAAAGTGAAAAAAATTTAAAAAGAAAAAATAAAATAAAATGGAATCTTGGTCCTGAGGAGAGAAATATGAATGGCCACATGAATGCAATAAAAAATTCACGCACCTCCCAAAACTAATAAACAAAACCACTGAAATAGTAGTGATGGTAAGCTAGTCAATATTTTCTTTATTTTCATCTCAAAGTGCAATTAATATGAATAATTTTTGAAACATCAAGATTGCCATTATTTATAAAACAAATGACTCACATGCAAAATTTATTATTTTCCCTTCTCCTTCTTCTCCTCCCCTCCTGAAAGTTAAATAGGTAGAAAATCCAAACAGTGAAGAAGAATTTTGGTAGCTTCATGGATACTCATATTGTAGAAAGTTAGAGAGAATCTGAGAGCCAAGGCTTGACTAAATATCACTAATATGATGCAGCCCTATTTGGTTCAGTTGTTTTATCACCATCTATAACTGCATTTTTTTTTCTTGCAAAGAAATGAAATGGTATGATGCAGAAAGAACTCTGTTAAAAGCATTGGGACATTAACCTTTCTTGGTTTCTCTGTACTGATATAAATTACGTAATTACATATTGTGTTTGAATCCACCTGGGAAGTTTGAAGGGAAGTTGTGAGAATTCATCTGCCGGTTGTTCAAGCTCTATGAAAATATGAGAAATCCACTATATTGGGGAGATTCTGCAACAGTAACAAAGTGTGTTGTTTTATTCTAGCAGATGCAAATACAATGAAGGGGGAAGCCAGACTTAGAGAAAACAAGTGATGGTTAAGGCAGATGAGATGACTGTAACCAGTGGTACCTAAAGCATCCTCTTTGTGCACTTTTTGATGAGAATGGAGACAGTGCCAGGAATTATGAATGAATGTCATAACTGCA
Source organism: Catagonus wagneri (assembly GCA_004024745.2). NCBI lineage: Eukaryota > Metazoa > Chordata > Mammalia > Artiodactyla > Tayassuidae > Catagonus > Catagonus wagneri. Next base: position 1,476,950 of record PVHT020000080.1, read on the forward strand.
TTCAGCTATAGTCACAACGACCTGTTCTTGACCCATATCCGAGAACAATTTGGTAGTTGTTTCTTTTCCAATGGCTTGATTGAAATCTCTTTTGTTTCTCTTTAAGCGCATGGCCAAATTCATTGTTACAGAACTACAGATGATTTAATTTAACATGAAATGAATAAAAAAATGGACAAACTCCCACCTTGATTGCTATCAGCATTTTAATTGTGGAAGAGTGTCTTTTCACGCCTAGGACTGAACAAGATCTGGGGAAGAAAAGGCTTAGAATGCAGGGCTGAGGAAGCCTCATACTGTCTGTCTCTGGGGAGAAAAGAAATCTGTCCTGACTTTGAAATAGCTTTTGGCTATGGCTCAGAAACACTCAATGGGCAGCTTTAGAAATTGTAGTACTTTCTTCAACAAAGAGAGAAATCACTGTATGTCTGTGTACTCTTATGGGAGATAGAGAAGGTGAAGAAATAGATACAGAAATTATTATGTACTTGTATCAAGTACCCACACTATGAAATATTCTTTTTTTTTTTTTTTTTTTTAGCAAACACTATGCATTCTCTGTAAACATAACTTAAAATTTTTCTGGAAAGTTTCAGATTTCAATTATTTTGTTTTATATTTAGATCATGTGTTCCAGTCCTACATTAAGGAATATATAGGTGTATGTAAATTAATTAATAACATTAAAATGTACAGGAGGATTTTCATCCACAGCTTTAGAATTTTTTTTCTTCAGTATTCTGCAATCTTTAAAAATATCTTTATCCAAAGTCATAGTTCTCAACTTGTAGTGGAAGTGAGCTGGGGCACACATCTTCTGTTTTCTATCAATTAACATCTTTCTTTCCCACACTTGAAGATCTAATCTTAGATTTCCCTCACCTTTTTATTGCAGACAAAAGAAAGTGCCAAACTTAAAATCAGATTTGAACTTGAAGAGTTTACATAGGGTCAGTAGAGTTGAAAGTTAGGATTCTTTTCTGTTTCAAGGGTATGTCAACCAGGGGAAAAAAAATCAACAATTGTTTTTTTGTTTTCTTTATGAAAGAGTATAAGAAAACTGACATATAAACAAGAAATTTCAACAATATTCTGAGATAAAGCCCTGAAATCAGTTTACTTTCAAAATGTTTCAGAGTTGTCCTTCTGGAATAAAACCACTTTTACAGAAAATAGGGAACACTGTTTTGAAGATTCCTTGATGGCATTGATGTGAAACGAAGCATATTATTAAAGTATACACTCGGCCAGGAGAAGGCCTCCTATCTGACCTAATTCATCTCATTTTAAAGATGATGTTTCTTTGTTATTAGAGTCATTCCTGGGGAGTAGAGTGAAAAGAGCCTGAACTGTAGACACAAGCAGAGCTCTGCTCAACAATCATGAGTAGACTGAGGGTCTGAAGACCCCTTGTGATCAGTCTCCATAGTTTCCCAGAAAGACTTTTTTAGGAACATTTAGAGAGATAAATATGCAAAACACCTATGGAATATCTGCATGTAATTTATTCAACAAAGATCTGTTCCTTCTTCTGTCCTAAAAGGAGTATAAGGATCAAGAAAAACAGTAACATTATAAGTTCACCATCAGATTTTATTAGAGAAAGTTGAATATGGATCACCTGCCACTGCCTTAAACAGTGACAAATGAGTAATCTTGGGTAAGAGGAGAAATAATTAGAATATAAGGGATGTTCCAATAATTTTGTCTTAGTGACAGCAAGAGGGCCAATGCGCTGCTGGTGTATGCACTAAAAGCCCTGGCCCTTCTGAGCGCAATTAAATGGAACCGTCCAATCCCTAGCAGAAGAGAGCCTTACTTATAAAACTTGTCAGTGATCACTTTATTCCTTATATCTAATTATCAAACTTTATCTCTGGAAAAAAAAGCAGTTTCAAAGTTTATATGTTTGGAGAAATAATTTTGTAATATTTTAGCTCATATTTATGTATGGACACACAAATATGTGATAAAGACTCTACAATGTGGTGCTTTAGACATGTTAGAAATGACAGAAGTCTTTGTAATTAAATTCATTAATTTTCATAAAGCCTGTGGGATAATAAGACCTCACCAGTAAATATTTGTTGTCCATCTAGTCTATGCCAGGCCCATCTATTCTATATCCATCTTTATCACTGCCAGGCCAATGATAAAGAAAGAGATTGGGGTCCCCACTCTTTTTTTTTTTTTTTTGTCTTTTCGCCTTTTATCTAGAGCCGCACCCGTGGCGTATGGAGGTTCCCAGGCTAGGGGTCTAACAGGAGCTGTAGCCGCCGGCCTTCACCACAGCCACAGCAACGTGGGATCTGAGCCGCGTCTGCAACCTACACTACAGCTCATGGCAACGCCAGATCCTTAACCCACGGAGCAAGGCCAGGGTCGAACCCACAACCTCATGGTTCATAGTCAGATTCGTTAACCACTGAGCCACGAAGGGAACTCCTGGGGTCCCCACGCTTTAAAGTGGCTTATACGCTAGAGAAGCAGATAGTGATAAGTGCTAAGACAAAAAGGATGGAGTGTAGCAGGTGAGGTTGGATGGCCAGGAAAGCTATCTTAGAGAAGGTAACAAATGAACTAAAACAAATGGAACAAGTCTGAGAGAATTTTGGAAGGAGCCTATCATTGACTATAATGTGATCCTGGGTCTGTTAATTTTTTTTATCACTTAAAAAAAATTCAAGGACTTTATAGACTTCAAAATAAACTCCTCCTCCAGAGTTTGCAAATGAGAAAACAGAAACATACAGGAATTAACTGAACTATCAAAGACATTATAGTTAAATAGAGGTTCAGTTATTGGAACTCTTAGTTCAATGTTGTTTTAGCTATGCCTAAAGTCATTCTAGGAGTTCCTGTTGTGGTTCAGCAGGTTAAGGATCCAACATTGTCTCTGTGAGGATGCAGGTTTGATCCTTGGTCTCACTCAATGGGCTATGAATCTGGCATTGCCACAAGCTGCAGGTGTAGGTTGCAGATGTGGCTCAGGTCTTGTGTTGCCGTGACTGTGGTGTAGGCCTCAGCTACAGCTCTGATTTGAGCCCAAGCAAGGAACTTCCATATGCCACAGATGCAGTCATAAAAAAACAACAACAACAAAAAAACATAAACAAAACAAACAAACAAAAATCATTCTAAACCTTTTGCTTCCCATTTACACAGTGAGAAGAACACATCCCTTGTCTCTCTTTAGTGGTTGTTATAAGTATTAGAATAAGGGGAAATATATAAAAAATGTTTGCAGATCCTAGATTCTCCTCCCTTATAGCTGAGATCATTTTCAATAATTCTGGCTTGTGACATTTGTATCCTGAGTCCCAAGACCCTTATTGTAGTGTTATAAATGCAGTACCAAGTACATGTAAGTATGAATCCTATCCATATTTTAAAACTAGTGAATATTGGAAAATACTTTAGAAATCACTGTATTTCTTCTCTGTTATCCCCCAGAAGAGCACTTTCTAATTATCAGCTATCATCAGAGATGTTTCCATATTCACAGATTCGTTTCTTCTATTTTCCTAATTATATATGTATCTGGTATTGTAGAAATAACCCTAAAGTTATCAATTTGTCAGCCTAGAAGAGCAAACAAAATATCAGGGACACTGTGTTTGCCCACATTTCCAGTTTGTAAACAAGTCTTGGTTGGATTGTTCTGTTTGTGAAGTGAAATGTGGTCAACATACCCTTAGTCCCTACAGTCCACAAAGAAGGCTAAATCTGCTTCTGATTTTTACATGATCAACTACATAAAATATTGATGCAGGTAAGTGATGCATTGCCATGTATATTTCTTCATACTCAAATTTCACATGTGTTTACCAAGAGACACTGATCTGGAAGCGGATTGAAACAGTTATAGATTAAAACTTTGTTGGAACAACAGATTGTTGAAATAAAAGTTTATTTTCCAATTCTCCCACTTTCTGTTTGTATACAGAGTTTGGGCCTACGTTTCGATCCTAACCTCCTCCCTCATTTTCTTCTCATTTTCAGCTTAATTTGCAGAATTTGAAACCTTAACTGAATTCTCTTACCTCTGTTCCGTGTGCGCCAACAGTGCACGTCCAAACAAGTCCATGGTGGCCCTGATCGAGCAGCCTGCATGATCCTTTGGTCAGCGGGAATGTGAAAGGTAGGAGGTCAGCAGTGTCCATAACCTTAATGAATGTTAGCGCTTGAAGCTGGGCTCACCTGCAATAAGAGACTCAAAAACTGCTAATTAGCATCACTACATTAAAGTAGAGGAGGAAAAATCTATTGGCACCCTGGTCACTTCTTTCTACAGCATGGATAACCTCTCCAGGCAGGGCCCATTATGGAAACAGTCTTGATTCTCTACCTAGCACCTTCCTTTGTGATGGACCGAATCAATCAGAATGTTTCAGTGCTGAGTGAAAATTAAATAGAAAGCCCTATTCGATATCCTGAACCAGGTTAGAGTTTGCCCGAATCCTGTGACATGTGCAAGTGAACTCTACCTTATTGTTGGAATAACCCATGAACACAGTGTTCTTCGAGAGAGCACGACTGCTCTATATTGAGAAAATTAGTGTAAGAGCTGGCATGTATCGATCCTTCTATAGAAGGAACAGCTGGGAAGGTATTATTATTATGGATGGATGATTATTACTAAAAGTGTTTTTATCTTTAGTTCTCATTTATTGCAAGAATTACGCCCTTGACAAAGGATATCCTTTAGTTTCTGTTGAGAACACTCTTAAGGGATTGGATCAAGTTCTGGGGTTTTCTTTCATCTAACAAAAGCTGAAGAAGATCCTTCTGCTTGCTTTTAAGCTGGCCTCCCCTCTGAGAGGCAGCTGCTTCTGGTGTCCGGCTCCAGACAAATCCTTTTCTCAGGGGGCTGCTGAGGGAAAAAATCTGCTCAATCCAGGTTGCTCCATATTCCCAGCCCTCCGTATTCCCAGCCTAAACTGTTGGGCTTGCTCTCTCATAGCTTAGCAACAACATCTGAAACCTGGGGATAAGAGACAGAGAGCTGAAGCAGTCACCACTTTATTATGTCTGCCTCCTCTGATGAGCCAAGAAAACGATAAATCTACAAAGTTTTGAATCCCAGTTTTGCCTTCGCTAGCTGTGTGTCCATAGACAAGTTACATGCCTCTCTGCGTGTTAATTTTGTCATCCCTAAAATGGGAATTATACATTTGATAAGGCTGTTCAAAAAGTCACATGTGTTATTTTATGTGAAAGCATTCCAGCATAGAGTAGGACATTCCCCCAACCCCCTACCCAACCTTGTATTAAATTTTTAAGAAAGAGTAGAGATTAAGGATAGGTAGGAAAGGGTCCTTAGAATTTATGTTTGGCAGTTCTTTCATGATCTGACAAATTAGATCTGGTGCTTTGAGGAAGCATGTACTTCTGTCCCTGTTTGCCTTGTCTCACCCAGAGTGGGAACTCCTCTCCACTTGTCCATACGCCTAAAGACTTTCATTGTGTTTGCATGATTTCTTTCCTTCCTTTTTTTTGCAGGTGGACTGGGGAGCCTAGTAAGAAATATTTTCTAGTGCTGTGCCTCTCTAACAGATACCACTTGTGTTCCAATACTCTCAGACTTGAGTATCAGTGCTTTCTACACAGGAGGAGCAATTAGCAACATCTTGCTAATAGATGTTACTTTGTGTCTTTAGAAATATCTTACAAAGTACACTGCCTATATTTTTCCTCATTGTTTTATCTTCATTTCTCAAACATACAATAGGCATTCAACAAATACTTGCTAAAAGAATAGATAAATTAGTTAGGGGTTGAAATAGGACTTGGATGTTTAGAAACTGGTGAGGGAAGGGGCATTAGCGGTGGGGTGGATTCGAGGAAACAGTACAAAATGACCTCAAGAATCTAAAAGTTATTTTAGGAGGAAGGGTGAGAGAGAACCTTTGAAATGCTCACAGGTTTGTAAGTAATCCAAGTAGGGGACTTGAGGAGTACTTGCGTCTTGGTACTCTTTCAGAAGTCCAGGCAAAAATGAAACCACTAAGTGAGAAATTTTGAGACTGAGATGGTTGGAATGCCATAAATATGGAAGACTTTGAGTCGAAAATCGATTACACATGAAACAGTGAACTGACTCTAAAAAGCAAGTCATTTAGTCATTTCCAGTGACCTGGAGATGTCATAGACTTGTTGAGTCTCCAGGATAAAGAGAAGTTGTACGTCCTAGATGCCTGGTGAGATGAAGAAAGTGCATTAGAGGAGGTGCTCATATTTCTTTGCCATTCCTTCTTCCCTGGGGATGGAGGGACATCTCCTTTAGGAAATATAGTGGTCAAAAGCCTTGAGAGTTCTGAGATTGAGCAACAATGACCTTCTCTGACCCACACTTTCATAGGCAGATGTAAAAACAGGGTCCCAGAACAATGCCCCCACCCACCCCACAAATAATACAACCTTACTACCACAATATGCCTTGGAGACCTTTAGGATTAACCACAACTTGCCTTTCCTCCCTATTTGTATCTGTCCTAACAAGAAGCCTGGGGCTTCCAGGTCATCCCATATCACTTCTCATCTCCAGATTGCTAGGGACATCCCCAGAATCTTCCCACAGTTTCTGTTGGAACCCAGTCTGTCTACAGCTTCTCGGAATTATCCTATCAGACTGATTGCTGTTTCCCTTCCATACCACTGCTGCCATTGGACTTGGACATGGAGTAGATGATCTTCTTGCTTCCAGGTATCACTGTACATCCTTCCTTCATAAAAATCCCTCGAACGTAAAAGTTTATGCCATCAAACAATACCATTTGTTAACCCTCCCTTTTGAGCCTGTGTCACTCCAGCTCATTCCTGTCATTCTCATCAAAACTATTCCTGTAACGTTATTGAGGAGTTGAATAGCTGCAATAACTTGGCCTCTCTCCCTTGACTTTTACTCCTCCAACATCTTGTTCTCTACCTACCTTAGTCATTCACTCCGGAGTCACTCCTTCCAGCACTGTCCTATAGAACTTCCTGTGATAATAGAAATATAGATCTGCACTGCCCAATATGGTAGCCACTGTCCACATGTGGCTACTGACCACTAGAAAAATGGCCAGTGTGACTGAAGAACAGGATTTTCATTTTAATTAATTAAAATTTAAATGTAAAAAGCCACAAGTGTTTATTGGCTGTCTTTAACAATTAGATCTTAGACTTTATCTTTATTAAAATTCAGTTGTCACTAACAATTCTCAAACCATTACCTCCTATCTTTCCAATTCACTCACTTCCTCCACTACTCCAACTATATCAAAACTTTTACCAAAGGGTGGCCCTACTGATTCTATCAGTTTTTTCCATCCCTTCTCGCTTCTTTGTGTCCTTTCTTTACTCTTTAACCAGTTTGGATTCCAAAATCCATTAATGCACCTACATTTGACTCTATTGTCCCCATTTCTTCAACACACTTGCCTGACAAAACCTAAGCCCTGCTTAAATGCAAATTTTCACCTACTCCAGACCTTTATTTATGTGCAGAATATGACTAAAATGTAGTACACAACCATGCTTATTGATTAGATGCTTGACTCGTAATTTCAAGTGACCCTTAGTGTTGGCCAAATATCCAACTATATTTCATTACCTTTTCACTTTTCCTTTCTCCTAAACAAAATTTTACACTTTCTCTATTCTCCTTAAACATTTAATATATTCTCCCTATTCAAGATCCTCTTGTTGTGTTTTTTATTCTTATTTCATGAAGAAAATGCAAAGAATAACAAGAGAACCTTACATCCTCTTCCAGTTCCTATTTTACCTGTACTCTTCCCTTCTCTTTCTGAAAAGTACAGTACTTAATCTATTAAGTGGGACCAAGCAAGCAGGCATCTCCATGGGAGTTAAGATGGAGGGGATCAGAGAATGGCAAGGAAGGTGTCTACCAGCATGGGGCTTTGGAACTCATATAAGAAGCGTAGGTTCTCAGCAACACACTTACCAACCAGTTTATGTCTGTATTATGTATTATGCCTCCCCTTCTATTACTTAGGTTAATTGACCCTTCTAGTGAAGGCTAATCCCACTGCTTGTGCATCAGATCCCATCTTCCCTTGACTAGTTAAGGACCTTCATCCACCTCATCTTCAACATCAGTGTATCCCACTGCTACTTCTTTTCTCCACTTAAAAGCAAAATTCCATGAAAAAACTAGTTTAATTCTCCATCTTCAATTCCTCTTCTATTCCCCCTTGAACTTACTTTAGACATGCTTTAATCTCTATCACTGCTCCAAAACTACCCTCATCAAAGTCACCAATGGCCTCATTATTTAATCAAATGGCCAATTCTCAGTGCTCACTCATCTGACCTATCAGCAGTATTTGCACAGCTGAAAACACACTCATTTTGGGAAACCCTTTGTTCACTAGACTTCTGGAAATCATTTGGTTCTTCAATTGAAATGGCTGATATTTTTCTATCTTCTTTGTTGTTCCCTTCTTTTCTCCTCAATGTCTACACTTGAATGTCTCAGTATTTGATTTTGAAAATTCCTCACTTCTCTGTCTACATTTATCCCCTTGATTTTCTCATTTGTCTCATAACTTAATGAGCTGATGACTCACAAATGTATACTTCTCCTCTAAACTCCACACCTATTGTATACAACTGTCTATTTGGCATCTCTCCCTGGATGTTTAATGCATGTTAGAAGCCTATGAAGTTCAAATTCTCACTCATTATTCATCCAGTATCCTCCAAGCCTGCTCCTCCTATAATCTTCTTAATCTTAATAAATGACACTTTCATTTCCTATTTACTCAGACCAAAAATCTTGGAGTCATTCCTCATTTGATCCATAATCACATTCTCTCAGCTTTACTTAAAAATATATCTAGAATATGACCACTTCTTACCACCCCTATGCTACTATCCTGGTCTTGTCCACAGTCCATTGATAACTAGATTATTGCAGTGGCCTCCGAACTGGTTGACTTGCTTCCACCCTGGTTTAAGATTAGTTTGTTTCAAGAGAGCAGCCAGAATTGTCCTTTCCCATTTGTGTGAGGTTGTACCTCACCTCTGGTCAAAGCCCTTTCATGGCTTCTGTGTTGGGTTCGGAGAAAAATCCAAAATTCCTAAGATAGGATCCTTTTCTAATCTTTGACCAGATTTTCTACTAATGTCTTATTTCTTCTCTGGGAATTGGCTTCTTTGCTCTTTCTTAGGGGCTTTATATTTGTTCCAACCACAGTACATTTACACTCGCTGTTTCCTCAGTCTGAAAACCTCTTCCTCCAAATATGCACATGGATCTCTCCCTTACTGCCTTCAAATTTCTACTCCGGTGTCAACTAGTGAGGGAGACCTTCCTTGACCACCCTAGATAAAATGACACTGTTCCTTAACCCCTCTTCCCAACATACCCTGTTATGCTTTATTTTTCTCTGTAATACACCCTACTATGTGACATATTACACATTTGATTTTATATTTGTTTATTATCTATCTTCCTGCCACTAAACTGAAAGCTCAGTGAGGGTAGGTTTTAGTTTCTTCACTGCTGTTTTGCTAGCACTAGAGCAGTGACTGTCAAATAGTATGTACTCAAGAAATATATTGAGAGATTTCAGAAATGATAATAGATCCCATTTCTCAAGGGAAGATACTATTCTGCAAGAAAAATGCAATGGGTTATGACTAATTAACACCTTAGTGTAATTTTTGTCCAATTACAGCTAAAAAGGCATGAGGGAATGGGAACTGATGTTGTTGGACAAGGTTGCTGGTTCTTAGCCTGGGTGAGGGACTCCTCATCAGCCTACAGTGGGCTTTAGGTGCTATGTACATCTCCTACTGATGTATGCAAAATTTCAAGGCTGTGTGCACATGTGTGCATTTCTTTTTTCCGTGTAGAAAGTTTTGTGGCCCTAAAACGGAGTCAAAGTCTTTAAAGTTACTTTAGTGCTAACTTCATATGATTCTAAGTTTTGAAAGCAAATGACAGGAGACAGGCCAGTGTTGCTCAGCACAGCTAGAAGGCAGTCTCGGTTCCACCACATCCTAAATCACTCCTCTTTTCTCACTTTGGTTTCTATTGCTTGTAAAATGAAGGCATTGAACTATATGACCCAAACTAGTATCTTCCAGTTGAATGAATGCATTTAATTCAAACAAACCAGACCCAAACAAAGAAAACCAACAAGCAAAACCTGGTCGAAAGCCTGGAAATTCACAGTGGTCCCTGCTGGGTTTTCAGGAGTCAGAATCCCAGACATGCTAATATTCTAAGAGCACTTTGAGAGGGAAGATGGAGAAATGGTTCCTGCATAAGACTCTAGCTGAGGGACCCAGTGACCTTCTCAAAGATGGGAGATTAGGTCTTAAGGATGACCAGAAACGGAAAAGAAAAAGGTTCACCGCTTCCTTCATAGAGGCTTGGCATCTGATTCCTTAAGGTGTAACGTCATAAGACCAGAAATTAATTATGGAAAAGATCTTACAGTGTTGGAGAATTTTATTTTGAAGGTTTGAACGGATGCATATAGGCTAATGCTCCCTTGTTAGTCTGCTTTTCTCACTAGAATCCAGATAACATTTTGTTATTTAGGAAATGAATATGTCACAACATGCATAAATTTTGTTTCACTTTTCTCCCAGCTCTCTCCTCCTGCACCCCATGCTCTTGTAGTGCCTGCAGTTTCTCTTAGTGTAAGTGTGTCCTATTTGCTCTGGAAAAGAAATTTATGACTAGGTTTTAAGAACAAAGCAGCACTTAAGAGGAAGTTGTTCGAAGCCTCTCCTTCCCCAGATATAATGTGGTCTTGGGGACAATAGGGTGGTAGGCGGAAGGTTGATCCCAATGATCCCTTCACTCTGTCATTCAGCACCTACTGCGTGCCAAGCCCTCTGCTGATAACAAAGTCAAATGAGACACACTCCCTATTCTACACGCTCAGAGTCATAACAAGCAAAGCTGGATGCCTTCACCCAGAGATATGCACTGGAAGTTACTGTGTCCAGCGTTTTGCTCCTCCCTCCCTGGGAGCTGGGAGGCCGATTGTAAGATGACAAGGAGAGTGTCTTTGGCGGGTAGACAAGTTGTCTTCATCACTCCTGTGGGGGAATGGTATTGAATGGAGTATTCTTTCCCGGCCTGGCCCAAACTCGGCTGTGCCTCAAGGGCCCATTAGGCTGCAGGTCACAGCAGCTGGAGCCCAGGCGCCCAGAGCCGGTCACGCGTCTGTGCTGCCCGCTGCACAAGGCACAATGGAGTCATTGACTATTTATTTACTCCATACAACAAGGCCTCCGTTGACTTAATTACGGGAGCTTCTCTTCCACCACCGCAGGGATCTTTAAACGACTAAGGGACTCTCCATTGCCACTAACTTTTCTCTCCTTAACCTCTTTAAAACCCGGGCAGGCGCAATAGGTATATAGGGAGCTTTGAGAGCCAGGACTGGTGACCAAGAGGGTAGATGGGTTTTGCTTGAAAACCGAGTAGGGTTTGTCACGACTGAGTTTCTGCGTGTTTCAGGTCTGGTCTGAGCCAGACGCTGGCCCACTGGCAAGGGCTTACTCTACGAGGGCTTCAGAGAAGGGAGCAACAAAAGGACACAAGCCTGTTTCCAGTCCGGACAGCTGGTCCCCGAGGACGTGGAATCTCTCTACATTTGGACCTTCGGAATTAGAGACTGGAGTTCCCGCAGGGATGGGAACAACTCGGAGACTCAGCAGAACCACCGGGATATCACCCGGCCCCTTCTTCACCCAGCACTTTGAAAACTGACTGCCGGCCCCGCGCGGCCCAGCCTGTTCCCGCTCAGCTTGGCTTAAACCTCCTAGCGAATCACTGCTCTCCAGCTTCCTCTGGGGGCAACTTGAAAAGTCTCTGCTCTAGTTAATATTGTAGGGCCAAGGATAAAATAGCAACGGTATTGAATAGATGTTGACTTTTCCGACCCAGAGGAGCGGAAATCGGGGATTGTTTGCAGAAGCTAATCTTTTCTACTGAGAAGCCCGTGGAGCCTGGTGTGCTCGCCGCCGGCGGCCCCTCCCTGGAAGCCAAGCTGCCGGGAGCCTCGGGAACTTAGGCGCCCCTCCCCAACGCGGGCCTATTTAACAAGTCGTGTAGGGAGTTTAGCGGCCACCAGGCCTGGAATATTCCAAACAGGCTTCTTTCTTGAACCTTTGAGTCTGTTCGGCACTACCAGATCTCAAAACCAACTCCTTTGTGCGATTTGTTTGGGTTGAGAGTTCAGGGACCTAGGGGTGAAAGAAGAGTCTGCATTTAAGGTTCCAGACAGGCACAGAGACAGTCAGCCGACCTCCCTGCCCGCAGCCCCCAGACGCTCGAGAATGTGCCCTTTTTGCTTTTATGAACGGAGGCAGGAAGAGGGGCGCCGAGATTCCAGGCGTCTAAGGTGGGGGTGTACAGGCAGCAAGGGGGAAGCGCGTTGGTAGGGAACACTTCTGGAGGTCAGGGTTAGACGCAGGTCAAGATCTTACCCCGCAGACTTCAAAGGGAAATGGCAGCAGTTGTACTAAGAGGGCCGCTTTGGAGACTACCAGCTACTCGCCAAATCCTGGCAGCAGAGTTTCCGTTGCTATGGTTTCGGAGAGGCATAAAAGCCACCCCCCAGAACCAAACGTGCTTGGGCTCCTTATACATATTGTCACCACCCAGGGCCAGGCAAAGTCCTTGATTTGTATCACTTCCTAACTGAGCATTACGTTGCAGTCGCCCCATCCCTAAGCAGGGGTGTATGCTGGGGACTAAATCCAGGTCGGGGAGTTCATAACGTACAAGTCTGTGTGGGCGCCCCGAATTTTCGCACTTTCGCTCCTCCAGGCCGGGGCGGAGCGCTGCGCCCTGATGGCTGCGGCGGCCTGGGGCGTGCAAGGACCGTAGGGAAAAGAGTGCGGCTCCTTTAAAGCAAGAGGCGAGGAACCCCCGCCAGGAGGCGTGTCTGTCTCCGCCGCCGCCGCCGCCGCGGCTGCAGCTCCACGGTCTCTGTCTCCTCCGCTGCCGCCGTCACTCGCGCTCCGTGCCTGCGGCTGCGCTGCTCTGTCCCGGAGCCGGGGACTTCCCGCCCGACCTCCTCCGGCCGCTCCTCCCCGAGGACCACCCCTCCCCCTCCCCGCCCACCTCACCCCCAGCGACAGGTAAGGACTCCCCTCGAGTGGGCTCCGGTCCTGGCTGCCTCCTTAGGTGTCTGCTCCCACGGGGACAGGAGGGACCCGGGGTGGGCATTTGCCGCCTGGAGAAGAAGAAAGCAACCAGCGGCGCGGCAGAGCCGGGTGCGCTCGGGGCACCCACTGGACCGGTTCGCTGCGAGTGGCTTTGTCCCGCTCGCCTCAACCAATTCCCGTCAAGGATTCAGCTGGCTCGGTTGGCTGCAGGCGCTCGCGTTCTCCACATAAAATCATTTAATAAGTGGACGTGTCAGGAAGTGGCCTCAGTTACTGGGACTCACGCGAGGCGAAGAGAGACAGATGGCAAGAAGCTGTGTGTCTGCCTGCGGGTCTGACAAACTCCCCAGCCTTCCTTCCATCCGTCCAATCTTCCATTAACCCTGCTCCTTAGTTCCGTGCCGAAGAAGTACAGACATTCATTTTAACCGGTGCCTGTATTGAGATTGTCTGAAAAAACTCGGAGGGCGTCCCATTAGGGTGAGGGGAGTAGTGTCACCAGGGTGGATCACAAACGTCAAGAACTTTTAATGATTCTCATCTTCTGATATTTTTTATCTTCAAGGATTTCTTTACTAAACAAGGGGACCTAGCTGAGACTCCTTAGAAAATCATTTCCAATTTAGGTACTAGGGACTGTTAGAAAACTTACTACTGCTCTCCTTTTGATAACACACAGATTGCCTTCTATCATTTCTTCATCTTCATACTGTAAATATTATGTCATCAGAAATTACCTTATGGATTAATGATTAATTTCACAAGAGGTGATGGATTCATTTGAATCTTAACTAGTGTGTAGGTTAGTTGCTGGAAGATAGGTACTGATATTTCAATCTTGACTTGTCCAAGTTCATTACCTTGTAACTTTCTATAAAAACCATTTCTGTAACCACCAAGGCAGCTTCCAGTGGCCCGTAGGAACTTATAACTTGTACAAACAAAACAACACACAGAAGAAAAGTGTTAGAGAAATAAGTGATGCTGGAATTCTTTCTTACCTGTTTGTTTTCTTCTGTTCAAACCTATTGAAGATTTCACAGCTCTGAAAAAAAAAAAGTACAGGTCATGTAAATCTATTCTAATTCAATTTCTTAATTAAGATACACTACTTTTCACATCTAAAAAATAATTAAAACTCTAAATGTCATTAATCATCAGTGCAGCAGAGTGTTGGTGGAACAGCTGATATGTGCTCAGAATCACAAGAGATTGCATAGCTGCACAACATTCATAGTTAGGAAGGGTGAATTTCAAATGTGCAACGGTGTGGTTTTAACTGATATCCCCTTTGACGTTATTCTATGGCACTTCTAATGCCATGGATGAACAAGCTGTTTATTTTAGTTTAGCTGCAATACAACAGGCCACATACATGGAAGAATAGGTCAGGTGTTACTATAAGATGAGCTTTCTCAAATATCACATAACAGCAGGATTTCCATGATAAGTCAAGTGGAATTCTTAGAAAGAATTCCATGTGAAAAACTTAAAATATAGATATGTCATGGAAGAGCCTTTGAAACACCTTTGAAATTTGAGTTGTCCTGGGAAATGAATTTTTTATTTCTTGCAAAAGGCATAGGCATTGTCTTTTTAAACACTGTGCTATAAGGATTATTACACATTTGTACATGCCCCAGCAGGTGGCAGCTAACTAGAATAAGATTCATTTTCACTGGGAAAATAGAAAACTAAAATTGCTTCTCGAGTAATAGTGCCCAAGAATAAGAGGTCATTAGTAAATATAAAAATAGAGTGAAAGATGAAGCTAATGGCTTTTTGTTGTTGTTGTTGTTGTTGGAACAAGTTCTCATGAACATGAAATGTATTTTGTTCTTTGCTAATTTATTATAAGCTTGATATCATGTCGCCATTCTGTGTGGTTTTTAAATTTTTTGAGGCTTACTTTTAGACACAGCTCCTCTGTGTGTGTGTGTGCATACGTGTGTGCTTTTGCAGTTTGTCATCTCTGCTTTGACCTTGGAAACTACAGAGCTTTGGCCCCTAGAAATAAAGGCTCCCATATGGTTAAAATGGGGAAAAAAAAAAAAGCAAATGAAACCACGAAATAGGGTGTGTAAATCTCACTATTACTAAACATATATGATCGCCTGGCACCAAATAGTGTTGTTTTTTTTTTTTTTTCTCTTTGAGAAAAGAGCAAATTACTAATTTACAAAGAGTTAAATCTGGTGACCGAATACTGTATACTAACTGTATACTAACTGTTCATATAGCTCCAGAACCATGATATATGCTGTCGGTATTGTGGAGAAACTTGTAATAACTTCAGAATTGCCTTATTATGTAAAGCATCTTCAACACCACCAAATCATTTTGTTCCAGTATTGGGGAAGTGATTTTCAGGGTTTTTGTTGTTGTTTCTGCCCTGGGAGTGAGTGAAGTTTAATGAGGAAGAATGAGAATTAATCTGATCACCCTTGTAACAGATGGAAATCCGGAGGTGGAGAATTCTAAAGCAATAACTCACTGTACATTTTAGAAATTTCTTTGGCCACTGAACTTTGATGGCATTATTCACTATTTTGAATTCCTGATGGTCTTTCAGGCGATTTTGTACTTAGAATCAAGTAGTTTAATGGTCATGAGGGAACTCACAGTTAATGTAAGTGGCTTTTGTAGTAGTATGCCCTGGAAAGGGATGGCTATTCGCACATCCTGGGTATACTAAGCAATCCCAGTTCGGTCACACTGAAATATACACACAACACAGTTGACAAAATAGTCCTTTTGACAATGTGAACAATATAATAATTCAAACTGCCAGAATCTGTAATAGTAGAAATATGCACATTGTCACTTCAAATGGCACATTACCCATTCAATGTACAACTTTCAGTGCTCTGCCCCAGAATAAATCCAATGTCTGGAGCGCTGTCCGCGGTACTGAAGAAAGGTTGTCTCCTGTCTTGCAGAAGTTCAGTTGGACAGGTGCGGTTGCTGTCTGTGGTGTTGAAGCCTTTTGGATTAGTTGATTGATGTAAATGAACTTAATTTAGCATATGTGCAAAATTGGTTCTTTGGGGACCAATTAATAGAAAAATTTGTGATAGGCTTTTTACTGTTTAATTTACTGTGTGAGAACTTCATGAATCTGGAAGCTTGATCTTTCACTTTTCAACTACACACCCAATAAATAATCTCACAAAAAACTAAATAGTTTAGAGTGCTAGTTTTAATTGTAAAACTTACAACTGTAATGTCAAATGTCATCATGTTAACAGAATACATGAACAAGGAGTTATAGTACATTTTGTTTTCTGAAGTTCTGTTAAATGCCAGCTACACTGCAAAACTGCAGTATTTTGATTAGTCAAAACAGAACTTGCTGTTTTCAGGTAGTGGATATCAATTACATTGACAGATAAAAAAATAAGACTAAGACTATATATTGTTGCTCTGGCAGTCATTATTATCTCTGCTAGCATCAAAAAGAAAAAGAACAAATAGAATGGAATAAATGAGACAGCAAATACAAGACAGAACATGTTGAGCTGTACATGTTTTACAAGAGATATTTTAAATGTGGACTGAAGGAGTCGCTAGATACCCTTGGTTTTCCCACAAGGTGTTCCTTTTAAAGTGCTCAAATAGTCAAATTATTTGATTGAATTGGCTGCTACACTGCAGAACTAGCCATTCATGATACTTATTTTTGACACTGCAGTTATGCCTCCATCTTAAGAAAGATCAATGTCTATTTAATGCTTTTATAAAATGTAGGTTTATTTTCAAATCAGCATTTTATAATATTTTAAGAAAAATACATTCTAAAAAAACCACCATGATGGAATAAAAATATTACATTGTTTTCTTGCTATCTGGAAGACATAGTATCCATATCATTCTTTTAAAATTTAGATATCTGTCAAATATGATATGATCTTACATTTTTTTCATATGGTTTAACCTCTGCTCTGTTAGTTGATTATGAAAAAATGATTAATTTTAAGATACAAATCCAGCGATTTGCCTTTTGTTTTCCCTGTTCACTTAAAAATATCACTATCTATCTTCTTTTCACTTACTACTGTCAAATATTAGGATTGTATATTTTTACCTACATGCATGCAGGAGAGCATATTACCTATTTCAATAATAAAATATATTCTATGTTAAACAAATATATATTTCTGTACTTTTTTTCTTGAATAAATTGCTACTTGTGGAAGCCAAAACAGTCACTGTCTGTGGACTCTGAATATTCTGATCAGAACACTAGAAAATAATAAGGTATTTTTGAAAAAAACTGTGACACAGTGTTGCTCAGGCTATGATCCCATATTTCACCTCTGAAAAAAATATTCAGAAAACCAAAATGAGAAGAAATTTAGGCATAAATTATTGAAGTTTTTGGAGTTTGCTGCACCAATTCAAACATTATTTCCTTTAATATATGCACAGTTATTTTAGATAAGCTTAAAAATGGGTGGGAAAATATGATTCCTTTATTTTAATTCAACATTTCCCCCCCTAAAAGGCTACTTGCAGAAATCTTATTTCTGGTTAACAGTCAAGGAATGTCCCACTCAAGTTTTTAAAGACTATCTTTACGCCTTCGGTTACACTTTAATCTGTATTCCTGGGCAAATATTTCAAACTATTAAAAACCCTCTTTTAGCCTAAAATAACTACGTTTGCAATAAACTATTCTGTCTTAGAGACCACTTCCTTTTTTACAACTCCTAGGCAAAGAGACTTTGACTTCGCTTGTCATTTATTAAAATTCATCTGTTGATGTAGGGAGTCCACTTGCATACATCAGTCACTAGCTTAGTAAAGTCTCTTGGTGAAAATAAACGCAATTTTTCCCACATAAATCCGATTTTCCTAAAACTCAAGGTGGGCGATCAGATCGGTTGCATAACAGATATTGGGAAGCTCACTGGCAGGGAGCCTTAAGAGGCGAGCAGCTATCTCAATTTTTCTTACTTAATCTTGGCTTCACGTCAGAAGCTGTGCAGCAGTGCAGTAGAATAGGGCCTGGCAAAACCTTTGCGAGCAAAGCGCCTTTTGTGTTGGGACTGTGGCTCGCTACCGACGCCTCGGCCATTTCCAAGGCTGGATTTCCTATTGATTTTCCTCCTCCTTTGCCTCCCCAGACTCGCGCGGCCGGACGTTGTGGGTGTGCGTGCTGGATTTCTCCCGGATGCTCCCCGACTAACATGGATGTCCCACCATCCCTTGCAGTGGAAGGTTGCTCCTTGGCGCAGTGAGTGAAGAACATGCAGCGATTGCTAATGGGTTTGGGAAGCGGAGACTCCTTCCTCTCTCTGTGACCATGCCGTGATCGCGTCTGCGGCCACCACTCGACGCATCCTCATTCCGACCCGTACCGGGAGCCTAACGCTAGATCGGGGAAGTGGGTGCCGCGCGTGTGGACACAGAAACACCATGAAGATTATTTCCCCGTTTCTAAGTAATCCAGTCTTCAGGCGCACCATTAAACTCCTGCTCTGCTTACTGTGGATTGGATATTCTCAAGGAACCACGCATGTATTAAGATTTGGTAAGATTCCCTATCTCTCCTCGTCGCCTGGTATCCGGCTCAGAGGCAGCCGTATGTAAACAGGCGTGTGAGCTCTCCGGGCTGGTGGGCTCAGTGCATTTCGACCGGTTCGCTGCTCCATCGCCTTCCCGGGTTTTAAAGGACCCCACCTGTGCTTTCCATTTCATTTCTTCCCGCACCTCCTCCCCTTTGTATTAAAAAAAAAAAAAATAGCCGTGGGAGGATGAAGCGAGTGTCAGTGCGTGGTAGTGGTCGCCGCATTACCTCCCCACGGTAGCCAGTCACGGAGACGGTAATGACGCTGGGGTACAGCCACCGCTGCTGCGCCTGCCAGTCTCCCCGAGAGCCTTCGGGGCTTGGCCGGCTGCTCCTTCCAAGGGAGAGAGCGCGCCAGGGTTGCACGCCTCCCAGTTCGCCCCGCTGATGAGTTAATATCTGGTAACTCTCTAGCAAGTTGGCCTCTGTCCGCTTCAGCCTGGGACCTGGACAGGTCCAGCAGTGAAAGGCGCAAAGCCTTTTGATTTCTTTTGTCATCAGAGAGCTTTTTCGGTTAATTTCACCGCTTTTCCAATCCCTGGTGTCTCTCGGGGTGCTTAGAGCTTTTAAAAATATTGTAAAGTTGAAGGCTCTACTTAACAAGGTTAAGCTGCTGCTTAACTGAAGTGAGATGGCATCCTAAGGAAGGGTTTTTGTTTTTAACTTGTGAGTCCTCCTCTCACAGCTTTCTCACTGGGCGTCCTGGTAGTTGGGGCAGAGGGAATCTGTGTATGGGAGTTTAATCTGGGTCTTTATTTCACTTGATATATATGTATCAGTGGCACTGACGTATTAGAGGAATTTATTGCTTTCCCAAGGAATCAGATTTCCTTAGAGCTCAAAGGAAAATCTAAACGTGAGACTTTGGGTGGAAACACTGGTCAGAATATTCGCTTGGAGGAAATGAAGCATGGGCAATGGTTCAGCTGCTTTCAGTGGCCAATGATGTTTCAGTAGGAGAACTAGTCAGAGAAAGTTCCCTTAAGTAGATAAGAGCTAGAGAGGAGAAAGCCAGCAGGGTAAAGAGTCCCACTATGGGTGACTCCTTTGACAGTTCAAGTGGATTTAGCCCAAAGAGTGCAGGAAACCCTATAATCCTGAGTGTGTCTTTCAAAAAAAGTAGATACATTAAGTCACCAGGCAAATTTAAATCAGAGAGTGATTGCCTGCACCTCCTGTTAGGTCAACAGCATCTTTTTTTCTTTTCCCATATGTTTTTTCTATAATGATAAAATTTATTATCTGTGTCAGGCTTTGTGGTACCAGGGTAGGAATGCTTTCACATACTAAAAAGGGAGTCCAACCTTTCCTCCCCCACCCACACATAGACACCTGGAGTCCAGAAGATTGGTAATGACAAAAAAGACAATGAGTTATAACTGGATTCCTACTGTAATAGTTTTCCTGATTTCTTCATGCCTTTAGATGGTACTTAAGCACGTTGCTCTTGGCAACAAGCATCCACAAGAAATGCTTGTTTCTTAGGATGAGATTAAACAGGTTCCTTTATCACTGGAAATGTTTGTGTTCAGCTCTTCTGCTTCAAGCATGGTAAGTGATACAGTTTGGTAGTTGCAGAATATTTTGAGTAATACAACTTACTTATTTGGAATACAGAGGTATCTTCTAAAGTGTGTTTGTGAATCAGGGTTTGAGGACTGGGTGGGGAAAAAAAAAAGAAGCCTGAGAGCCAGAAAACTACCACTAGTACTCTAAAGATTTAATTATTGCTGCTCTGGTCTTGCAGCATAATATTTGCTGAATCATTAGATTGTTACATTCGCTGATCATTTCATATCTTCATATTAAAAATCTTGGCGACGGTAGCAGAGTGTGTAGCAGCTTTCCAAAAGAGCTGACATACACACAAAAATACATCTTCCTAGACCAATGCTTACAAAGAATGTCCCTAAGAAATATGGGAGTAGGGAAGCACCTCCCCATCTGTGCCTTGATACCTTGAATCAACAACAGCCCCGTTCTAGATAACCTGTTACTTACCCCCATCAACTTCAAATGCCTTCCACGTGGAGATCCATTTTCCGTGACTTTTGACCTGAGTCATAGGGCATGATTGTGTACATTGTAATCACTGGACCATTTCTCTGTTGGGGATATTTTGATGCAAGGGCGGGAGTTTTATTTTCTTCTGGGGAACACATGTTTTGAGTGGAGTGGATGCTGGTTGCCTGAAGTATGAGCCCCCTCTTGAGAAAGGTTATTTTCAACTTCAGCTGAAAAGCCGAACTAGAGCCTCCTCCCTGGCCTGTGCCTTGGAGCAGCTGCCTCTGGGTGCGGGTGAAACCCGCCGCCTCTACTGAGGAAGTGGCATTTAGCCCCTTCCCCCATCTACTACAGCGTGGCTGGCTGGCGGAGGCCAGCCGCTGGGAGCCTCCGCTGCGGCGCTATGGCAACCGCGGAGCCCCGCGCAGAGGCCGCCCCAGCCCCCGTTCCCGTAGGTGGAGGAAAACTACCTTCACGAGCTCTATGCTGCCCTTTCCCCCGCTCCCACCAGGGCTGACTTGACCCTGCATCCTCCTATCAACGGCTGTGGATGGGGGAGCAGCTTAGGGTGCTGACCCTTGCCAAGCCCTTAGCCACCCCCATCCATCTCCCGGGTGCTCAATCTCTCGTCCATTTCTCTCTCACACGCGCGCTCATACACACACCGACAAGTGCGCTCTTGAGAAGCAAGTGAGACACTTGGGGACAATGACTCCTGTCAGGTCCCCCGAAAAACTTCCTGCAGTCGCGCCCGGAGCTCCTGTGTCCCAGCGTCCCTCCCACCCTGCTTGACCTCTCGGGCCTGCTACTCCGAGGCTGCTTAGCAAACACCTCGAGTGGAAGTCTTACGAACGCCGACCCCATGGTGCCTTCCCGAAGCTTTAAGGGGCGGGGACGCGACCTGAGGGTCAGACAAGGGTCGGCTCTTCGCGGTGGGTGGTGGGTCGTGGTTGTTTCCCCGCCTTGGATCCTCGGCTTCTTCAGAGCGACCGCCCAGCAGATGCGCTGTCAGGGGACACGGTGGATCCTGGGCAGGTCCCCAGCCCCAGGTCGCGTCCAGTGACCCTGGCCGGCGTTTCCCAGCGCGGAGCTTGCGCCACCCCCGCGGGGCCTCCGGCCCGCGCTCCCGCCCCGCGGCCGCCGGGCAGCGCTATGTAAATGAGGCACCTTTGTTCCCCCGCAGCTGCGGCCGGGCCAGGCTAGCTGCCGGAGAGGGCGAAGGCGGCATCCTTCCGTCCGCGGGGGCGTGGGCCCCAATTCCAAGGTCTCCTGGCACGACAGTGGCTCCGAGGTACTTGAACGTTTCTTTTGTTACTTTAGCCACCCTTCTCTTCCGGGTCCCCTCGACCTCTGCTCCTGGGAGCGCGTGGGGAGGAGTGGAAGCCAACTCTGGACCGGGCGCCACGCAGGGCTAGGGGTTAGGGAGGACTTTGGCATTTTCTTTAAGAAACCACTCCCCAGGCCACCAATTGTTTATGATCTTCAAGGTCGGGTTTTCCAAATTCCTTATGCGAAATGGCATTGAGAACTGCCAGGAGCAGTGAAGACTTGAACCCAAACTTTCTCCCAAACTCATGGGCCGCTTCTCCAAGCTAGTCTTTAAAGAGGAATTGAGCTTGTGGGCCACTTCTTCCCTTCAGATGTTTCCACCTAGCTTTTCTCCTAGGCATGCCAGTAGAATAGTTTTCTTAAATGGCTTCGCAGGCGAGGTCTCCCAGAGGCACTCGGACGTCCTTGGCATCGCACATGGCCACCTTCCTACACACATGCCAAAGGTGAAGGCCACCAGCTCAGGGAGAGTTCAGATATAAAACTCTGAGAGAGGGAACGGAAAGGGTTTCTACGGAAATTCCCCATATTTGCCGAATAGCCCATGTGCTCCCAGATACAATCATCAGTAGCAGATGTAGTACAACATCGAGGAATGCGAGTGAATTGGCTGGGCTTAGAAGCCGCCACTCTCTACAAGTTCTTTGAAAGAGATTTTTCTTCCTTTGGGAGGTGAGGTGGGCGGGACGGAGGAGTGGCCTTACATCTGGAAGCTGGAAAACTAGCTCCCATGGAGGCGGGGATGGGGGAGAAATAGCGGCTACTGTCTGAAACAGATAAAGCCGGAAAACCTGCTCAGCTGAGCTCTGGAAAGCAGGGGAGGGAAATCTTTCCAAGAATTGCCAACACAAGAGACACCAAAAAAAAAAAAAATCTGTCTTTCATATAAGTTCTAACTTATTGTTAAAGCTTCAAAGAATAACTCTGATGTGATCCATCAACTGAGGCACAGTCATTTCAGAAAATGACTTTGAAAAATGGTCTTTTGGTCCTCTAGAAATAGCACCCCTTCTCCACACAGACACATGGAACTCAACACGTTTTATGGCTTTGTGAGGTTTGTCTTGCCAGTGTTTATTTGTCAGTAGTCATTTCTTCAGACAGACACCTTTTGCTTTTTAGTTTAATTCAAGTGATCATTGCAGTGTGTTCATTCCCTGAATTCTCAGATGACACTGTTTCAACATTTACTCAGCACAGGAAAGTTAATGTGAATTGCTCCCACACAAAGGAGGAACATAACATAGACCAAACACAGGATGTGTCATTGATTATCAGAGCCTTTTCAAGTCTATTCACCATCAAATAAAGTGTTGCATGTGATAATGATGACATAATCATTGATTTTTTAAAATTATCAACATATCTGATAAAGAAAATGCTTTGCTCTTTTGTGATAGAAATGCAAGTGAAAGGAATTCATTTTCTGCTTCTGTTCTCAGGATTTTACTGTGTTATTGTAGCTCCAGTTATACTTATTCCTTGGAGATGGAATTCCTTCCATGTTGATGTCTATTTTTAAACGTCCGAGCAGAAAGTAATTCACTGTCTTTGAACTGTACTATACTTAAATCATTCATCTACTACATCCATTATACCTGGGGTTTTCAGGACAGCCTAGGCTTTCTTTGGTAGGATGATCTGAATTATTAAAATGGGATTTTTGATTGTTTTGTATTTGCGTGGTGAAGCTTTATCTTCTATTGGCGTTCACTTTGTACTCCAGTCATCAAAGTACTAGAAGTGCTTCAGATGAATCTTAAACCCTAAATCTTAGCATGAAAGGTAAGGTCAAAAGAGCCGGAAAGGGAAGGAAGTAGGTGTACATCATCATTATTGACTGGTCTAGATTAAACACCGAAGAGGAAGATTTCAATCTGATAACGTCATAAGGCTTCCTGTTTTTCTTTGCTGCTTCTGCTGACAATTTTGTAAGGTAATTAAACTGGCTGATTGAAGTCACGGTGGTCATGGGGCGATAAAGACCATTTGGATTTAATGGAATTTAAAACAACAGAGCACTGAACACAACTCTTACCGAACAAGAATTTTAATGGCCCATTCCGGGTGCTGACTAAATAGAACGCCCTTAACAAGTTTAATCGAAAGGGCAAGTCTTTATGGTTGAAGACTGAGGAATTAAAATTATCCCTTTAAAAGACTCATTAATGCACTATCAAGATTTAATGTAGGTTAAATAAGCTTTCTTTAGACCTTCACCGTATACTGTGAACCTAGGTTTAGGACCAAGTTTCAGTAAGGAAATATTTTTAAGAGCTGACTTCATAAATGGAGTTATATGTGTCTCTTATTTCAAAAACAAAAGGCCCTTAAAATTCTCTGAGAATAGCTAGGGCTTTGAGGGTAGGTGTTTGTGATGAATCCTTTCTTTTTAGTAACTGAAAAGAACAAATTTGACTTTTCTTTAAAAGTTTTGTTTTTGGTAATTTTTTCTTATAAACAAAGTTTGTCTATACTAGAGAAACTGCAAAGGTAAACTTAAAAATTGTTCTACACTTTCACCTGAGTCAGAGATATTTGACTTAGGTTTTATGCCGTCTTTTAAATCCTGTCTTTGTTTTTTTTCCTAATGAAATGTCTCTATTCAGGTTTTCATACCTTGGTGCATTCATGTGTGTTCTTTCCCTGGAAAAAAGAGCAATTCTTTGCTTTATATTGAAAACACAGATAGTGCTAGTCCCATGGCCAAAGTCAAGCCTTCATCTCTGATGGGGTTATTCCTTCTAACTGCTTCTTGCCTTGTGAAATTGTCTTCTCCAACTTGTCTATTCCTTTGATTATTCTAGAAAAAACCTGAAACCCAAGTTTTAAACATCTTCCAATTTTGACTGTACATAATTGAAAAAAAATGTTTAAAATGTTCTGATTTAACCAAACCCAATGCACTCAGCTTGGTCGGAGGTAGCTCAGAGGTTGAGGGTTTTCCCCCTTCCTACATTCGCACTCCTCACTGATTCCCAAACAAGAAGGCTCATTTGTCTCTTACCTCACACCTTTAGGGTCAAACGTTTTATACTGTTGTATTTTCTTTCTTTCTTTTTTTTTTTTTTTGGCTTTTGTCTTTTTAGGGCCGCACCTATGACATATGGAGGTTCCCAGGCTAGGGATCGAATGAGAGCTACAGCTGCCGGCCTACACCACAGCCACAGCAACGCCAGATCCACGCCGTGTCTGTGACCTATACCACAGCTCAAGGCAACGCCAGATCCATAACCCGCTGAGGGAGGCCAGGGAACGAATCTGCAACCTCATGGTCTAAGCTAGTCGGATTCGTTTCTGCTGTGCCGTGATGGGAACTCCCATGTACTGTTGTATTTTCAAAGCGACAATTAGCTTATTAGATAAAATGAATCTAGTAAAACGGAGTGTGAGGTGAGAGAGAAGGTCCTTAAAATCTTCCTGCAGGACTTTTCATTTTCCATTTTATTTCTGTATTTGGCCTTTAAGCTCTTCTCTGTTTGCGGCAACATTCAAATATAGCATTTGCCTAAAAATTGATTTGAATCCTTTATTTGTTTAATTAAAAACTAAACATTCTTTTAATAGACACAGGTCACTGGACAGCAGAGCTGTGTGTGAAGATCTGAAAGGGTCTGGGGAGGTTGTGGCTTTCAGATAGTTTTTCCTACTGACACAAGTAATTCTGTCAGTCTTTCTTTTTGGTTTAGCATTTGCTCTCTCCTGTGGCCTTGTTTTAAGACAAGTATTTTCTGGAAGGGAGAGTACATAGTCCCTAGACTGTATAAGTTAAGATGCGTTTATTAGATCAGTCGATTCTGTCTGTGACAGAGATCCTCAGATACAAAAGAGAATACCAGGTGCCTAAGGAAGTGCTGAGTGATTAGCACTGATGTGAAGGAGAGGCTGAAATAAAAGAGGAAAGTCAAATGCCATTTGATACAGTCTTTTCTGGATTTACTGCCAGACATTTCAGTGCATTGTGAATTGACCTTTTTGCTTATATTAGTCCAAATCTTTGAGCGATGTTATAATTTTAAATAAGATGTCAATGATGTTCTTACATCAACATATCTCCTCCCAATCAAAAGATCTTTAAATGCTTTTCACACCCTTTTAAATCAACAAGGTCCTTTTCTATCATGGAACTAAAGCTAGTGTTTGGAAGGTGTTGCCTCTAATCCCCATTTCTGCCTCCAGCCAAGCCTCACTCTAGTTGTTGACTATCATAATGGGAATATTGCTCAGCTAAAATGATCAAATAAGCAAAGCAAACATTGAATGTTTCAGTAGTGTAGGGATTTGGTTTATTTTATTTATTTATTTATTTATTTACTTATTTACTTATTTTTACCAGTGAACACTTCTGTATTGTTTACCATACCTTTGTGACCCTCCTTGCCTGAAGAAATGAAATGAAAACTCTCTCAAGATGAAGGAATACTATAGAATCATATAATATCCTAGCCAAAGTGGGCTTTAGAGATGTGATAAGTTTATAGCTCAATTGCCAAGGGCAGCTAAATAGCTTGTTCTGGTCAAAGGTAGTTACTGTCAGATTTGAGACCAAAGCATGAGTATCCTGACTGCCAGTCCAGTGGGCTTTTCCTTTTCAGGGTAGCCTTTGACTCTCTGTACTTTGCATCAGTTTTAGGAAGAGTCACTGGCTCTGGTAGCTTCCCCTTAGACATTTGCCTACTTTGTTTCTTCCACTTTTTCTTTCATAGAACATTATCGCATAGATTATCACTTTTCTTCTATAGCTCTCTTCATCCACTTCTCCCATTCCTGCCAAGGTCTTCTTTCCCCCAGAGCCCAAAGATCTGCCCATATCTATTTATTCGACAAAAAGCAATTGAGTACGTATTATGTGCCAGGCAAATAGAATTCTTAGACCCAGATTCTGACCTCAAGGAGTTTGTAATCCAATTAAAGAGAAAAGACATAGACATATTAAAGTACCAGTTGAGTGGTGCGGGAAATATATACAATAGTTGTTTAAGGGAGATTACTGTGGGCTTGCGTTTTTATAGGAGAAATGAACTCTGAGACCTATAAAAAATTACGTGTGAGAAGGAAGAAGAGAGGGAAAATATTTCATTGGCAGAAGACTCAGAACAAGCAAGAAAAGGAGTTTAGGCCAAAGTGAAGAAGGTGAGCTTTGGACCAGGCTCTGGCTGACTCTTGTCAGGTGATAGACAGGGCCTTGCTTTTTCAGAGCTTTAGTATTTAGGTTATAGGGTGTGTACTTCTGTGTGTCACCCGTAGAAAGCAATTGAAGGTGAAGGGATGGGTTTGATTTGGTCTGCAAGGAGCAGCCAAGTGGTTTCTCAGTCTGCTGCTTACATTTTATGAATAAGTGGATCTCTTTTCTCTGTATTACTGAAATGGAAGTAAAGGACCCACCCTTGATCTTGATCATTGAAGCCTTTGAGAAATTCTTGGTCACGCATACTTAAGTGAAATTCTGAAATGAAATAAAGGAATGTCTTTTTAACATATGGCCATATCAAATGGTTAAACAAGGAAAAGTTTCCAGTTAATCTAAAAGAAAATGCATTGGAAGTCAATTTAAAAGTACCATCAGCTTCTTTGAGAGAATACAGTGTGTTACAAGGCATTCTCAGTGTTTTATGTCTGATTCCAAGAGACTTCCATTACCTGAAGCACTGTGTATATATTTTTATGTACACTTATTTATAGGTATAATTTTATCTAGTGATAAAATTATTTTATTACAATTTTATCAGAATTTAAAATTAAAAACAATTTAGTAGAAAGGGTACATTTAGGAATATTTTTTAATTCTACATGAATTTAGGACACCAGACCTGTCTGAGTTACAACGTTTACTCTTGACTTTGTCATCTAGCAGCTATAAATTAGGAAAAAAATTAAATTTCACTAGATCTTAACTTCCATTTCTGTAGAATGGGTATTTCTTGCTATCTGTCTAATTTCCCAGGACAGAGTTAGAATAGGAAAATGTAGAGAACTCTGGGCTTATTGGGAGAAAAAGACTTTTAGGCTTGCAGGTATAATTGTTCACTTACTGTGTATATGCAGCACAAAGTCAAAGTTGTTTTCACTCAGAACACTATAAACCATCTATGATAGAAAAAATAATCATTTAAAAAATTTGTTCTCACTCATGTACATTTCATTCAACTTCTTAAACTGTGCATAAACATTTGCAATAGCTGCCTTTTCTAAATTATTCTTGGATAGACTTCCTTGGAATGCACCTGAAGTGATTATAAACATGTTGAAAAGGAGTTATTGACCAACAGAACAGACTTTCTTCCGAGTTGGCAGTTTTATAGAAGAGCAAGTCCATAGTTTGTTTTTCTTCCTTCTATATCACGAATTTAATTGACATTATTAAATATCCAGAATATAAGTAGGGAAAAAAATCACGACTAACAGCAAAAATAGTGAACACAGAAAACATTGGAACTTAGACAGTCTTCCTAGGGCTTCCTCTTTAAGGCACAGTCGACTTCAGTGTCACCCATATTCCACTAGCCTCACCATTCTTCCTTAAGGCCCCTCTGAATTACCTTTGGCTCTTCTTTCAAGATCTAACCCTTTGCTGGGGAATGAGCAGAGAGGTGGATAAAGAGAGATGACTCCTCCCACCGCCCCCAATCAGTGGTGCCACATTAGAGTATCCAAGAGGCCATTTGAAAAGTGTATTCAACCTATACACTTATAATAGATTTTTATATTTATACATTTATAATGCATTTTTATATTTAGAATTTTTTTCAAAATTTTATAAACTTTAGAATTGGAAGTTTATTAGGAAAATTTCCTGGCTACGGAGGATAATAAGGTTTTGAATCAGAGCTGCCTGTCAGGAGTGGGATGGAGGAGAGGTAGTCTCAAATTTTTATGATAATCTAAAGGAGGAACGGACTAAGAGAAGGTTGAAGAAAACTCTCTTAAGTCTGATTTTGTGTTTTCTGGAAGCAGTTTTGCATTGGAGCAGAAATGATGTTGGAGTATGTGAAGTTGTCTTTGAGTTCCTGCTTCCAGTTGTGAGAGACAGCAGTATTCCATTCTGTTATCTTTTCCTGAGGATTCTGGGTTGATGCCTCAGGAAGCCTTCCTGGAGGTTAGGGGTGAGGTTTCCATCGCTCATCCTCACGCTTGTTTTCTAAGATGCATTTCTCTTCCTTTTGCTGTTCCATACCTCAACTGTCCTTTTAAATCTAGATCATTTTGTTTCCTCCAAAAGTTCTGTTTTAGATAGGGATTCTATAGAAGAAAATTCAAGCGCGGGAAGAAAATTTGATCAAATCAGTGGTTCCCAAACCTTGTTTCACATTGGAATGGAAGGAGCTTTAAATAATTTGAATTCCCTGTTCCTAAAGCTGGATATTCTGTGGTTTAAAATGTTTCATTTTTCACAGCTGCGTCGTTTTACAGTTGTGTGGTCATAGTGCCTTGACTTCTTTAGAAAACTTTTGAGAAATCCACTTAGAAGGCACAAAAGAAAACTCCCAGGCAGATGAGAAATCAATCAGTGAGCTAGATAATCCTAAGGAGTTTTTGACCTTTAAAATTTATAATCCCTTTATTTATAATGGGCAGGTACATCAGCTTTCTGGATTGGCAATTGATAATCACGACTAGCCTATGAAAGAAAAATGATCAGTACATTTGGTAGATAAGGGGTGTGGCTTGGATATTTTATCATTCCTTGAAGAATATACACAGTGTTGGGCTCTCAGCATACCACCGAAGGGCTGACTGATCCTTTAAAATGTAAGCATTTAGAATATTCATATTCACCGTAAGAGACCCCACAGCCCAAAGGGATCTTAAGCAGGTGCTATTTTACAAGTAATCTCTAAAATGATGAATAGTTGTGGGAGCGTTCCCTCTCAGCCTCCAACTAAAGGAGCCCCTAATATTATTATTTTAATATTAATATTAAAATGTTATTTTAATATTAATACATTCAATATTATTTTAATATTAAAATGATAATTATTATTCTTTTAAAATGTTGTCTTCCCAAAATGTATCAAAAAAAAAAATGCAGCAGGCATCTGCTCTAGGTAAGAAGATCCCAACTTGGTTGCCACGAATACATGTAAATGCCCAGATCTGGGCTGAAAATACAGTCCAGCCTAGACAGTAGTTCATTAGAAAACACTAGGACTAAACCATGCCCACCCTTCCTTCCAGCCCACCCCTCTGCTATACTCTCTGGGTCATCGTTAGGTCATGGTGCCAAGAGCTGAAATCTGGGCACTACTTTTGGAATGAAACCAGAATGCTCGTATATTTGTTTCAGGTGGATATTTCAATAAGTATATATACTGCTTACTATTAAAGCACAATATCTCTCCAAATTATTGGTACCTAAATATTTTCTGTATTTTATTGCCACTTAAGTAAAACATCAGTTTATCAGGTATATTCCTATAATTTAAGTTGCCATCTGGGAGCCTTTATACAGAATTATGTATAGGAGACACCTTCTCGATGGTACCATTAATAGTAGCACAATTAGAGACTGATTAGAGATTCTAAAGTATTAAAATCATCAAAATTACATGCTAATGATAATTTTAAGTTAAATATTGAAGAAAATCATTGACTTAACTCTGAGGAATAGAAAAACTTTCTTATTTGGACTCAACTATGTTTACTGATGTGTTTAAATATTGTCAGTTATTTTAACTAAAATAGTTCAGAGGGGATTTAATGATTGATAGAGTATTAATATGTAATTTCAAAAAAGTGTATATGGTGGCATGCAGCTCTCGAAGAGATATTATGAAGAATCTTTTTATAAGGCATGCATTTCATAGTAGGTTTTTTTTTTTTGCCTTTTGTCATTTTATGGCCGCACCTGCGGCATGTGGAGGTTCCCAGGCTAGGGGTCTAATCGGAGCTGTGGCCACTGGCCTGCGCCACAGCCACAGCAACACAGGATCCGAGCCGTGTCTGCAACCTACACCACAGCTCACGGCAATGCCGGATTGTTAACCCACTGAGCAAGGCCAGGGATCGAACCCGCAACCTCATGGTTCCTAGTCGGATTCGTTAACCACTGCGCCACGACGGGAACTCCCATAGTAGGTTTTAATCATATATATTCATCCAATTATAGTTCTAGAACTACTATGCCTTTCCATTTATGTAGGATAAATTTATGTGTATGGAGGATATGAAAAGAAGTTCACGGTAGAGAATACAGTTAATACATTTAAGTTTATTCAAGGATACTCATTTATTGGTTTTAGGTGGGAGTTTCTGACTTTACTAAACTTGACTGTCATAGTAGATGGTACTGGGCATGAGTTTCTCAAGTTCTTTGAATTTTATACATCTTTTATTTCTTAGTAGGTGACCAGACTACATTATCCTTTTTAATATAAACAAGGGTAGAATTTTAGCTAAGATTTCAAAGTACCATATTTTATAACTGGTGAGAGAACTGTGAAGAGAATTTTAACCCTCAAATTTTTTTTTCTGTTCTCCTGTACTGTGTATAGGGTACTAAACTTGAATATAAAAAAATCACTGTGTATTAATAAGAAAAAAGCCCTGTATAGTATAAATAATCTCTCTCCCTCTCTCTTTTGGTGCTATTCTTCAAGAAAGAGGGATAAAGCTAAATGCATTTACCATAAAATTAATGTTTTATACTGTAATTTTAAGGAAGATGCTGAAAGTTTTCTGTCAACTCTTTCACTTTTGTTTCCATTTTTGATTTAAAATTTCATTCAACAAATATGTATTCCACATTGGCATATTATCAAATTCTTTGATTATTAACATAATATAGTAATTGAAAAGCAAGATATAATTAAAGCTTCAGTAAATATGAAAATTTCCCCAAAATATGATTATTAATAATATATTATATAGAGGTTCCTAATGACTGTTTGACAATCTCAGGGCCTATTTCCTTAGAAGACATGGAGAATGACTATTGAAGAACCACTGGTAGTCTCTGCCACAGGCATCCATCCGATGAAACATTTTAGAAAGGAGTTCTTTAGAGGTTTTGACTCTGTGTGTGTTTGTGTGTGTGTGTGTTTGTGTAGTTATGAAGTAAGTCTTCATAGTACATTTAGAAAACACGGAGAAGTGTAAAAATGAAAAAAAAACCCCTCTCATAATTGTGTTATTCAACGAAAACCACTGTAATCATTTTGTTTCTATTTACTGGCCTTTTAAAATTAAAACAATATTTTGATTGGTTGTAAAAGTAATGCATAGTTATTGTAGAAAATGGAAAATATGTAAAAATTATTTGAAAAAGCACCCATTATCTGACCACAAATGTCATTTTGAGATTTATCCTTTAGCTCTTACTATATGTGTTTTGTTATTTAATTTTTTTTTCATTTAACACTTTATTGTGAGCATTCTTCTGTCATCTAGTATTTTTGTGTAACAGGTTTTTAAAGTGTCTGCCTTTCTATTATATCAATGTTTTTCATTTATTAACCAGTTCTTCTGTTACGGGGTGGTGAGCTTGGATTTTAGATTCAAACATACATGAGTTTGACCTGCCTCTGTGACTCTTGAACTGTATGACTGGATCCTGCTATTGAATCTTCCTTAGTTTCCTTTTCTTGTAAAATGGGAGTGATAACATTATTTACCTTATAAGTTTATCCTCGGCATCGAAAGAGATAACACACACAGTGCTTAGTGAATTGTTTGGCATGTAAGAACCTAATTGTTAACATAATCAATTGGTCAATCATTTAATTAATTTTGCAACACAGAGAACATTTCTGTCATTGACTTCAGGCTCATTTAGAGAAGATGCTTCTACATCTTCTGATATTCTCACAAGGATGATCAGACTCCCCAGAAGCCCTGTGTGCTTTTTTCAGGCCAACGGGGTGTCCTTTAGGAACATGAGGGGCCAGAGGATCAACCAGGACCCAGTAGGCCTTTAGAAGGTGAGCTGTACCTGGTGGAATATTCCCTTACAGTGGTAGGCCTGGCCCCCACCTGCTTCTGAAGATGAGGAGGGCTCTTGAGCACTGGTGATGAGGTTGGGCTGGGGAGGAGCAGCAGCAGTTTCACAGCAGTCTTCCCTGTGCTTTCTGATTTGCTAAGCAAATTCCAGGTGTTTTACTTGCTAATCACATTATCATCCCTGATGCTTAATTATTTTCTGTAGGGAAACAGAATTGTTTGGGGCTTTCAGGAAATTAAATTGAACTTCAGAAGCCACTTTCGCACAAGAATTAATATTTTGAAATGGGCAGTTCCTCAGGGTTTGTTGCTAGGTTTGTCCAGTTTTTTCTTTTAAGGGCATACTTTTAAATAGTAGATTTATTTTTCCTATTTATTTCAGATCATGTTTTTAAAAACTGGATATGTTAAGGCTTCATAAATTCCTAGCGAAATGGTATAAAAATGAGTGGCTGGAGCCTTTGGGATAGACTAATGCTGCAATCTAGAGAGTGGGAAATCGGAGGTGATTATGTTGGATTATGTTTTTGAGAGGAGCCTACATCACTGCAAGGAGATCCCCTCTGACCTGCTTCCCCTCTGACCTGCTCAGAGAGAAGGAGGTGGTTTAAGTGTCAGTGCAGCAAAAACATGGGAATATATTATACTGCGTAAGAAGGTGAATTTCCATGTGGCTGGTGAACACCGGCCCCATCCTCTAATAGAGCCTCTACTCAAATGCAACCTCAGCACAATTTTTTTGGGGGGATCGCTGCACCTGTGGCACATGGAATTTCCCAGGCTATGGGTCGAATCAGCTGCCAGCCTACACCACAGATACAGAACACCAGATCCCATCCGTGTCTGCAGTTCACACTGAAGCTCTTGGCATCGCCAGATCCTTAACCCACTGAGTGAGGGCAGGGATCGAACCTGCATCCTCATGGATATGAGTTGGATTCATTTCTGCTGTGCCACAACGGGAACTCCACCTCAGCACAAATATTTTCAGTCCCATTTTAATAAGACAGAGATGCTAGAGATTCTAAGTGTTGCCTCTCTGTGCCTTCCTAAACATCCCTTCTCTAGTTGCCCTGATGTGCTCCTTTTAATCTTTCCAGTTGCCTTTACATTTAATATTTTCTAATCTGCCTGTACATGAATACAGCCACACTGGAATCTTAAATCTTGACCACTCCACCTCCCCCTGAAGCGATGGGGGTGCAGACCTCTCATTTGAAAGCTGCCATGCATCAGCCTTTGAGAGTTTACAAGTTAGGAGAATCACAGTCCATTGCTAATTACCTGCTATTGCCAGGAGCCTGATCCCCACTGATCTGGAAAAGGTCTGGACAATGTGGCCAGAAAGATTGAGGTTCCAAGGCCAATTCCACCACTCATAGAGGTGTGCAACCTAAGGCATATTGCTCAACCTTTGAGTCTCATTTTTCTTTTTCAGAGAATAAAGATGATAACACCTCACTTACATGATTCTTGTGGGGCTTAAATGAAATAAAGTCCTTGCAATTAGGGAGCGTCCATAAACATCCCTTCCCTTTTTGTCATCCTGATGCTCTGAGCACGGAAGAACTGTTTAACAATATTAGCTCTGTATCCTCCAAGAGCCTACCTGTCAAATGCAGAGTTCTCTGTGTTTATTGGCTACTAGTTTTGGCTTCTGTGCAGCTGAGATACAAATTCAGCCCTAGGCTTTTATCTACAGATCTGAGAGGAGGAAGGCAGGCACCTGTAATTATATCAGTGGTGATGGGTTGCATTTGAATTGCATAGGGTGTGTTAAGGCTTTTCTCTGCTGTGTGGCTTGGGTATTGCTATAGAGATTCTGGGACTAACAGACAGTATTTTAGCAAGTATTTGCCTTTCTATTATCCATCCTAACATAATCCTAGAATCTCCACATATACGCAGGAGTTCTTTTGTTGCTCTCTGGCAGCAGATAAAAGGACCTATTTTTATAAGGTGGTCAGTACAGGGTTTAACAACCCTTTTATGGACTGGTACCAGATTATATATGGAGGGGTAGGGTGCAGATAGTTTTTCCCCTAACATTTGTAAAATTTTAGATTCAGGTTTCCATGAATCAAAATACTACCCTATGGAAGTCTGAGACTCTACGTATGGAACGGTTTGTCTCTTGCGTTTCCTTTCCTTTCTTGTTGCATTTCACGTTGCTTGGCCAAAAAGGCAGCTGTCCCTGTGATCTTTCCAAGGGGGCGTTCTGGGATGGTTGGGGCTTTCCGCGAGGGTGATGGTTGGGCGGGTGAGGGAAGGTGGGAGAGAGGAGACTCCTTTGTTCTCTCTGCTAATCCCCTTTCGTCAATCACTGTTTGTTCCTCTTTCCTTAAATTCTCGGGAAATGTCAGTGTTCTCAGCATCAATTGAATGCGAAACAGCTACTCTAAACAGCATCTGCAGAATGACAGTTATGAAATCCACAAAAGAATGAGCCCCAAGCCCAGGTTATTCTCCATTTTCTCTCATTTGTTTGAGAGCTCCAGTAACAGGGTCAACCTGACATGCCAAGGAGATTTCAGATCTTTACGGGAAAGTATGGAATGCGCTATTTTTAATGTAATCATCTCTACATGACTTCCTTACCTTTAAGAGCAGAGAGGAGTCTCAACTAGCTGTGCCCAAGATGGGAAAGAAGAAAACCTCTCAGACCACTTTCATTGTTTTCCCTCTTACTTTCTCTGTGACTTGTTCCTCCCCTGGGGTGAACAGGTCAGATGCTGTCTCCTTTCCTCTTCCTGGGCCTGGGCAGCAAGCTGATTTTACTCACCTCTCTTACTTTGTTTTATTATACGATCTAGTCTTCATGGGAGTATAGAATCTTTTCCTACTACTCTTTCACCTTTCCAGGACCCACTTCCATTTCCTTCTACTCATAATCATCCTATTTTCAATGCATCTCTTTCCCTCTTTCTGTGGCTAGTGGCTTTACTAAGTAACCAAAACCCCATGCAGGCTTATGCAAAGAGGCTGGGATGGTGGTGGAGGCGTCTGGGGTCTCTGGCAATGTGGAAAGATGGCTGAGATCGTTAGAGATTATACAGCTACAATGACCACATTTTATAAACTCTAAATCAACACACAGGTGTTACATGCAAAGGTGGATTTTTAGGCTCAGTGAATAGTATGGTTGAAACTGGGTCTGTTTTATTGCGTGTTGCACAAATAAATAATACTTGTTTAGTGCTTTGCATTCTGTATGCATTTGCACACATAGTATTTATTTAATTCCTATAATAAGCCTAAAAAGTAGGTGCTATTAATCTCCTTTCACAGATGAGGGAGCAGGGTGAAAAAGGCTAAATTACTTTTCCCAAATGTTCTGAATACTGAGGAGTTTGAAGTTGGTTTAAACTTCTGACAGTAAGTCTTCTGATCTATTGGTTTCAACAAGTTTTGGTAGAATTTAGTTGAACTTTGCTGCTCTGTGACCTAGAGTGGGCATGGCATGTCATATCAAGAACATTTTCCTCAGCATAAAGAACCATCACTCTTCTGAAATAATTCTCCAGCAGCCTTTCCCAATTCTGGTTTACTTCTTACAGAGAGAAAATGCATAGAACAACACGAGTTACTCCAATGTCTAGAGCGTGGCCCAGTGTTAAGATCCTAACAATAATGGTGAAATTAATACTGATGATAGTTACTCTTTATTGTGTATCTTCCACAGGCCAAATACAACACAGTTATTTTTCATGTTATCTCATTCAATCCTTATGGCAAGTCAATCACCCCCATTTTAGAGACAAGAAAACTGAGACTCTAAGAAGATGTGATTTATTAGGGGCATCACACCTAGTGAGTGTCAGAGTGAGAATTAAAATGCAAGTCTGTCTGGCTCCAGAGCCCATGCTTTCTGTCCTGTCATATGCATTATGCTGGCTTCTGGAATAAGCTTCAAGGACTATAAATGCGTCACTGGTATTTATCCATCCATTTATATTTATTAACTTAGAAGCGTGTTAAATTAAGTCTTATGAAATTATTAGTATTTGGCCATTTTGGACCAACACAAATGATAACTACATGTAGTGAAATGCAGTGTTTCTCAAAATGTGTTTCTCTGGACCACCTGGGAACTTGTTAGAAATGCAAATTTTCAGATCCTCTCCTAGGCCTGTGGCATGAGAAACTGAGAGGGCTTAGCGAGAAACTGAGAGGGTTTAACAAGAACTCTGGGTGTTTCTGGTACCCACTAAAATTTTGCAAACCACAAGTGGAACCTAATATGGCTCAATATTCTTGAGCAGTTGCTCTGTGTCAGGTGCTGTGTGAGCCACTGGGTTTTCAGCATGCTTGGAAATGGGCATGGTTCCTGTCCTCAAAACATTTATACTTTACTGGAAAGTTTTGAGAAACATAAATATTGTTATTCTTTTTAGCGCTATTTGTATTTTTATTGGAGTTTCTAGATCTCTGCCAAAACACTAGAGTCTTCAGAGGCAAAATAAGGATGGGAAAAGGGCAAGACCAAGCGAGAATACCACATCCAGAGATGAGGATGTGGGTACAGAAGTGGGACCCGTGCTCAGGGCACAGTGCCATCAAATCCAGGCATCTTGGACCCCTTCTCTGCCCCTTCCCTTATCCTGCCTCAAGGGGGCAGCTCTTTCGTATTCTGAGACCCTAGTGCAGGGAGGAGGAGTGCTCTAAGTCCGCCTTCAGCATGAGACAACTAGGAAAGTTCAAGGTAGGACTTGGTGAGCCTCTCAGCCAGCTGGTTCATCCAGCTACTGATCTGCTGCTACCTCTTGCTCTGAGGAGCTTCATGTTGTGGGCAGATGGCAGGGAGTCAGAAAATGTTTTGCTCTAGAACTTTGTCTTTCTCTCTTCAGTAGGCCGCGTAGCATGACATAGAGGATGGCTTCGCCTTTAGCAGCTCAGAGGTCGGTCTAGGTAATAGTTACACAGAGGGAAGAGGAGGAGGAGAGGTCAGTGGATGTGAAGAGCTATGATTGGGACCTGCCCACTGTCTGGGTCTCCCCCAGTCTAGGGGTGTGCTTCTGAGTATATATTGATTAATCCTTTACCCCCCAAAGGAAGACGTTCTTAATACTCTTCCATTTATCAAGGCACAAGTCATGAAGTTCAAAGAACTTTTTTTTTTTTTGCTGAGTAATAGTTGAAGTTCTTAGCATCCCGCATTCATTTTCTTAATTTTTTACTAGCCAACTTTTCATAAATAGTACTTAAGTACAAGTAATGAGCTTGAATGAATCCCTGCTCTTTCTAAAAGCACGCTTAACCATTTGTGCCACCAAGTTCCCAAAGAACAGGGAACAAATATCTGCTAAATATTCGTTGAAACAAAAACAAAACAGAATTTTAAAACAATCTCAAGAAAGTGAGCCTTGAATCTCACTTGGATTCCCTTCATTCCATTGGTAACAACTTGGAAAATAATTTGACTGAAAATTTCATGATGAGATTAGAATCTGAAGGTATGCAGGGAGAGGGAGGGTGCTTGGTGACGCTTTATATTTTAAATACCAGTGGCACTTTTTAATGACATTAAAAAAAGTTGCTCCTATTAGTAGTAGTTAATTTGAATTAAATTCCCAAATATAATTTCAACCTTGTTATAGAAGAAATAATTCACGTACACAAATAGCAGCAGTTGTGTACTTAGCAAAGACAGGCTGAATGCAAATCCTGCATCAGGAATGGCAGTCCCACCTCTGAGAATTCAGCAGAGTGCTCACATAGTCAGCACAGGTTCTTACCCAACTGATTAAATTATATTTCCTCGGGTTTTTACTGGGGTTGGGGATAGGGGTAGGAATTCTCAAGATATTGACATCAATGCAAGCTACTCTTGAATTACATTTTATTTGCTTGAAATCAAGATCTAGATTCTTATCACCTGAAAGACAAATCATATTTTTCTCCTGGAGTCCTTCAGAAATTGCCAGTATTACATGAATAATTCATCTTACTCACTACACATTACAGCACTTAACAAAGGCTGCGGCCAGAATCCCCTCCTCAGGGGAAGCTAATTTGGAGCATCGTTATGGCTCTGATTTCTCAATGTTTAGCACTTTTATGACCTACCTGATGAAGTCTTCCTTTCTTTTTCAGTCCTTTTAGAAAAACACTTCAAGTTTAACGTTTCTTTAAGTATATTCTTGGAATGAAATAATACTAGCCTTTCATATTTACTCCACCCCTACTCCATGTATTGAATAAAAAGAAAAAAAGATAAATAAGAAATAAAGAGATACTTTTGAATATAAATTCAGTATACTTCTCACACATATCCTTAAAGCTCAAATGACATGATTTTAATGCCATGTGTGTATTTCTTCATGAATTATTCAACTTTAGAACATGACCAGGAAAACCAATTTGTGAATATATTTTTGGACACCTTTTAGAATTCAGTATGGAGCCTTTTTTATGCCTTCTTTGAATTTTTTTCGTATGGCTCTTATGGGAATTTATATGAACCTTCATGTTGCCATAGTACGTCAGTGCTCTCTTGGTTTTAGTTTATTACAATTTGGGATGTGTCCTACCAGAGAGCAGATGGGCTTGTGTACTGTAGCACATGCTAAATAGAAAAAGTCTAAAGGCAGTGCTGATGACCCAGCTGACTCCTCCAGTGAACTTCAGCCTTTGTGCCTTTCTCTCTTTCTTTCTCCATCAGTTCACAACGCCACAAGACAAACCCTTGGCCAAACTGAACCCTCTTAGACACTTCAGGTTGGAACTAGGGAATTCCTCAATGACTCTGTATGGAACACAACTGAGTCTCTTTTCCATACTGATTTAGTTTTGAATATCTAGAGGGAATCCCATTTACTCACATGGTGGGCTAACTAAGCTTGTTCTTAGGTATTCTTTAAAAAGCCTTATGTGGTATTCCTAAAAAAGAAGAAAAAAAATGAACTTCCTCATTTTCAGGGCACTTGGCCAACATGCATGTGAAAAGATGTTCAAGTTTACTAGCAGTCAGGGAAAGGCAAATTGAAAATAAGCGATATATCACTTCACACTCATCAGCCTGGCAAAAATAGGATAGAGCTTCTGCATATATTGCTGGTGAGGGTGTGGGGGAGAGGGTACTTTTATACATTGCTGGTGGAAATGTGAAGCATTACAGCCTTTTCAGAAAGCAATCTGGCGGTATCTATTAAACTTAAATATATACACATAAGCAATATACTTGTAAGAACCGATCCCATAGAAATAAAAGCACTGTGTGTAAAGACATAAGTAAGTGACTGTTCATTTCAGGGTTGTTTGTTGTGGCGAAAAAAGAAATACAGTAAATTTCTATTAAGAGAATCCTTGAATAAATTATATGCTCATCCCATGTGAAATTTTCTCTATATTAAAAAGAACAAATTGAGACTATACCAGATGACTTAGAAGGTTTTCCAAAAGATACTGTTGAATGAGAAAACAACCTGTGTGTGTGTGTGTGTGTGTGTGTGTGTGTGTGTGTGTAATTGTCCTCTTTTTTTTTGGTAAAACTGACAAAAATCCACATGTAAATACATGTGCATATGTTATGTCTGACTGTTCTGAGTGACTCTGTGTGTGCCCATGTATTGTATGAATTTGTGTCAATACACAGAAAGACTATGGATTTTTAACATAGATGCCAGGAGGAGAAAAGATATGGGTATGTATGAGAAATGTGGATGTGTGTGAGAATATCAAAGGAAGAAATCAGGCTAAAAAGGAAAAGAAGGAAAAAAGGAAGAAGTACATGAACATACTTAGGCATCTATATAAGGATATGTGTGTGTGTGTGTGTGTGTGTGTGTGTGTGTGTGTGTCTGTCTGTCTGTCTGTCCGTCTGTCTGTCTTTACAGGTGCAAGTGAAAAAATTAAAATGGAAAAATGAAACTATCCTTGGAAGAACTCCCTGTCATTCATAGCTTAGTATAAATTTGTTTAATCGGATTGCTTTCGTCTGATTTTGACAGAGGATAGAGGAGAAAAGAGAGGTGATATTTAGGGGTGAGAAGTTGGCAGAAAGCAAGCAGGTCAGTTGGAATATGGAAACAGTTGGGCTTTGAAGCCTGAAGAGACCTGAAAGCTCAGAGACACCTTTTCTTTGTTTTAACTTTGAGGTTTGCCCTTTAGGAATAGAGATTAGCTGACTCCAAACTGAGTTTGAAGAAATCCTGACTTGACATAGCTCATTATCCTCGTTTTTGTAGAGTGGATCACAAATCCACAGGTAGAACTATATTCAACATATATAAGGAATTTGGATCCTTACACATTGGGACAGCACTGAGCTATTTATCTTTAAGGAAGTGTTCATTAAAGCTTTAACTACTTGTATGGTCTGGGTCCCTTCCCAAGAGGAGTCTTCCCAAATTTGGAATGAAGTTTAGCTGTTGGAGTAGAAAATGTCTAGAGCCAAAGTAAGGCTTATGCAGATTACTCATGAGGGCTTGGTTCCTCCTACAGAAAATATATACATATGTGGGTTGTTGCTGTTTTCTAAAAAGAAATGGGAAAGTAAATTTGCAATGAAGTATTTAGAATTAAGGCAAATTCTATGAATCTTATTTTACTCAAATTTTTGGTGATGCAGTGAATACTGTAGAACAATTAGTTGTGTTAATGTTGACCAGTGCTGGATCGTGTCAGTTTAATTATGTTTTAACAAATGTATTTTATTGTATAATATATATATAAAATCATATTTCATAAAACATAGAAATTTGAGATAGCACAATAAATTACCTGTAAGAGCAACACTTCACACAACCACTGATAGTATTTAGTGTATTCTGTTCCATTTTTTTCTTTAAGTATGTGCCACATTGTGATTATTAAGTTTTTTCTCTAAGTCCTCTAATGCCTAATTCAAGTCTTCACTGCCTTCTGCTTTGTCTGTTGAGATATTGTCCAGCACTGTGCTTAAGAAGATGGGCTCTGGAGCTAGATCATCCTGGGTAAAACCTGAAGTCTTCTGCTGTTAGGATTCTTAATGCCTCTGCTTGTCTCTGGCCTGTAAAAGGGGTAATATTAGTTACCATACAAGTTTGTGGTAAGGACAGTAGTATCTGTTAGATACTAAGTACTCAAAGATTGTAACCCTTGTCCTATTTGATGCTTCACCCACCCTCCATCTACCCTATGCATCACTGTCACATTGGTTTTCCTAAAACTTAGTTTTACTAATCCCCCCCACCACTTCTTCCCTCTTACCTTCCAACTTTCATAATGCTACTTTCCACAGAAAATCCAAACTCTTTGTCTTGACATTTAAAGTCCTACATAATCAGATTTCAAGAGACTTTTCCAAAGTAGTCTGCATACCAGACAATTCAAACTACATGCAATTTTTTTTTTTAAAGGTCCAGTGTAAGGTTAATATGTGATATATTAGCATCTCATGAAGCACAGGAACAGACAGCAAGCTGGAACAATGTCTTAGGGAACCCTGCTGTGCCCAAAATTACCTTTTTGTTTGCAAGATTGCAGGAGGCCCTTGAGAGGGCCCTGTGCAGCTGGGATTGGTGGGAGAGCCTTGGGGAAGGTTGGGATAGAGGCCAGTTATCACCTGGGATGAAAGTTATCTCAATACATTAACAATTTCCATAGCCAAAATGAGTCGTACCAACCGAATTTCAGCCCTGACCAGGTCCCTGCCTCTTGACCCACCCCCCCTTGCTTATGGAGCATTTGTTGAAATTCCTATATATTTGAGAAGACCCTGATAAATGCCTTCACTCTTCACTCTTATTGCTTTCCCTTTCTGGAATCCCAGAGCACTCCCAAATAACTCTGT
Source organism: Catagonus wagneri (assembly GCA_004024745.2). NCBI lineage: Eukaryota > Metazoa > Chordata > Mammalia > Artiodactyla > Tayassuidae > Catagonus > Catagonus wagneri. The sequence continues at coordinate 1,519,705 of PVHT020000080.1, forward strand.
TTTGGAAGTTACACATTTGTCTGCCTTTTTGGTAGTTAATTCATACATTAATGCATATAATTACATAGGGTTATCTAACTAGCTAGGAAACCTGCCTGAAGGCAACGACCATAAACTTTTAACCCCTGCATCCATACCTTGGTACACTTATCCTAGTGAGCAGCCTGTCAATAGAAATGTTGAACCAACACCATTCAATATACATTTTTTTTCCCTGGAAAAGAATGTACCTAGCCTTCTAGCACTTTTGCACACTGGTTGCAAATGACCAGGTTTGAGTGAGGATAGTATTTTCTATCTGTAAATTCTGTGACGAAATAAAAATCTGAAATGTTTTATAAAATTAACTGATTCATTCAAGTGGATTGATCAGTCTGTTGGTGAGTGATTTGTCTGTGACTGTCAGCCAGTCAGTTTGCCTGTTATTCATTTATTCATTCATTCAGTGGATGCCAACAGTTCATAACTAAAAGATATTGGTGGTCTTCAAATTGTTGTAAAATTTCTGGAATGATCTGATGGATCACAGAGGCAAAATGTAACATTTTTAACCCTCAGGGTTATATACTTAGGAAGTGGTTAGGAGCCATCTTTTGTTCCGTACATCCTGCCATGATGCTTTTCTTTAATTAGTTCATTAGGAATTAATACTTCTTTTGGAAGTAATACTACTCAGTCTACATTTTAGCAGAGAAAGAGTTTCTCGCAGTTACATAATGAAATTGTTAACACTATCAAGCAATTTGAAAACTTCCACTTTTATGAAGAACCAAGCAGGAATGAAAATCCATGTGTTAGTTTTTTACAAAAAGCAAATATAATGGGAAGCCAAAAAACCATAGAGTTTAAAAGCAGAAAGTAATGTAAAAGTCACTACAAATGATCCCCACATTTCCTCCCCTAGGGAATGTGGGCGTTAGTCCCTGACCAGTGGTGGTTTGCAGCTGAGGGGTGGGGTTAGACCCTCCCCTGTGTCTCCCCGCTCCCTCTCATCCATTGCCTCACACACTCGTTCTTTGAAATTTACTTTAGGATTCTGGTTTCTTTTCTCGATTCTTAGGTTTCTTATTAGAAATTTGCTACAATGAAATTCTAAGATAAAACCTTATGAATAATCAAATAACTTTTTCCTTTTTTTCCTTTAGAGCCGCACTTGTGGCACATGGAGTTTCCCAGGCTAGGGGTCTAATCGGAGCTACAGCTGCTGGCTTACGCCACAGCCACAGCAATGCCAGATCGAAGCCGCGTCTGCCGACCTACACCACAGCTCATGGCATCGCTGGGTCCTTAACCCACGGAGCAAGGCCAGGGATCAAACCCACAACCTCATGGTTCCTAGTTGGATTCATTTCAGCTGTGCCACTATGGGAGCTCCCTTCAAATAACTTCTTATTTACCAAAAATGAAATATGTTTATATGTGTACCTCAGCCTGAATCCAACATACTAAATTTTTTTCTGTTGCCATTTCACTGTACGTTCTCTTGGGAACAGTACACGTCTTGGTGATCTTGGTGTCCCCAACAGCATCTAGTGGGAATAATACATGTGAACGGGGTCAGATCTTTTGCAGTTAAAATGCTTTAAAAGTGGCTGTTTGCCTGTTACTTCTAATGTAAGCTCTACAAGAAGCTGGGTTTTGTAAGTAGCATGTTAAGAAGAGAGCAGTAGTGCAGATGAAAGAGAGAACTCACATAGGACTAGGAAACATGATACCCTTGTTACTCGTAAATATTTCATTAGCACTTAACTAAAGAGAGGTGTAGAGCCCACCCTGACTGCGTCTGCACTGTCCTTCTTCCCTTATGTTTTGAGCAGGGCGGTTCACAGCTGTGAGTCAGAATGGTGGCATAAGGACCTTTGAGCTTTGATAATAGACCAAGAATTATCTTGGCAGAGAAATGAAGAGTGGTTACTACTGAGAGTCTAAAAAGAAAGTGCTAAGTAGATAATTAACATCTTTCCTCTCAGTGGCAACCTGGAAAAGTTCTTGGTCAGGAGCCATAAAAAGGTCTCAGGCCTGTAAGAAGGGAAAAAGATAACAGACTTCGTCAAGGAAAGGAGGGTTTTACCTCAGGTGTGTGCTTGTGTGTGTGTGGAGGAGAGGGAGTGTGTGACCTAAACAGACTTTTGAGTCATGTCATTATTTACCAGAGTAGAACTTGTGTGTGACATCGCTTTGGCCATTTGGAAAATGGCAATACGTGTCTTCACTTTGTCGCTCAGCTTGCTGTGGCTACCTTATAACTATCGATTTAGCATTCCTTGTAAAGAGGAGAGATTTCCAACCCTCAGTTAGGTTAAGGGGCCTAAGGCTTCTGCACATGGCAGCACTTCCTGTTTAGTGTCATCCCAGACTGGTTTTCTTCTGACGTGGACAGTTAGTACTAGGAGTCCTAGAAATGCTTCATATTCATATTCCCAATAAAATATAATTCCTCAGTGTAAAAGCAGGCTCTCCATTCCCTGCTACCTTCCAAATACAGGAAATTAATAATCCATTTTGAGCAATTGTTAAAGAAATGAACACTCTTTTGCACAATTAAGAATCGTGTGTCTGTGTAATTGGTGTTTTTCTCATTAGATCCTGTCCTGCTTATCCCCAGACACCACACGCTCTCATGTTTTTCTCCCCTTCTTCAGAGCCTTCTTCTGGGGCTTTCTATCTGTAATTGAATAAGGCCTGTCTTCCAGCATTTTATTATGTTGTAGATTTTTCTCTTCTGCTTCCCCTAGGAAGAGATGCTTTATGAATCATTCATTCAGCTAATATTTACTGAGATCCTGCTCTCTTCCTGGCTCTGTCCTAGGTGCTTGCTAGAAAGATAAGATCTTCAATCTCATGAAATTTGTATTCTGGTGTCCTAATTCCTGGGACTTTCCTTTGGGTAATTATTCAGACAAACTAATTTGTGCTGTGGTATCAGTTTCAGACATTGGATTAAGTGATATTTCCTGTCCTGATAACACTCAACGGCAGTCTACTCTGTAAATATTCATTCCACACCTAATGGTGTAGAAAAGATGAAAAAGGTTCAGTTCCATATTCTGCTAGTCCAGAAGAGGAGATTGGTACCTAGGTATTCAGGGTGACATTTAAAAATAATTGTGCACTTCTGCTTTGCCTTTTGGGGAAGACATTCATCCTAGTTTCTTAAGACATCTGTCTGCTTAGGGTAATAGGAGGGGCTGATGACTAGGATTTGTAAGAAAAGACCATGATCGTTTTTTAGTTTCTGTCACTCAGGAGTAGGGCTAGAGAGCACAATAATAATCATACAAATGGGGCTATTTTCTTGAGAAGAGGTCTTCTAAAGATTCTTTTTCTTCCCCTTTGGCAAATCAACAAAAGGCACGGAGAACGTCTCCACAATTAGGTCTGCATAGAGACAGAGAAAAGAATATGTGAATCAGAGAAAGAAAAAAAGGCAAGGCACCTCACTTCTCAGACTCTCCGATTTTAAGGAGTTGGAGGAGGAGGAGAGAGAAGCCTGTCCCAGAGGCTGAGGCTCGGCCTAGACACTGTGTTGAGAGGTGTGGGTCTTTCCGGACAGGAGTGACCAGAGGCAGAGGCTACGGAGGGCTTTGGGGCTGGCAGAAGCCGGAGGGAACTCTTCTGCAAATTGGAGGCAGAAATAACGACTCTGGGGGCTGCTGTGTGGATCGCACAAGAAAGGTATGTGAGGTATACAATAAAGTACCTGGCGTCTACAAAATGCTTGGAAAGCACATTTTACCTCTGTTTCTCTCCAGTTTGCCTGCTGGCAAGATTAAAAAAACTAACTTCCTCCAGGTTTGAGAAGACTGGAAGCACAAAGACCGTCCTGGCTTGCTGCTTCTCTAGCTGTATGACCTTGAACAAATTGCTTAACCTCTTTAGCCTCGATTTCCTCAGCTATAAAATGAGGGTAATGTTGGCAACTACTTTGTAGGGAGGATAGGTGGATTGAAAGAGACAACATAGAAAATGGGCTTCGTCCAGTGACCCGTATGTGTAAAGAGTGTAATAAATGTTTATTATGTCTGAAAATAGAAATCTATATTTTTTTGTTTCTTCTGTTTCTGTGTGTCTAAAACTTAGCTTCAGTTGTTTTTCTTCATCGAAAGGTACCTACCTCAGGTATTTTTTTTCCCTTATGGTTCTCACTGTTTTCTGGGTGCTAGAGAACAAGATATATGGCTTTGTGTTTAGAACGCCACTGCAGAGCAGGTGGTCCGTGCGGATGAGAACTTCTTTTCATTCTGAACCTAGAGGTGAGCAGTGTGATTAAAAGCGAGAGCTCTGCATTTATTTATCCTCTATTGCCTACATTTGCAGTCACCCAGTTAATGATCACCAGTTGCCTATGCAAATTACTCCCAAAGGTAGCTTAAGGAACACTTTATGAGTCCTGCAGACCAGGAATAGATCTTAAAATAGTGACTAGAGATTAAATGTCGCTCTTAACTCTGCTAGAAGAAACAGTGCATGACTGGTGACAGCAACACATTTTACTGTGACCCACTGATAGGGGGATATATGTGCTTCATGAGACCACCCTTAAATGTAGAATTATGTAGAGCTAGGTGATTTTTTAGGCACTGACAAGCAACAGTGCAAAGTGGGTTTCCGTGTTTGCTTCTTATTCCTGTGGGTGGGATGAGCCATTGGCCATAGAATTCTAGAGGCTTCAGCAGAAGCTCCAGCTAGAGATGAGGAAGAGAGGGTGCCATGGAATATATGTCCTGGGGTCACTGCTGAGCGAAATCCTGGAGTCAAGCCTGGGAGACATGACCCTTGTCACCTCCCTGGAAATGGATCCTCAGAAAAGTTTCCCTCTTCTCAGAGAAACTCAAAATAGAAGAATCTCAGAGCTGGAAGGGATTTTGAATGCTAGTGGACATCTAATTCAAAGTACCTATAGGTGTCTGATTCCCTGAACAGAAGAACTGACATGCAGACTTTTTTTTCTCTCTCACTATTTTGAATCTTTCTCTAAGAGAAAACACAAAAAGAAAATGAGTCATTTATGTTTTTTCTTTCTGAGAAGTTTGTGAATCGTGGGTAAGATTTTATAGCTCTAATGAATTTATCTTAATGGTTTGAACATCACCTTTTAGACACGGAGATTTAAAACATATTCTTTTCCTATCACTTTCTGGAAGGAGACCAAGCTTTCCATAGGTGAGGGGGATTTTCCTGATCTTCCTGTGATAATCTAATACATCACATACTTCATCCCTTGGAGGATTGCCCTTTTGTCTTAAGGGTCCATCAGTGAAGGCACCACTGCAAATGGGGTACTTCTCTCCCCAGGTGGTCACTGTGATCCCAGGAGGGAAAACAAAAACCACAGGATGTAAAGAATATTTTGCTTATTTCCCTGCAGCTGTTCTGTGAGGACCCTGAGTAGTTGGCAAATCTATTTTAGCTCCTGAGGAGGAATCTGAGGAGAAAAGAAAATTCTGTCCTTAGAGATTTTGGTTGTTCAAACTGAGCTTGCATTTTCAAAGAAAATAATAGATCACATAGTCCCAGCTCTTGGAGTTAAAACTGTTTCTTCTTTTTCATCAGTGCCATCCCCCCGACCCCCGTAATTGTTTCTCAATGAGATTGTTGAGTTATTTCATCCAGAGCCATGAAGGTACTTTTCTCTTCTTCTTTCATCTAGTGTGACTTGGCAGTAGTAACAGTGTCTTCAGTCCTTAGTAGCTGTTGTGAACCATGGACCATTCTTAGCTTTGCCTGATGCTGGCTCTTCCTGCTGTTCAGAGCAGGGATCATTCCCTTCAGGACTCAGTCTCCACCCATCCTGCCTGAACTGTGCCAAGAATTAGACAGTTTCCAACTAGCTACACTATGAAGACATGATATTTATTTATTTATTTATTTTTGCAACAGAAGAAGGTTTAAAACAGACATCTTAAACCAGGAAATAGCTATGGTCCGGCCACCCCTATCCCAAGTAAGCCCACTCTCCCAGTTTTAGCCTTGTGTTCTGGAAACCGTTTCTCTCCTGGTGTGCGATGAGACCTCTAGGACTCTCTGTCTCTTCTTCCTTTTCCGTTGCCTCTATGCAGTGGCTCAAGTGATTTCCTTTACACACACGATTTCTAAATCTCTCTCTAGTCCTGGCCTCTTTTCATGCCATCAGAATTTCCTCTGGCATCTCAAGAGTCATTGCCCAAACAGCACTCATTTTCTTCTTCCTGGAATTGGTGTTCTTATTCTTATTAATGCTATTGACATTCTCCAGTTACTTGGACTCAGAATATTGGATTCGTCTTTGACTTTTTCCTATCCCTACTCTCAAGCTGAACATTTTCCAAGCCTTGAAGGCACTTTCTCTTCAGTGCCTCCTGGATCTGGCTTGTGTTTACCTTCATAGTTAGGAACTTATTATTTTTTTTCATGTGGATGCTTACACCTAGGCTCCCGATCTATCTCCATTCCTCTTTTATTTCATATAGAAATATTAAAATGTACACCTCATTTTTTTTTAAGTTAGGATCTATTGTTTATCCTTTTTGAAATTAAGCTTAAGTTTGTAAGTGGTAATCTTGCTTATTGCATTTCAAATAAGATTTGGTGAATAAATTCTATCTGGAATTCTTCAGGAGTAAAACTTTTGAACAAGTTGATGCATTTATATATACTTAAATTTTTATATGGCTGGCTACATTGTGCTAATTATGTATTAGTTTTTATTAGATAAACAGTTTTTTTTTTTAAGCTGTGTTTTTGAAGGTTCTTGTACCTTACATTCCTCCAGTATGTTTTTTGGTATCTTGGAATATTCCACAAAACAGAAAGCTTGACTGAAGTGATGATGGCTTTTTTTTTTTTTTCTGTACTGAACTCTTAGTGACATTGTTACTTTCCTTTTTTTTTTTTTTTCAGCTGCAAGGCTGTGCACAGAGACATTTAGCATTTGCCTTGTGAGAAGAATGTTCTGTGGCAAAGCTTGAACAGAGTGGGGGTGTGGTGGATAATTAGGTTTCTTCCATATTTAGATCCTATGATTTATGTTACCCTTGCTCTTACTGGAGCAAGATTTTTATGTGGGAACAAGTACTAGTCTGGATAAAGAATATGTAATTTGGGGAATTGGTATCTTCTGCAAGTTTTCAGATTCTTCTTGGTTCATCATGTATAATCTTTTCCTAGAACTAAATCACCTGATTTAAGATCTTGTAGTTTTTCTTGTTCTTTAATAATTAGGGGATTTTTTGAGTAAAAATCAATAGTAATTTAAAGTAAACAAAGTCCTAGATGATTTAAATTATATTGTAAATTTCTTCTAAATTAAAACTAGAAATGGACTATTTTATAGTTTTAGAGATTTTCATCTAGTTCACAATTGTGTGATATATTGCATGCAGTTATTAAAACACTTTCAGATTTAACTACCTTTGGACATATATGTTGTATTTTGTAAACAGATTAAAAAAAAAATGCTCAGTGTGCTTATTGCAGCCAGTTGTTGGCAAAGAAATTCCCTCAATTTACCAAGGACTGAAGGAGAGGTGTACAAGTCCTGTGACTTGAGGCTAGTAAGTAGTCAACAGACCACATTACTGCCTTATTTCCATTCTCAGAAAAATCTTCAGATTTTCATTCTCACACAAGGGAAGACATTACCAAAGATGTCCCTTTGCATTCCTTCACTGGGCCCTATTTACTTAATGGAAATCTTAACAAATATGTTCTTTTTCCTTTTATTGATAATGGTCTAGCTGCCTAATGGAAGTATAATGTAGGCATCTAATATACTTCATAACTGCTGAAAGCAGTGCCAATTAGGACAAAAAGGATAGTTCCATTTCCATGTATTTCAGAGACCCTTTTTATATTCTTCATGGCTATACTGTCGATATTGTGATTAAAAATTTCCTACTCCATTTTCTGTTATTTCTGTTATTATGCCTTTAAGGAATTCTAATTTCATTGGACATTTCTTAGGAACAAGAGAGTGCTATAAATAAATGGGTCCACGTTCTTAATGTGTGAGAGAATAGGGGAAAGCAAAGCACAGTGATTTCCTCACAGTACACACAATATAACACACACTTTTTCCAAAGTGGCCAAACTGTCCATCTTGCCATCTGTGTAGCCTTGGCCAACTAACATAATCTCTCTGAGCCTCAAGTTCACACCTGTTAAATAGGGAGAGACCTTTATAGGAATACTGTAATGAGGAGACTAAATCAGTAGACGTATAAAAGATAGCAAGGTGCCTAAAACTTCCGCCTTATCTTCTTCCCAGCTCACCTTTGCACTCCATCCTTCTTCCCTAGAGAATTTATGTTTTCATTGTGAGAGCCAAAAACATTTTAAATTAAATAACATATAAAGCAGTAGGCAGAGAACGTAGAATGGAGTGGAAAAATCTTGGCACGAAACCCCCTAAACTCTAGTAGTTTTGATTTTGCCACAGACAGCTTTAAGACCTTGGTTTGATCAATTTGCTATTGAGGCAGTAAGGCTTATTGTAATTCTATGAAGTTAGTGGTCTTCATGGACTGAAGTGATTAGGAAGATACCATGGAAGAAAGGGGGCATGAAATGAGCTTTAGAGGTTGATTAGGATTTGGTTAGTTCAAGGGAAGGCATTCATTTGTTGTTATTTTGATCTTAGCCAACTGAAATGTTTTAATTTTTCACAGAATGACATAATTGATCAGAACACTTTGTTCTGAAGTGACACTGCCCATTAATTTAATTGCTTTAATTCTTTAGATGAGTTTTATTTGAGAGATTTGAAATTACAAAGGCTAATGCATCCTGTGAATAGGTCCATTATTGCACTTATAATGTTTGTGAGGAACTCCTGAATAGAAAATAGATCTTTCCGATACAGGGTCCTCTGGAAAGACAAAAATAATGCAACCTCATTGTGAGATCACCATCAACAAACACGTGATCATCATCTTTTTTTGTCCCTGGCACATTCTTACAATGAGACCGTATTCGTAATTAATAGATGTATGACCTCATTACTTTCCAGTAAATATATATAAAGTAATATTTAAAAGTGACATGTCATGTTTTGCTTTAAAACAAATTCACAAGGAAGAGGACTTTGGGAGTCATTGCCATACAGATGGAAATTGAATCCTCTGGAACAGGTTAGCTTATCTAGAGAGGATTCATCTATGTTTACCAGGCGATAGACACTTTAGTAGCTGTCTTGATTTTTGTTTCATCAGTATCAGTGACTATCAAGGTTGTTGATAAGTGTATAGAACCAGTGAAGTTTGGCGTATTTTAGGTCATCCTGGTTTCATTTACCTTGAGTCCTAGTTTTATCTCAGAATGTCTAAGCCTGGCATGTAAAAATAGGCCATATATACCTTAAACAATTGCTCAGCTGCTTTCCGCATACAGTTGGAGCTTGGTAACCACTTTGTCAGTTGCACTGAGCATGCTTAATTCCTGAAAGTGGGTCCCGTTGGGTCCATATATGTTTATAGCCTATAGATTATTCCTACTGTTCCTTGTTCCATGGAACCCATCTCAGAGATAAGCTTACTTATATATGTCTGTAGTTTGGCCACCAATCCTTTGCCCAGTTAATTTTGTTCTAGAAAGCATTGATGGTTTCACTGGGTGCCCAAAGATCAAAGTAACAACTTTATGCAGAAAGAACGTGTTGTGACATCTGTCCTTAGAAGGAAGCCATAGTTCTGGCAGCCTATTAATGCTTCATAGGCTCCAGTACACACTCATTTCATTTAATCCTAACAACCCTATAAGAAGATTATGCCAACCTCATCTTTTAGATCAAGAAACTAACTTTAAAAGCCAGGTTGCTTAAATTTATTAAAATAGGCATTCAAATCCAGGATTTTCTGATGTTCAAAGACATGGTCTTTTTCCATTACACTTTAGTGATGCTAATAAATATGTCTCTTCTTTTCCGCCTCCTTTGTTAAAGGTGAATATGTATATTTGAAAATTTACTTTAAAATGGAAATGCAATATACTGTAGTTGAAATAACAACAAAAAAAGACCTCTGTGATGTAGGTAGTACAAGTGGTTATCAATGATGAAATTGCATTAAGATGCGCATATGGTGTATACTTTTGGATTAAATGGTTTTACCTTATTACTTTGAACTTAAATACAATTTGTAAAGAAGAGAATGTTCTGGCTTAGGTAGAGTTTTGAGTAAAGAAGATTCTTGAAAAGATTCCCGAGGGAATATTTATCTTGTTTATGCCATTTAGAGAGACTTTGGGATTAAAAAACTATAGTTAGGGCCATAATGTTTTTATTGGCAAATGACCATCTAAATGAGATCAGTGAAATGCTATGGAATGAACAAATGTTAGTAGGTGCCAGTGGGGGGAAAATATAGTCACCCACACATAGCTGCAGAAAAAAAAATGATGGAATATCAAATAAAAATCTTTTCATGGAAAAGTCCTTGAAGAAGAATCTTTTAAAACAATAGGAAGTAATCAAGGTAAAGCTAGATATGGAAAACTTCAACAGAATTAGGTACAAGATATAGTATGGACCAAATCTCATTTGACAGGGGTCAACTGATGTCAACAAAAACTACAAGGAGATACTAGTATTTTGTGAAGAAATGAACAAAGTGGCAGTTTAGCTCAATGCATTAAGTTAATCAGTAATTAAAATCATCCTGCTGAGGCACTTGAATCTCTATTTTTTTTTACCCTATTTTGGCTTTGGAGCCATGAGATCCCTAGGACAAATGCTTGCACAGTCGATCTGGTTAATCAGCCAGTTCTAAGACTGGTCAACTTTGAAGGAAAATCATTGGAGTAAGATTATTGTGCCCAGCTGGAAGTACCTGGATTGAGGAACTGAAAGCTGTACATCTTTCTGCCTGTGTAATAAAACTTGAGCCTATGTAGGCTGTCCAACAACTGTATGTCCTAGTTTTGTTCCGATTAAGAAATTAAAATTGATGATCAGATTCCAAATCGTGGGGGCCCTCTCTGCCTAGGACATATTGACACATTTACCCAGATTTCCATTTGAGGGCCTAGAGTAGCTCAACGCCCTTTTCATAGATGTACAATACATTGCTTCCTCCTGTTGTCTGCACCCCACCCCCATAAATCTGCAAGGGACTTTAAGACCCAGGTCTCATCAGACTCAGACCTAAAGACTCATCTTCTTTGCCAAGTTCCACAAGGAAAGCTGTGTTTTTGTTTCGTTTGTTTTCTCATTTTACTGAAGGTTCATAGAGGGAAGAGTGTTAGACTGCAGGATTTATAGCTGTCTTCCATTTTGCAGGCCTTAATAGCTTTATACACTCTCTAAGCTCAATCCTTTCCAAAAGTCAGTCTCCTTACATGTCACTTCTCACAGAGTAAAACTTCTGCGTAGTCTAGTGTCTATCTCCTGTCACCACAGGATTTCTGCTTTTAAGGGGACTGGACCTGCAGGGCCAGTCTGTACCTCCTGGAATGTTGGTGAATCATATTCTATTTCAGTACCATAAAGTTAGGAAAACATAAGTGCTCACGGTTTCCTGTATTCCTAGAAAGCCTCCAGGTTTTTCTAGTGAGAGAACAAGGTCTTTTTTTGATTTGTTTGTCGTTTAGTTTCTATTTTAATACTGGAGATTCCTGTGCAACCCAGAACATGATGTTACCCACTTTAGGAGTTGATTTACCCTCTTGCAACAGTTTATTGCCAGTAATTTTGCCTTGATTGGTTTTAAGGTCTGGGAAAGGCTTTATGAAGTATGGAGTCCCCATGGTGTCATTTTGTTGCTGGAACTGCAGAGACAAGAGTGTGACTTGAGAAACCTCTTGTGGTGAAAAGATGTCTTTTAGGAGATGCAAGAATAAGTCTTGGGAAAGTGTTCATTTTAAGGCATAATTTTGAAGAGGGAAGAAACATTGGCCGAAATTCTAAAGTCTCCTGGATGACAAAAAAAAGATAGCATAGAGTTTGATTTTAGCCTCAGATGTGTCCTGCAGCTTGATAGTTGCTTGACATACTGCCAGATTTCTTGAAAGACATAGCAGAAACCTATGTTTTCTATATGCTGTCATTGGGTTTATGAGGAAGTATAAGACAAAAAGAGTGATGAAAGGGCAAATTAATTGAGAATGCTTTGAACCTAAAACTTGGGTTGGCAAACTTTTTCTGTAAAGGGCCTGCTGGTAAATATTTTTAACTTTTTAGGACATAAGGTTCTGTGGCAACAACTCAGCTCTACCTTTGTCCCATGAAATCAGCCAATACATCAATGGATAGGTACAACTGAGTTTCAATAAAACTTTATTTGCAATAGCAGGTAGCAGACAGATTGGGCCTGAGAGTGGTACTTTTCACCTCCTGTGTAGACTGTATTCCCAGATTTTTGTGGTTAAGAATATTTACCATGTGTGGTGTTAGCAAGTCATGAGTGAATTAGCAAAGACATGATGCAAGATGTTTTTCCAGTTTTACTCGTTTTCTTATAATGTTTGTAATAGCATCGGACACAAATACTTTTGATTCTATTACTACCTCTCTTTGTATTATACTTTTTCATCACACTTCTCAGGGCAGTAGAGTGCATCACAGGGTGATCAGTTTGAGACAGGCTACTTTCATTTCTAAATATCTAAAATAGGAGAGGGATCCTCAAAAAAAGGCACAGACTGACATACACGCTTAAGGAACAGGAGGAACCAATAACATCCTATGTAGAAGTGAAAGAGTAACATCACTATTGCTTTTTTTTTTCCCCACGAGTCAAACAGCTCACTCAAGAGGAAAAAAAGGAGGAAACTGTCTCTAAATATAGAAAATACTCTAAATATTGAAAATACTCTCTTAAAAACTAAATAATTGAAATCCAATTTATAGAGAGAAATACTGTCATATAGAAAAGCACTAAAAATATCCAGTGATTGATGGAAAAAGCAAAGTATATTAACTATCAAAAACTAATTATGTGTTTGTATTGTGATTATTCCTGAAGACAAATGAGTGGATACATGTTTCTGAGTTTTAATCAAAGAATTTAATTTTGTTCAACTTTATCTTCCGAGGCAACAGTAAAGCCAAAATAGGCAACTAAATTTGGATGCAAGAAAATTTTTTTTGAAAAGCATTTTAAAAGTGGTTATTACATATTGATGAAAATTATTTCTGAAACTTTTAGTAGGATGAATCTTTTGAATATGTGCAGGTACTTGGAAAATTCCCAACTAAAGCCATTTAATATGGACATATTCTTCTTGGTTATTTACTCTAGAAATACGATCACTTCTTTTTTCTTTTTTCTTTTTTTTTATTTTTTGCTTTTGAGGGCTACACCCAAAGCATATGGATTTTCTCAGGCTAGGGTCTAATTGGAGCTACAGCCGCTGGCCTACTCCATAGCCACAGCAACGCCACATCCGAGCCATGTCTGCGACCTACACCACAGATCATGGCAATGCCTGATCCTTAACCCACTGGGCGAGGCCAGGGATCGATCCCACAACCTCATGGTTTCTAGTCGGATTCATTTCCGTTGCACCATGACAGGAACTCCGATCACTTCTTTCTCTTGATTATTTACTCTAGTAATATTATCACTACCTGAAAGCATTTGCACTGTATCAAGTGTAACTTGTAATACAAGGAAAGAACATCTTATTTATTTCCATCTCAAGGAAAAACACATCCTATATTCTGACATAAGGTCTAGATGAAAGTTTTACTTGTAATTTTTTTAGAAGTATTTTAGCTTTATATTAATGATTTAGAAGTATTTTAGCTTTTTATTAAATGATATATTCAGTTTAGTCGAGATGTATCATCTCTAATGAAACCTTGACAGTTTTTCCATGTGATTTAAAAATTACTACAGGGTATTTGTAAAATGTACTAAGGTTTTTGAATTAGAAAAAAAAGCATTGTTTTATAGTAAGCTGTGGTGACTTTTACGTTTCAGTTTTCTTTTAAAAGTGGTAATGATCCAAATTTACAAAATCTCTTCCATTTATATGTGAAGTTTATCTTAATTGCATTTTGTTGTGGAACCACACAATTTGCTAAGTAAAACTTTCCATTTGTGAATTGTGGTCCTTCCTTCTTACTGAAAATCTCTACTTTTGCAGATTAAAAGAAAAGGGGCCAACTTGACCCACATGTTTGATGGTACTAAAATCTTCATTAATTACTCCTTCATTCTACTTACCGCTCTCTGTATCATTGCTGAACCATGAGCATTTTCGTGGATGAAGCGTCTCTGTTTTACTTCCATATCCTCTTGTTTTCTTACTCTGCAATAAGACCTCAGTACCCCACACCCCATTTGCTATTTATCAATTCGCTCTACTTTGCCACGTTCGTGTCTCATTCTGTTGGGAACAAACTAATCCTCAGACTTGAACTTCCCAGACATTTCTTTCTTCTCTTTTTCATACTACCCCAAATGTGACAACATCCCTGGGGTTCTTTCCAGGGCAGGCTACTTCTCCATCAATTCCCTACATGTCTTGAAACTCAGAAGCAGTCTCAGTATAATCCTTGATTTCCGCTGTTTTGCTCTCCTCTTCCTCAGTAACTTAAAGATGTGGTTCAGTCTTCCTCAGTGGCTTTCTCTTACCTTCTTATTTGGAGGCAATACTCATGTTGATGACCCTTGACTAACCTGGTATTTCTTTGTTTTCACTTCCTAAAGCCTAGGAAGTGGCTTTTGTCTCTTTTTGGTTTCAGCCAGTTTGAACTATGTCTCATGAGTATATTCTCTATCATTACTTGAAAGTATTATTTCCAAGGTCTCTAACTCTGAACATACTATCTGTGAACAGTTCATCTTATCCTATCCTCTTTTCTGTTCTCTACACCCCCCCTCCCCATAATGAACTTCTTATTTATCTCTTCCCCCGAGTCCTTCTGTCCTTCTCATATGGCCTCTACCTCTTATTCATTCTGGTTCATCTGCTCAGACATTCAGCATGTACTCCAGGGACAGCCATTTCAAAAGGGCACTTGCTACCACTTTAGATTCCACTGTTTCTTTGGTCTTTTACTAATTTTCTTTCATCTTTCCATAGTCCTAGATATTCTCCTGTGTCTGTTTTCTTTTGTAATGGGCAAAAATTTTAGTTGATGTGGGCTATGGAACCAAATGAGTGCTGACTGACTAACTCTACAACAAATTCTTGCAATTTTATGGCAGTTGGATCATTGCCACTTTTGCGTCTCTAGCTGAATCGTTCGCTAATGTAGCTGTGATAAACTTCTCCAGAGTTCAGGGCTTGCAGGATTTTTCTTGTCATGACACACACAGACACTATTGCTGTGTGATTCTTTGTCTCTGAATGAGGCTGGAATGGTTGCCTTTTTAAAATGACTGGACATTATATAGACTTAGTGAGATAATATGTATAAAAACTATTTTATACCCATAAAGTCTTCGTATTACTGTTATCCCACAGGCATATCTCATGCTCTACCACCTCCTCTGTGCCATTTATCCTGATCTCTGTCCATAATCTCCTTCCCCAGATTTCAAGACTTAACTTAAATACCAGTCTCTGCTTTGTGACCTCTTCCTACATAGCAGTCAGTTTGTGTCTGTTGGCTTTGCTGAGTAGAATCTTTATCTCTGATGATCCTACCCACAGATTCTATGGTGCTGACAGTAGTTAACTCAGTGATCCATATCTAGTTAGGTAGAATATGTTTTTGCTAAACCGAATTCAAATGAATGATAAGCTCTGCAAATTTGGAAGCATGCTCTTGATGGCACAAAGTTGTGGGTTTGTGAGTTATTCATGGGGCTTTTTTGAATTTTTCATCCTTTTTGTCTAAACGGTTCATCATTATGCTTTGTTACAAAGAATAAAACCATTATTACAGAAAATGAAAGCATACAGTATTACAATAAACAGATATAAAGTGGCATTGATGCCTCTCTTCTTCACTGATAATATCTTTTTTTTATACATTAGGAACTTTATGGTTTTGGTAGCGTAATATGGTCTGTGCTGTAAAAGAGCTCAATCACATCAGATAATCACGCTCTTTCTAGTAAGATATATTTCTGAATACACACTGGGGAGGATCACTTTTATCATTACCTCTTTGGGAAAAGTCAACTTCATTTAAACTAACTGTGTCTTTTCAAAATTGTCCTTCAGAGTCCCGAACCCTGAAGGGCAACTGGATCAGATATCAAAATCATTTTAACATCGCACAGTACTTCTAACTGTGTTAGGATTTTTGTGGGAGGATTTATGGAAATGCCACTTATGCAACACTATAGTCACTTCAGTCACCTTTTCTCTTTGCTTTTGACTATGATACATAGAGCATAGAGAAGACTTTATGCATATGCCACAGTGATTCTCTGCCTTGATTCTTTCCTCAACACACCTGAGTGATCTAACACATTTCCTTAAGTGAGAGTAACTTCCTGAAGCAGTCATTTCTCATTGCTGTAGGAGAGGGCCAGAATCAGAGACTTGCAGGGAAAATCCTTGAAAAAAGCCCCTCGAGCTTATAAATATGTTCTCCAAGAGAGTTGTGCCTCTTTACACAGACTTCCAATGGAAGTTATAAATTTTGTCTCTTCCCAAATAAGTGTATCTGAACTAATCTGACCCAGTATTTCCCAGAGTTAATTTTTTTTTGCTTTTTAGTCAATATCTGTTTCAAAACAGAGGTTTATTCAAGAGCTCTATATTTACTTCCTTGATGTTCTCGGAACAATGGTCTCTCAGGAATTTTGATTATTAATGGTTTAAATAGATAACGGGGAAGCTGTAATCATACATCTTACTCGTTTAGGTTTGTTACTGGGTACCTAACATATTAGAATCTCTCTCTCTCTCTTTTTATTTATTTATTTATTTTGCTTTTTAGGGTCGCATCTGTAGCATAAGTTCCCAAGCTAGGGGCTGAATCAGAGCTGTAGTTGCCGGTCACAGCTACAGCCACAGCAATGTGGGATCTGAGCCTCATCTGTGGCCTCCACCACAGCTCACAGCAACGGTGAATCCTTAAGCCACTGAGTGAGACCAGGGCTCGAACCTACATCCTCAATGATACTAGTTGGGTTTGTAAACCCCTGAGCCACAATGGGAACTCCTTAGGATCTTTTTAAATCATATGTAGAAATGCAAGTTTTACAGATTTGTAGAAATCTATAGATTGCATGTCAAAATTAAAAGAAACTTGGCTGTCATGTGGTTCAGTTCTGATATCATCTCTATATTACGTTTCACGGATTTTCATGTTATCTACAGCTATCTTGTACACATCTATAGGTGGGACAGTGCCTATTTTAGAGCCCATTCTTTATTGGCAATTCAGGTTGTTAGAAAATCCTTTCCTAAATCTCCAAATTGATATTTAGCCAAATAAGACTAATCCCAATGGCATGCAAACAGCTGTTTAAATATCATTTCTCTTTAATTACTTACAATTTTTAAATTGAATCATTCTACAGTATAGTTCCTAGGCCTTTTGTCATCCTATCTTTTTCCTTTGGATATTTTGTCAAAGTTCCAATTAAAAAATGTACTTCTTAGAAGTGAACCCAATAATCTGGCATACTATATAGTGTGACCTTGATGTGAACATGACTTTGTATACTATAATTCATGCTTAAATTATTTTAGGAAGCCATATCAAGCACTGACTTGTTGAATTTGTGGTCAGCTTGAGGCATGAATCTGTTTAGTATGTGCTTGTTTAGTTTTAATCTATGGCATATGCTATGAATTTTATGTTTTACGCAGGTCATTCTCAAATTCCTTAACAAGAGTTTGGGCATTGATTTCTTTCTTCCAAAATTTGTATTTTATATTTAATGACAAATCACTTGTCAAATATATTTTTAAGTATTTTTTTAGGTATTAAATTGTCCGTGTATCTTGGCACCAAAACAAGTTGATAACTATACTTTGCACAAATATCTAAGTCTGAAATCTAAAGCACTGTTTAGTAAGTGATTTATGATAAAGAAACTCAATATCAACCTCATTTAGTTAAGACCGAATGAACCAAGAGTTACCGTCATGGCTCAGTGGAAATGAATCTGACTAGCATCCATGAGGATGCAGGTTTGACCCCTGGCCTTGCTCAGTGGGTTAAGGATCTGGCATTGCCATGAGCTGTGATGTAGGTTGTAGACTTAGCTCAGATCCCACTTTGCTGTGGCTGTGGTGTAGACCAGCAGCCAGAGCTCCACAGCTCCGATTTGACTCCTGGCCTAGGAACCTCCATGTGCTGCAGGTGTGGCCCTAAAAAGACAAAACAAACAAACAAAAACCAAGACTGAATGAACCAGAGTTCCCTGTTGTGGCCCAGCACGTTAAGAGCCTGATGTAGTCTCTGTAAGGATGTGAGTTTGGTCCATGGCCTCACTCAGTGGGTTAAAGATCTGGTGTTGCTGCAACTGCAGTGTAGGCTGAAGATGCTGCTCGGGTCCAGCATTGCTGTAGCTGTGGTGCAGGCCTGCAGCTGCAGCTTTGATCCAAGCCCTAGCCCAATATGCCACACATAAAAAGAAAAAAAGATTGAATGAACCAATCCTTTTCCCAAAATTGTACTAACCAGAAGTTAGTAGGCAGCAAAGTAATCTTGAGGAAATAAGTTCATTTTTCTGGGCCTCATTTTCTTTATCTGTATAATCATATAGCTGGGCACAAAGTATATACATTAAAGAAAGACTTCCA
The DNA here is from genome assembly GCA_004024745.2 of Catagonus wagneri. Classification (NCBI taxonomy): domain Eukaryota; kingdom Metazoa; phylum Chordata; class Mammalia; order Artiodactyla; family Tayassuidae; genus Catagonus; species Catagonus wagneri. The sequence continues at coordinate 1,538,338 of PVHT020000080.1, forward strand.
AAACATATTTACTGTATTAAACCAGATTTTTCTAGTTTATGAGCCATTTTGAGGTAGAAAAAGGGAGGAGGAAGAAATAAAAATGACATTGATTTACTATAATATTTTAAATCTCATTATAATCAAATAAATGCCAATAACAAAAAAAATTACAGGTATTACCTAACAAAGTGTTAGTGAGTGTATTCCTTGTTTGTAAGAGTACAAAATCATGTTTACCTTTTATTTTGATGTTCTTCTATATTTTCTATGTTTTTTTTTAAGGTATTACTTTATAATTGAAATCAACACGAACAATTTAGCTCTAGGCATCCTGGAAGCCAGGGCAATATGTAACACTTAGAAGTGGTATAATAATCTGATAAATGAAGACATTTTTTTGTATATGCATACGTGTATAAAAGGTGCATATAAGGAATAATAACAGCAGAGCATATGGGTGTGCAAGTGTAGCATATGGATGTCCATATGTTAAGACACTTTCTTCAAGAAACATGGCCATAGTATTGGTAATAGTGTGTTATGATGCCCTGATTTAATTAAACATTAGAGTTCTTCATTTAGCAATAGTAAAAAAACCTTACTAACATTTTAAGAATGACTTATTCTTCAGGTAGTTGTTCTTAAGCCTAGCCAAATATTAGAATTGCCTAGGGAGCTTTGAAACCCTTCCAGTACCTGAGGGCTCACCCAAAGGCGTTGTTATTTAATTGATTGAGGGTTGCAGTGCAAACCAGAATTTTTTTTTAAAGTTCTCTGTGTAGACAGGATTGAGAACTATTGCTCTCAAAGTATCAAATAAGACACTGCTTTTAAGTTCCTTCAAAACAACTTTATAATTTTTTTTCCGTAAAAAGGTGGCAGTGATAGTATGAAAGATATGTTTGCTCAACACCTAAGTTGAGTCATGTAAGCATCAAAAATTGAAGCACCTTCAAGCAAAAACTAAATAATGCAAGCATTTTTTTTTATTGCAAAGTAAGTTAGGATTCCATTTCAATGTGCTTCTTTATTGCTTTCCCATTTCTGAAAAAAGGTATTACAGTCCTATAGTAAACCAAAATGGGCTGAAGAAAGGTGGGGAAACACTGAGAATGCGTCTGAGTGTGGTCTGTAGAAATATCTTACCACTCAATAGCCTCAACAAGGGATCACACTTCAAAACATATGATTAATGGTAATAAAAGAAAATGACAGTTTTATTTTGGCAGTAAGTTTGCATCTTTCAGTTACTATAAAAATGCAGTTTTCTGTAACATAGTGCTTAAAAAAAACCTTTTCTGTTTAAGGTATTGCTTGTGAAGTGATGTACTGGCTTTCTATATATTAAACTTTTCAAAATGGATTTCGCTCTCTACATTTCAGTGACCTCCAATAGATAATGTTATTATTCAACTGTAACCTGCTATTAAGATCAGAATAAGAAGTAGCAGCTTTAGATTTTTTTATCCTTTTTTTTGTTTTGTTTTTGTTCCCTTCTCAGTAATTTCTTTTTTTATTCATCTTCAGATTTATCCATCCCTGGCAATTTCAAGCTAGAAGAAACAAATTAAGAAAAAAAATTAATTGACTTTATTTGCTTTAATGCTGCCAAGCCATATTATCTGCTTTCTTAAATGAGTTTGGAATTGCCAGCTTTGAGGGTATTACACTACATTTTGGGTTGCTGCCAGCATATCCTGAGCAAATATATTTAAATCAAAGCTAAGCTGCTTAAATATTCATGTTATGCTCTTATTATGGTTTAGAGAAATGTGAAACCATTTAAGATTTGCAAACCTGTTACATGGCCAAAAAATATATTTGAACTGTCAGAAATATGCTTTAAATTGATAATGTTAACCTAGTTTAATAAGGAAAGGTTTCCAGAGTCTTATTAGGTGTGATGCATTCAAAATGTCTAATTTGTTTGTGATTTTTCCAGTCACTAGAGTAGAGCAATACAAATGTAATCTTTTTCATCTGAAATATATTGGGAATGCACCCCAGAAGGTTATGATACTAAATGTGTAGATCTTTCCAGTCCTTGTGCTCTATGTCTATTCTTTGATTTTTTTGTAAGCTCCCTTTTAGCACATACATGTTAAATTTTACTGCATTAACTTTTCCTTCTTGCTTCGTTGACATGTTCAATGAAATACACAATTTAGAAATTTTCTATAAAACATCAACTTACTTCCCAGTGACAGGCTTTGAGGAGTCCCAATTGTGTGAGCAAAGCATAAGTTATAAAAAGGAAAATTGTCAAGAAATGCTGAAAACCAAATAATTGTTACCTGAAACAATAAAGAAAGCAAAGGAGAAGACGATAACTGACACCTTTGTATATGGGATGAAATCGAGCTCTTCCTAATGCAGACTGAAGCAAGTGGATTTATTTTGCTGTTGCCTCCTACCCCTAGTCCCTTCTGCTCCGTCTTCTTAGATTGGCAGCATTACTAACTGCAGATTTAAAACATTTGGTTGTATATAAAACAGGTGTGTTCCTTTGACTTTCCTTCAAGACACAAAAATGCTACAGAATTTTAAAATTCCAGAATACCAAAGGCTATGTGTTTATACTCATAGATTTTAATGACAGTGGAATAATCTATGATATATGGGATGGAGCGTTTTTAAAGCTTTCTGAGAGATTCAATATAAATTCATGAGATACCAGTGAGAATTGCCAGTGTCCAACCTCTAGCCCTCACATGAGTATGGCCAGGCATGCTAGCAGAGTCAGGTTTCAAAAGCTAAAGCAGCTGTCCCAGACAAGCCGCTGCTGCTGTATTATGCCTTCTGTTTAAATGTTTGCATTTCAACATAGGAGACTAACCAGTTACAGCAGTAGGCCCAGCTGTGAAACTGCCTAGTATAATATGCCCTAGACTGAACTCTTTTTAGAATTCCTAAGACTAAACCCTTGGAGGGTGCAGTGCAACCATCAGCTTTTACTGAATTTTGCTCTGTGTGTTGTAGTGTTAAGAAGTTCAAATACATTACTCTGTGGAGAAACCACAGATAATTTTTTGCTTCCATGAGGTGTAAGCCTACTGGGGCAGCTCGTGAGAGGATTACAGGCGCATCTGCTTTAGTGTTCTGCAAAGAAGAGGAATTTAAAAAAACTGTTTTTTCAGGTAAAGTGGTTGTACAAGTATATGTTTCAGGTATATAACATAGTATGATTCACAATTTTTAAAGGTTTTATTCCATTTATAATTATCATAGAATATTGGCTATATTCCCTGTGTTGTACAATATATATCCTTGTAGCTTATTTATTTTATTTCCTCTTCCTCTGTCTTGTCCCTCCTTCTTCCCTCTTCCTACTGGTAACCACTAGTTTATTCTCTGTATCTGTGAGTGTGCTTCTGTTTTGCTATAGTCACTAGTTTTACTTTTTAGATTCCGTATATAAATGATATCATTTAGTATTTTTCTTTCTGTCTGACTTATTTCACTTAGTGTAATATTTTTCAAGGCTATCCATGTTGTTGCAAATGGCAAAATTTTATTCTTTTTTATGGCTAATAGTCTACTGTGTGTGTGTGTGTGTGTGTGTGTGTGTGTGTGTGTGTAATTGTGAAAAATGCTGCTAGGAACATTGGGCGCATGTGTCTTTTCAAATTAGTGTTTTCATTTCTTTTTTTTGGGGGGGGATAAATATCCAGAAGTACAATTGCTGGGTCTTATGGTAGCTCTATTTTTAGTTTTTTGAGAAACCTTCATAATGTTTTCCGTAGTAGCTGCACCAATTTAAGTTCCCAACAATAGTGGATGAAGGCTCCCTTTTCTCCACATTCTTACCAGTATTTTCTGTTTGTCTTTTTGATGCTAGCCAAGAATGAATTTAATCTTTTTGTTATTAATTTGGTTATTCTCAAGAGTTTTAGACATTGATTATGAATATTTGTATAATTTGTATTTGAAATTCAGTGTTAGCCCTGCTTTAAAATTTGAAATCAGATCAACGATGCATGATCATCAGAACTATTTTCAACTTTTTAAAATAGAAGTTATGTTTTACAAATTTGACTGGGAGCCATGAGGTTGTGGGTTCGGTCCCTGGCCTTGCTCAGTGGGTTAAGGATCTGGCGTTACTGTAAGCTGTGCTGTGGGTTGCAGACGTGGCTTGGATCTGGCATTGCTGTGGCTGTGGTATAGGCTGGCAGCTGTAGCTCTGATTAGACCCCTGGCCTGGGACCCTCCATATACCATGGGCGTGGCCCTAAAAAGACAGAAAAAAAAGTTATGTTCTAAAAGTATGAACGTTTACTCTATTTGTGAAAGAGAGTGAACAATCTCTCTGTTTTTAAAATAATATGATGACGTTGCTAAGTCAGAATTAAAATACTCAATGTTATATGGATAGTGTTTCGGGTAAAACATAATGATCACTTTAAAATAACTTAAAGAAAATTTTGGTTTTAATAATATAGTAATAATTTAGTATACTTTTCTAGTTAAACATTTTTATTATAGAAATTAAACAACAGGGTCACAGAAAGATTGGAAAGCAGAAACAAGAAAAAAGAAAGCGCCACCTATAACTTTACCCCTTAACATAATTATTAGCAATTTAGTTTATTTTCTGCCAATTTTTTCACTTATTTTTTTCATAAACAATTTTGTATTTGTTTCTTTTCAGTAAGATTTAACTCTATACATTGTCCCATGTTGTGGTCTTTGTAACTGTTAGATTTTCGTTTTTGTTTTTATTTCTTCAGTTAAAAATACTGTAGTTGTATTAATTTCTGCTCGATTCCAACTGATTAGTAAGTCCAGGATTCACTCCAAGGTTAGGATTTATCTCTAACTGTGGAAACTCTTTTTTTGCACAAAAATAGAATGAGGAAGGAAGCTGACCATAAAGCTAATAGAAAGCTAATAAGTAAATGGGGAGCTGCCCAAGGTGTGTAAGTCTATCAGTGAGCAGGTACCAGTGATGATTGGCATTGGTGTTTTAATATGAAATACTATTTCTCCAAATCGAAGTTGTTGGATTTATTGAGTATTCAAGGATGTCTGCGTAATTGAATGGTTTGTTTTATGCTTAGTTATATTCTTTTAGACTTAAACTGTGGAGAGTCTTTTTTTTTTTTTAGCAAATATTTCAAATTATTCTGGGGAGCCTGGAATTTCTTCAAACATACCTGAGAATTCAAAGTTTTATATGCAGTAAATGTACTCTTTTTAATAATGTTTATTTAATGCTGATTTTCTTCATGTAATTCTGAATTTTAACTGCTGGTTGAAATAATTTCATAAGACTCTGTTTTACAAATGTCTCCCATACTTTTTCCACTGGATTTAGGGATAATAGGCATAAATCTATTATTTTTGGGAATTATGTGTGGGTTGCAGGGAATCAGTGGGGTTGTTGCAAGCTTGGGTACGGAAAGGGGAAAGAGACGTTTTCTAGCAAAGCGGATTTATTTGCTTGTTTTTGCTGCTTGTGTTTTATATGCCTAAAAAAGAAGAGAAAAATAAAGGTAGATAATGTATTTACAAATGTTGGTTGTATTTAGTTCCAGTGATTTTAGCAAAATATGTCATATTTTGTATGTTGAGCCCCCTTTCTCCAAATAATATTCCATAATTCAGGACAGTACTCCTGGTATGACTGGAACCAGACAAGGGCAAAATCCTCAGGAGATTGGGGGGAGAAATGGGAAGTCTTTTTTTTTTTTAAACTTATTTTCTAATTGCCCCAATTCTCTGCTAAATTGTTCTTGTTTCCTACTTCTAGCATGCCATGGACCAGTCTACATTTTATAACGGTGTTATAGGTAATCATGTCATAAAATAATTAGACCTAGTTTATATTTTTATAGTATCCAAGTAAATGTCAATGGAATATGGACATTTTGTGGGGTCCTTATCAACTGAGGGCTCACTCACCTTTCTGAATTCTTGTTTAGTGGTCCATCTACATGGATAATGCAGGTAGAAAATGGTTTGATTTGGAAATCTTCATGTAAACATTGATAAACCCACATTAATCTTGCGGACTTGTGTAAGTATATTAAGGGTTTAGCAGAAGAGAAAATAATGCTCTTTATGATTCGATAGGGTAGTTTGTTTTATGTCTGTGTGTTTTCTCCTTGCACTATAGTACTTCTGATGGTGGATGTCATCAGAATCAAAATTATAGCTCCATAAGCACAGGAACTGCTCAATATATAGCTGAATTAACTACCTTGTACTTTATCCTGAATAAAAAGTGAAAACTCAAAAGGTAAGGGGACAGGAAAATGGAACTTCAATGTTGATTTTTCTAGGAACCAGATGTAAGATCTTAGGGAGCTCAGGTAACACTTATGTTTCTGTAAATGGGGTTTGATGAGACTGTCTTGAAAGGCCATTTCAGATCTGAAATGATTTTTAAATGTAGGCTGAAATTTCAACTGCTGCAGTGATGTCTGTGGATTAAGGTACTCTCTCCAGGAGGCTTTTATTAACATGTAATATATTACTGTGAAAGTAATCCGTTATCCCAGTAGGACCCACTAACACATTAGCTCCACTTATCAGTTCATGGCTTCTGTTCATCTAGATGTCCCAAAGGCGTGTTGCTGTGAGGCCTGACAGAGAACGCCCTCCCTCCCCACCCCCGCCCCACAGGAAACACTCCTGTTATTTGAAAGAGGAGAAAATTTGGCGTGTTTGTTTGGTTCATGCACTTGATCTGGAATACGAGAGGCTTCTAACACAGGATAGGTCTTAGGAACTCTGGATATGTTCAGGCAAGAATAGTGGCATATTTTTTAAAAGGAAAACTTCATTAACATCACAATTTTTTATTGTATTTAGCCTGAATTCATAGGAAAGGATATGTTTAGGTCCCAGAAATGCTTTAGTAGAGTCCAGAATTAGATAATGAAGTATTTTCAATTTGAAGTAGAATGTTTGTCTTGGAGAAAGTTATACTCAAACTTTTAGGCTTGCTTAGGCTTAATATTATTTGTCTAGGAAGCTACCCAACGGTGAGTGGGAAAGGGAGATATGGGGCCCTGTAGTTAGAGTTGTTAAGAAAATCTAGTCCAAAGAGGAGAGTAGTTAAGTCTAGTAAAAAAAAAAAAAGCATTAATTGTCGGAACAATATTTGGCACATAGTAAATGGTCAAAAGTTTTGTTGAGATATTGCAAATAATAATTCAGCTTCAAATGTGTGTTTGGTATGTGCACATGTGCATTTGTGTGTGAATACAATCTTAAGTTGGAAAAAAATAGACTTTAAGGAAGAATATGAGCTATGTCTTTAATTCTTTTATAAATCTTGGGTTCTTGGATTATTGACTTTTTATTTTTAGTTATGCATATTTTTATATTGAAATCTTAAAGGTTTGAATTTTTCCATATTTTTTAAATTAGGCAAGAAAAAATATAAATGTCGTAGATAAAAGTTTACCAAAACAAACACAATGCCAGAAAACAAACCTATAGCTTAGATGATAGTTTTTGGATGATTCCAGGGAATCACCTCATTGAAGCATGCTATGATAAAAATGTAGCATTTGATTTCGTTGAATTGTTGGAGTAACTGCTATACAGTTGTAAAGGGAACACTCTGGTGTATGTATGCTCAGCTGAAACTATGTATATGAGTGAGTAAAATTACATTTTTACTAAGCTACATATATGTAAATGGTAGTAATCAAACCATTGCAAGGAATTTAGGAGCATATTCTGAGTCAATGTCTGTTTTTTCCTTGTGTACCTAATTTTAATATCAGCACCAATATTACAAACTAGATGATCATTACAGGGTATGGGACCCTTGGTGAGGCATTAGCATGTTAATCAATTTGTACCTTTTGAGGTCACATATTGATTACAACAAATCTTAATATCTTTAACATGCATTTAATGGAGAAATTACTTTTGGAGATTCTGGCAGAGTGGTATCAAATATCACTTAACAGTTTGGCATTTAGCACCCCTAAGATTTTTATATACATATGTATATACATATACATAAACACACATATATATGAATATATAGAGAGTAATCTGTGTGTAATATTTATTAGCTAAGATAGTTTACTCATATTTTACTATTATGGGATATTTAATTTTTTCATAGCCAGTCCTATTTTAACTAACATTTTATCTTTCATCTTCTAGAAGTAAATATCCATTTTGGACTCTGAACAGATTCTTTAGTCTCTAAACACAGCCAAATTTTAGTTGGAGTTACTTGCTAAATGCTCCAATGAGTTCTTTCATTCCTTTTATCAAATTTGAGATTTCATCTACATTAACATTTAAGGTTTTAGTGCTTCACAAAAGGTTTTTCCTTTGAATGTTTTCCCCTATGTGACAAGGTTGCCCTGGAATTAGAAATTATAATTTTCCTTGCTTTATTAAATAGCAGCTCCTGGGATGTCTGTCTGTGGCTACTGCTCTGAATGAAAGCAAAGGTGGAGAGCATCGCACGTGAGAGCAAAATGCTTTACAGTAAGTTTAAAACCACTAAACCTTTCTATAATGCCTTTATTTAAATGATGAACATCGTAGCTAGACCTTGAAATCAATTTCCTTTGAAAGGTAAAATAGCAAAATCACTTAAACCAGCATTTTAAAACTCATGAAAAATAACAATTCCTTAAAACCACACTGTGTATATTTTTAAAAATATTAAAATATACATTTCTGTTATTTAAATATATAAATATTTATTGGATTGTTATTGAAATAGTCAGATTAAATTACTTTATTTTTGTTCTGTATTCTATAATGTTATTCCTTTCTGGGAGGAGATATGGTTTTTTGAAGAAAATTTCTGGGAAAAATCTTAACAATAAAAAAATATTCTATATACAGTAATTACGCAGCTGACTTATCCTATCACGTATGTTTGTGAAAAGCTGTGAACCAATCTCTTTTTGACCAGGTTCATTCGACACTTCCTTGATAGGGATATTCATTCATGTCACTCAGTGTTCCTGGTATTTTTCACATTTTAACACACATAGAAAATCATCAGATTACCTGTGGCCGAGTGGGGTAAATGGAAGGATAAGGATGCTGGCGGATGGAGGTTGCTGGCCCAGAGTTTGGCCTCCCCCTCCTTCCTGCATGGCATCCCCTAGCCTGTGCAGCAGTGGAGAGGCTTTGATGTAACTGACATTCACTGAGTGCTGGCTGGGCCTGGGTTCTAGTCACAGATGGTACAGAGCTCCATCAGGGTCAGGACCTTGTGTCCTGTGCCTAGCACAGAGATGTTCGCTTGGTCAAACCTGGGCCGTCTGCTTTGTAGCTGGGCTGAGCCTGGCGGCAGCTGCCTTTAAGCAAAAACTGGGTGAGTGCGGGCTTTCCCAGTTCCCTGTGAGAACTCCTTGGGAAGAGCTAGAATATGGCTGATATTGGTTTGAGAAATTAAACTGAATCGTTTTCGTGATTCTGAACCCCCGATTTTCAGAAAGTACAAAATGTCAAAATTCTCTTTTTTTTTTTTTCCTCAAAGTTTCAGTCCTAATGAGAGGACAAATAAAACCTTCCTGGTCTGCTGCATTCTGCTTCTGCGCTATTCTCATGCAGGGGCCAAGGCACCCACCATACCGTCTTTGCAGGAATGTATTTTTCTTGACCAGAAGCGGGAACTGTCAGCTCACATGTAATGAAAACTATCCATACATGATTTCTAGCCCAATTTGGCAGACTCCAAGGGTCCTTTGAAAGGCAGCTGACATTTCTGATGATTACCTAAATGGAACTGAACCTTTAAATGTTGTCATTTTAAAGTCTGTGAGACTCAGTCCAAAGAGGGAAAAGAGTCATAGCCATAAATTACAATTTCTGTTAAGGTGGAGGAAACCGTTTAGTCTTCCACTTGAAAGGCACAAATACATTTGCTATGCATCTTAAGAAAGTGCATTATGGCAACATTATGAAAGTTACTAAACTAACTTTCCCAATCTTTGTTAGTGGTATATTCCTGGTATAGTTCTATTCAGAGACATAAAGAGGCTAAACACTTTTTTTAGAAGGCAGTGCTTATTTGGACCTAGTGGTGACGATTATTCCTACAAGTGGATCTTAACTATGCACAAAAGAAACTTTATAGGAAATCTCAGTTAGTTTTTCAACTGTGTTGGACCATTCCTGGTGGCCAGTGAGCAAGTCCCCAAATATAGAGGCGCACTGCAGGGTGCCCTTGATGCATGCCTGTATGTTCTCACACTTGCGGGGTGTTCTTCTTTGAACCACGAAAACTGTATACTGTTTGCTCTTAACCTCAACTGTGTCCTCCAGATTCTGTTCCTCCTTTTTCTCCTGCCACTTCCATCTCTCTCTCCCAGTTTTCCCAGTCCCTAAAGCAGTACGTCACTGGGTTCTCCCTGGGGTCATTTAAGTCTTTTAATACATGGACACACACGTTCAAAGGAGAAATGGCATTCCTCCGGAGAAACCATTTTACAGACCAGGGTAGACCGTTCTGATGGAATTAATGTAGACAACAGGTGTTTGCCCTCAACTAGAAGTCTTCTTGAGTGGAAGAATAGATCCTGAAATAAACTTCTCTTATTAGTAATGTAACACCCGTTTAAAATCTGATTTGTAGCAACCAGCATTCTAAACACTGACAGAACCGTTGCAAATAAACTAGAATAGTCCTTTGCAGTTTGGATTACTTTTTTAATGTAGTAAGAATGATGCAGTCCATTAACACTTTGGTCCATTTCCGCTAGGTAGTTATCCGACAACCACATCCTGGAGAAATTAGCATTTAATCTTTGAACGGCAGGTGGTTATCTCCATGTAGAAAATCTTTAGTTTTCACTATGCATCGCCTTCAGTTTCTCTGGAAGGACACCTACAAGAATTAAACATGGGTTCTCTAAGATCAAATTTTTTGTCCTTATGAGCCTGAGGGAAAGCAAAAGGACATTCCCAACAAGTCCATTTTTTTTCACTTTGATGAAAAGTCATCTGTCTTTTTTATTTTGGTTTTATGACAAATTGACTCCTTGTAATGAAGTTTAGGTAGGTAGTCATTTTATGATGACTTTTGGAGGTGACTACTTTTAACAGCAGTACTTCTAGGCCGTGTATGTGTGTGTGTGTGTGTGTGTGTGTGTGTGTGTGTGTCCACTGTATGTGGCATTACTCTAGACATAACGGGATGATACGACATAGAAATATAACAGGATAACACAATGTGGAGATGAAGTGATAGCTCTTTTAATATTTAATGAAGCAGAAGAGTTAGCTAATTTTCCAGTCCCTCAATCCCAGAGATGAAGCCAAGTGGACACACTCATATTGTCTCTGGGTGCTGGTATTCGCTTTCTGTTCCTTGCATAGCACATTATCTTACAATTCTGTAGATCAGAAGTCTGCCATGGTTTTTACCAGACAAAAATTACGGTGTCAACAGGGCTGAATTTCTTTTCAAGGCTCTAGGGGAGAATCCTTTTCCTGCTTATCCCAGTTGTTGGCAACATCTTTTCCTTGTGCCTGTAGGAATGATACCCTGCTTACTTGCTGGCTGTCAGCTGATGGCTGTTCCCAGGTGTACTAGATGCCACCACCTCCCTCCTCTCCTGGCCTCCTTCCTCCACCTTCAAAGCCAGTATGTCTGATCAAGTCCTCATATTGTGTTTTTCTGACACAGGCAGAAAAAGTTCTCTGTTTTGAAGGACCCATGTCTTTAGACTGGGCCCACTAAGATGATCATATCGTGATAATCTCCATATGTCCCAGTCCACACTTTTAATCACATCTACACAATCCCTTTTGCCATGTAACGTAACATATTCATAGGGTCCAGGGATTAAGACATGGCCATCTTTTGGAAGCTGTTTTTCTACCTATCACAATGCTGAAGAAAATGATCGTGTTAGTTCTCAATTGCCAAAAACCATTTAGCATTAGGAATTATCAAGAGAATACCAGTTCAAGTTAAATTGGACTAAAAAGTACTGAGTAAAAACTTAGTTTTGTAAGTTCTAAAGCCCAAGTCTTTTGACTTCTAATATTTTTTCTACAGAACCAACATATTGGAGTGTTATATTCTTTGACATTCTTAGCTATTTTCTAGATGTGTGAGACCTGAAAATTGCTTCCCAGATCTGTCTGGTTTTGAACCTCAGTGTTGACTTACTAGCTGTGTGATCCTGAGAAGTCATGGAACCTTTCTGTGCCTAACTTCTCTTAGATGAAATAGAGATACTAATAGTATTTATTTCGTGATGTTTAATGTTAATATGTTAATATATTGTTCACTTTGATTTATTAGTGCCTACCACTGTGTAGGATTATAATTACTATAAAACCATTCCTAGTTACTAAATACACTGAAAGCCCTTCATTTCCTGTCTTTTTTCCCTAATATAAGAGTGTGCTCCATTTTATTGGTGGCTGGTTGGAGAGAATTATGCAAAATTATTGTTTTAAAGCTGAGAACTTATTTTCTGTTTCTCAGGAGAAGGTTGAATTCACCTAAGAGGGCAGAATGTCCCTTGGTTTTCGGAAAAGAAATGTCACTGGAATTTTTGTCTTTCAGCTTATGTAAAGTCAAAATGCTGTTCTAAAATAGATATTCAAGATGTCGAACAACATAATTTCTCTTCTTTACAGTATAGCTTTTTTTTTTAGTTGTAGGTACAGGCGCATATTAGAAGTTATATTTCTTATGAGGAAATTAAACAGCTTGTCTCTCCAGGACTCTGGGTGAATAGGAAGCCAGAATTTGGGGAAAAAAAGCTACGTGCAGGGCTTATGGCTTGGGGATGGGGACGGAATGAGTGTGGGGAATGAACAGCCAGTCTGTGCATCGTCTTAGCAGGCTGGGACTAAGGGGATGACTGGCGGCTTAGCCTATAGACCTTGGGGACATTCATAGCTATAGTCCTGTTTTAATCTTTGTTTATGATTTGGAATTTCCTCAAACTGATAGAAATGTTTCATTTCACACTCTGGCCTGCTTTCTGTCTGTGCTCTGGGGAGTTAAAGTCAGGCCCATACTAGTGTTTTTAAGGAATCTGTAAGGAGGAAGTTAGCTGGTGTAGCCCAAGTGAAGGCAGAGGGAAGCAATGAGAGGTTGTGTGCAGAACAGGGCAGGGGATTGGATGGGGCTTCTGCCCAAGGGGATGGTTAATATTCAGCTCTGGTTTATCAGCCATGCCTGCGTCCCCCAAGGATTCCCACAACTATGGGGGGAGGAGGGGATGGCGAGTGGGGGTTGGGCCAGGAGTGCTGCCAGGTGAGTCTTACAGGGAAGGAGACTTCTGGTAACTTGGATCACATGAGTTACCTGACGGAAGGACTCTCTTATATAAGCAAGAATTTATAATGTTGAAGATTATCGAGTTAAAAAGTTCAGATACCTTCCCTTTTTTTAGTCCATTAAAATACCATAGATTAGTTGTTAGTCATTTTAATCATTTCGGGCATTTATCATTTTGGTAAATTATCTACCACAATGTTTTCTTTGAAATTTGAATGAAGAATAGCAATGTGACGAATCATCATTCAAAGACTATTCTATTTAAAAAACTTAACAACTTAAATAATGACATTTTAAAGGCAGTGTTTAGTGATAAAGTCCCCACAGTCTGTAAGAAGCCATACAAAATGTATGAATTAAAATAGAGGAAACGATAATCTCTTACTAAATATCTTGGGGTAGCAATTGTTGATCACAGTGTTATTTGATAAGTGCCTTCTTATGATTGTGACAGTTACTACTATTTCTTTAAAGAAAGTTATGATGAAAAAATTAATTTTGCTTTTGTAATTAAGAGTTACAGACTGTCTTGATGCCAGGCATCCTGGTTGGAATGGGATTGAAGTTGGAAAACTATAAATCATATTTCATGTTCCAAATTCCTTGTCTTTACATCAAACTAGAAAACTTTTTTCTGACTGAGAATATAATACTTGGTCATTTGGAGTGGTCCTTAAAATTAGTTTTGAGAGAATGGTTTAAAAATGCCGTATCTCTTTCTCAGGGAACCACTTTGCATACACGTGAGATAAGAAGGTTCTTTTCTTGCAGTCACCTTCAAGAATTTGCCTCTATTCAAGTGCAACTCCAGGGTCCTAATAAGCTTCACCCTACAGGCAGCCAAGTCATGGGTACAAGTCAAAGAGACTTCAACATACATAGAGAACAGTATTTCCTAAGTTTAGTGCTGAGGACCCCTGGTTCCACTGAATATGATTAGTCCAAAAAAGGGTTCACCGGGAATACTGGATTCGATTATTTTATAGGCTTTTCTTTGCTGTAAGAATTCTCAGCTCCTTCAGTGCATTAATGTGTATACTATATCTCCAAGACAAGGTAAGATATATGGTATGTAATGTTTCTCCAAGTCACTTGATAATATTACCCCCTCTTTTTTTGTGGCTTATTTTCTTTATTACTAGGAACCTGGCAGGTGAAGTGTCTGTAGATAGGATTAGCAAAGGAGTGCACAGGGAACAGAGGGCACACAGAGTTCCACAGGGTGTGGAAGCTGAATGAAGACAGTAGGCGAAAACAGACTATCAGGAAGTTGTATCCTACACAAGATCAGGTCAGCCTGAAGAGAAGGTGGATGTCCTTAGCAATGATAGTGTTCAGTAAGTGATGTACAGTACAAGGATAGATATATGAAGCAGGGTGAAGAAAACTTGATGAATAAAGCAACTTAACCAGATTTCAGACATTTTTTTATTTAACCTTTGTGGTTTTTCTTGGGCAAGAGCCAATCTCAGTGGAACAGATATAAACCTTGTGTATGGCTAAAGGCAGTTGTGTTGAATTGTATTATAATTTTCACCACGCCTTTTTATAAAAGGATTTCTAGGTGGATTCTTCAACGTAGAACAACAGAGGCCTTTTAAAGAGCTTACACCTGGCAGAGATGGAGTATGTAGGTGTTTTAGATCGATAGTTCTTTGTGAGCCAGTCTTGATAACAGGACTCCTAAATTCTTTCTCCACTATTTCATTACCTGTGGGTGCCTGCACTTTAATTGTCCTGAAATGCAATATGGCCAAGGTGGTGACATCTGAGAGTGATGGAACGTTGCTTTCCTTGGATTTTATAAAAGCGAACTCTCATGACCTGGATTTAGAGACTCTGACCTAGTAGGGCTGCATTGGGATCCAGAGCTCTCTATTTCCGATGAGCTGCCTGGGAGATTCTCACGTAGGAGGTCCAGGGACCACTCTAAGGAAACTGTCCTGAAACCTTTGCGATAATAGAGATATTCCTCCTCTGAGGAATATCAAGTAGGATCCTTGGCTTATTTAAATATAAGGAATTCAGATCTATTAATATTCCAGTCAGGCTAAGTATTTAGCAGCATTTCTCAGAAAGAAAATTATCCTCCATTTGGAGAATAAGATTAGATTAATTCAAGCCTTATGGAGGTTGAGTGCCGTTTTGACTAGAGAGAGGCAGTGTCTAAAAGCATGAGGTAAGATCATCTTCCCAAATGAGCTCGAAAACAAGAACAACAAGACCAACAATAAATCAAAGACAGGTTTATTTAAATCTTGGCCTCTAGTCAATATTGTTGTCATTGACACTGTAGGCTGTTATGGTTCACACTTATTCAGTTGTTTCCAAAACATTTGCTTCTGTCATTGCCAGTGCTCTTAATTTGTCAAATTATGTCTTTCTGGGTCATGGTTTCATCACCTTGAAAACTCTTCAGACTTCATCTATTCATTGAAATGAAACTGACCTATTATTACATTTATTCTGCTTACCTCGGGGAAGCACAGTTGTACTTTATGAATGAATGTATAAGATTTAATACCATATTCAGTAATATGCTTCTGTTTTATTAAGTTAATTTTGTATAAAAAGAAAAAAACAACTAATATGCAATTTGTGTTATTTTTTTATAACTTGATTAATATCAGCATGCAGCTACTGTCAGTAGGATTTCAATGAGTTAAATAGCCCTAAAAATGACCAAAACTCAATTGGAAGTTCTTTGTGTACTGCAACTTGTGGCATACACTTACTTTATAATTCCTAGTCAGTTGCCATGTAAATAAAACAAACCATTTAGAGTTAGTGAAAACATCTTTGTTGGTTACTTGGAAATGTTAATATTTTAACAATAAAATCTGCCTTACTACTTCAACTTGTCATGATATATATATTATCTTTCATCTGTCCATTTTTCAAGAAATAAATAACTCAATATGTCATCCTTTATGGAAAGTAAAGGAGGCATAAACTATTTAAGGCAACTACAAAAGCTCTGGTGTACTTTGAAAGAGTGAGTGTGTGCTTTCAGGACGTTTAGAAGGAAAACCTGGTAGATGATGAAGGTAGAAATCTAGAAATGTTCACTGCTGGCTACTTGGTGTTGACTATGGAATTGGAAATTTTTTTCTTGACTGATTAGAATTTAAAGGATGGATGAAACTTAAAGGTGTTCATCTATTGCTTTCAAATAACTTGTAAAAATAATTTCTTTTCTTTTGATATTTGACCTAAGCACCTACTGATATACATAAATACTAGTGTCAGATGACACAAGAAAATGAAATGTCTATTCATTTACTTCTGATTTGGCAAGTTGCATATCACAGGAGGTATTTCATATCCTTTTCCAGCAATAGAAATATGCTTTTATTGTACAATTTAAAGTCATTTTCTATTGTAAAATTTTAAACAAAGTGGAAATTTGTTGAAATTGAATTGTTTCTGGACCAGAGAAAGCATTATGAATGGGGAATAAATATAAATAATTGAAAAGTATGTAAGAGAAGGAGCCAAGAATTCATTTGCATTTTTGAATAAAGCCAAACTTTCATTTAATTATACAGGAGTGGGCTTCAAACATATATTTTTAGTCAAGTCTGTAAAACTGCCAGATGCTAAAGTAACATAGATAGGCCAGTTATGGATTGTGCTTTATTAACATAATCAGAGATTTATAAAAAGCATTCAAGGCTTGGATTGAAGACAGGGTTTTCAGTGCCTCTGTGTGGCCTGGTAAAAATACACAATGATTCAGATGTCGAGTATGGTAAGCTAGAGCCTTTCATCCTTATTTTTACTTGTTGACGAAACCGGGGTTCTAGATCCCATTCCTTAATCTTGCCCTTACGTAGTGTAGTGGAAAAAAACATAGGGAGAAAAAATTTCTGATAGAATACTACTAGGGAAACATTTTTACCCTGAATGATAATAGCTAAAAAACGTCTCTCTACTCTGTCCCTACGTTTTTGTGTCAACCGAGTTGAGCAACACAGTAAAATATAAACTTATAAAGCTTTTGATACACATTGGATATGGCCTCCAGTAGATGCTTCTCTCATAATCCTTTCTCATTTTTTTCTATATCCCTTCCATTAGTGCAGTTTCACTTTCTGTTCCTCTACAAAAGCTTAACTTTACATGAAAGCATTCAGTTTTTAAATGTCCATCTATATTGGAAGACTAGATCAAATGCAACTCTAAGCTCTAATTCCAGGTAGCTTTTTATAGTCTTTTTACTCCACACCTTTTTATAGTGTGCTTTCACTTGGGCCAAAAGTTTCGTTTGCTGTCCATGTTAACCACTGTGGAAGTTCTAGGCAGATTTTAGTTTAGTAAGTAAAAAAAAAAATGTTGAAAACGATCTTTCGTGGGTTTTGTTTTTGTTTGTTTTTTGCTTTTCAGGGCCTCACCCACTGCATATGGAAGTTCTCAGACCTGGGGTTGAATTGGAGCTGCAGCTGCTGGCCTATGCCATAGCTCCCAGCAACACTGGATCCGTGACCCACTGAGTGAGGCCAGGGATCAAACCCACATCCTCATGGGTACTAGTTGGGTTCGTTTCCACTGCACCACAACAGAAACTCCCACTTGCGGTTTTTAGCTTGCTTTGGATATAGGTATGAGAACCCATTTGTTTTTGAAACAGGTATTGGGATGAATACCTCCCTCAGTACAAGAGCCCTTACTGGATCCTGATGTAACAGGAAATGGAGAAGTTAGAGTTCTTTTGCAAAGGAGATTTCCTTGAACCATAATAACCCAAAAGAATTAGATTATATGCTCTCCCATATTCCATTGAGAGAGAAAACCTCCATATTTTATAAACTGCCACATCATTATAACCTCATCTTTTCTCACTTGCTTCTTGTCTCAGCCTCTTCCTCCCAACACTGCTTCAGTTCCAGTGAAGCCATTGGGACAGCAATAATTGCAGCTATTTCAATAGAGTTTTGATAGTCATGTTTCAGAAACATTGAAAGGAAGATTTTACCATGAGTGAGAGGTTGACTCTGTGCTCTCTGGTCATCCACTAACTAGAACATTCTATGGTTATAATCCCATACCAGAGAAAATAAGATTTAGTCAAGGCTATTGGAACTTATGATTTCAGATTTCTTGATCAATGGCTATGCTCTTTTAACACATGGGATGCTATTTATCATATTTATAAGATTGGAATAATGTGTAATTGAAAAAAGGGAAAACTTACTGGCATGCAAGACAGGACAACTATTTCTCACACTCCTTATTGTAAGACCCAAGCCAATAAATAACAGGACTTGTTTAAAAATAGGCAATATCATTCCTTTTTATCCTTCTAGAAGATGTAAATTCACTGGTCCCATTTATGTTAAGAGATAGAATTCCTGTTATCACCAATCAAGAACTGATTTGATTGATAAATAAAAACCATTGAGTTACACATTTGTAAAAGCAGGTTCATTTAACTCTCTGCACTCGGTAATGGTGGGATATAAAGCCTCAAACGGACTTGTTTTATTCATTCTGTATTGAGAATTCTCTTCCTATCTTTTAAAAATACCTAGAATAGATTCTATAACTTTGTGGTCACTTTAATTCTTTAAAGACAATTCAGTTTATTACTCACTTCATTTCACCCTGTGCCGTCTTCCACCTGCACACTTGAGGAGGGGGTACATGGTTTCTTGGAGTAGCACAGGTATTGAGGGTGTAATTTCTTTCCTTCTCCTCCAGACTTGGTTCCTCCATGATCTCCAGGATCATGAGGTAAACTGGTGAACACTGTCCTCTTATGTCACCGCTATTCTAGTTCTTTTTGTTAATGGTCAGTGATTCTGGGACTACTGCTCCCTGGACACTGAGGCCCTATGTGGTTGGTATGAGAACAGGCACGTTCTTCAGGGATACTGTGGGGCCTTCCCACTGGACACACCTTTGACGAGGGAGGCTTGACTTGGCTTGTTCCACTGTCCCACTTTAGCTGTGCCTCAGGCAGTGCAGTGGCTTATTTCAAGGGTCTCCTTACTGGTGGGTAGCTCTCTTGGATGGAACGTCAGCACAATGACTTGAGTGTGGCTTTTTTCTCCTGACCACTTATATCTTTCCCGGACAGTTGGTGGAGTGTGAACTGCTTTACGGTAGCTCTTCTTTCTTTGCTCTTCTGTCTCTTTCCACGTCTCTTTTCCTTGCTCAGTTATGCATGGGAACAATCAGGAAGATTGCTTAGAGCAGACCTCTAAGTGAGGAGCAAAATGCCAGTCTTCCGTCTTAGAGGAGCCTTCTATTTCTAGGTGTCGTTATCTTTAAAACAGCTCTCACACATACACAAGCACTTGCTCTAGGAGGGGAATTGTCCTCCCTTTCCTCAGAAGCCCTCTCTCTTCTTCCCATATGCTGTCCTTTTGTTTCGTGGCATGGGGGACAGAGGATAGAGGGATGATCTCTCTTGGGAAAATAGGCTCAAGGCCTGTAAGAGGGTCATTATCTTCAGACGCAGTGAGTCTTTGTTTTCAGTCTATGAGCTTAGTCATTGGTTTCTGAGAAACAGGAGAGTCCCTATTCACTGTTTTCCTATACACTGATCAAGGAAAATAGGAAGAAAACAACCTCACAAAGTCTTAGCTAACTTTCTTTTCTAGGACATTAGCCAATATTCAACATGTTTTGTCTATCAGCTGTTTTCCACATATGGAAACATTCAGTGGCCTGGAAGATCAACAGTACAACCATGATGTTATAAACATCAGGATACATTTGGGAAGAAATAACTAAGTTGACTACAGTAATTCAAACATAAATGTTACCTTTTGATGTATTCTTTTTGTATCATTACGCAAAGTGATCCCTATGGCTGTATCAGTCAGTCCCATGTTTTTATTTTCTTCTAATTACATACAACCAGCATTTTCTATTTGCATGGAGAGGCCCGGACTTGACATCATCCAGGCTCTTCTGGGTGACTGCATTGCTATGTGACTTTGGATAGCTCTCTTAACCTTCTTTGGACTTTAATGTGTAGTAAGTAGTCTTACATAGGATACTTTGGTAGATTACTTAATGTCTCATTTAGTAGTATAATCCTAATTATTTGGGAAGTATTATTAATAATGCAATGTGTTTGCTCAAGGTTTGCTGAGCGTCACCTGATTCGACTACGTCCCCAGTATTCTGATATTACATAATGATTTGGTGTCTGTAACTTTTACATAATCCTGTTAAAATAGACTTTTAGATGTTTTTGACTAATTATTTTGACTTTTGCCATATAAGAGTGGTAAACATGTCTTATAGCTAAACACCAGTCATAAAAATGACTTTAAACATTATAAATAGTAGTTTATGCAAAACTGAGATTTTTGTCCAGGATCTATCTCTTTTAAATTAAAGTTAGCATTGAAGTTTCAGTCTTGCATTTATTGTTTGAGAGATGTGATATATTTCTTTAGAATATTTAGTTTCCTAACTCATTAACTGGATAGTTTAAAAACCATTAAACCTTTAAACATGCTAATATAGCTCAAGCATAAGCATATCTGCAGGTTGCTATTTTTTTCAATTGAAGTATAGCTGACTTACAATATTATATCAGTTTCAGGTGTACAGTGTAGTGATTCAATATTTTTATAGGTTATGCCCCATATAGTTATTATAAAATATTGGTTCTATTCCCTGTGCTGTATATAAATATCCTTGTAACTTATTTATTTTATACCTAGTGTTTTTTACCTTTTAATACCTTTAAACCTATTTGGGCTCTCCCCAAATCCTTATTCCCTCTGGCGACCATTAGTTTGCTATCTGTATCTGTGGGTCTATTTCTGGTTTTGTTATATTTGTTCATTTGTTTTAATTAGGTATGGGTTAATTTGAGAGAAATTCTTTTGCATAGTGTGTTTCTCTTTCATTAATGACACAAGTTTAGTTTATTATGTGTATATATGATTAGAAAAGAGTCCGCATTTTAAGCATTCAAGATGAGCTGTATGTTCCATATAAGTCATGGTGTCCATAAAAATTTTTTCTTCAGTGAAGAATGTTTTCCTATTGCCATGCCACATTTGAAATATAGTTTTTCTCTCAAGGTACTTAGATATTGGATTTGTATTATTAAACATATTTATTGTTATTTATCCTAGAGTATTTAGGATAAATTGCCAATAGAACAATATGTGTTCATAAATTGCTTTTTTTGTAATGGTATGCTTGTAAAGGATGGCATCTGGGTTTCTCATAGGCTTCTCTTTAGGAATTTCCTTTTGGAAATTTCAGCACTGAAAGATTGCCTTTTCAAAGACAACCTTTCCTTTGTGCCTTATTTTTCGTTTGAATTTGTTTTTGCCATAGAGATGTAATGCTGTTTAGAAACAGTGATACTGAAGATTATCTTTTGTTCTGGTATTTTTCAAAATATCCAGGGTTATTTATTTTGACTTCAGGAGTCAGTATAAAGTCCTAAAAGACACATCATAGATTTTCCATACTGAATACATACATTTAAAATAAATGCATCCACAACATGTTTACAGAAATATAAAGGTACTGATTTTTGTTGTTTTCTTTTAGAATCAAGAAAGCCTCCCACGGCTTGACAGATAAAATGTACAGTCTAAAGACTATTCAAAATTCATGAAGTTTGTGCAGACCAAAATTTATTTTAAGTGTGTTAATAAAATACAATTTCCATTTCAGGTTCTTTTTGAGCAGGCACAATACGTAATTACAATTAGCTGATTGGCAGCTATTCCTTCTAGTGATTTAAAATCATTATGCAGTTTGTTGCACTGTCCGCTTTCAAGTTCTTTGATTGCTAATTTTAAAGAATGATACTCATTTCAGGATGAGAAATGTTATATATTCAGAATTGGAAAGCAAAAAATGGTATTCATTTTCAATTTTTTGGTTTAATAGAAACTTCAGAATAAATGTGAGGAGGGAAGAAAAAGAAGTTTAATAACTAAAATTGAAACTGTCTCTAATTGATCATGTCTGGTATTTATTTAGCCCATTTTAGGGCAACTCATTTCTGCATGATTTTTTTACAATATATTTTTTCTTTTATTTCTGAGACTTCAGCCCTACAGTACAACAATGCTTTTTTCAAAATAAATTTTGTTATAGTTGATTTACAGTGTTCTGTCAATTTCTGCTGCAAAGTGACCCAGTCATAACATATATATGTATATATACATATATATATTCTTTTTCCTACATTATCCTCCATCAGTTCCCTGTGCTATACAGCAGGATCTCATTGCTTATCCACTCCAAATGCTACATATATATATGTTTTGAATTTTTTCAGGCAGGAAAAAAGAAAACAATTGTTTTGTTTTCTTTTCTTTTTTAAGCTCCTTGTGTTTATTTCAGAATTTGATATACTACATCAGAAATGTAGATTAAATAATTTATTCTGGCTTTGATATTTCATTCATTCACTGCTTCTTTTAGGAATCTTAGGAATTTTAAGGATTTTAGCACAAGTGGCATGGCAGTTTTTCTCTGTCTACATGTTCCCCCATATACAACAAGGATTTGGTTAACAATTAGAATGCCATTCTTTGTTACTGAACAACATAGATGGCAGTCTTGTAAAAAATTTAGTTGGATGTAAATTACACTGCTAGTGGTTTGTGCTTTAGTTGGGCTGGCACTATTTATTATAAACACATAATTTTCTTTCAGCAAACAAAACAGGAATTAGGACCAAACTAAAATTTTTCACTGACTAGCTCTGATAGACTCTACTTCCTGCCTTTGAGATAGCATGCGTTTTTGTTTCTAAAGCAAATAACAACTAAATCAATTGATTCTGTTACTCGTTGTGTGTCTATTTTTGCCTATATTTCCAACCTACTGGATGCCCCTAGGTTTGTAACACATTTTATTTATCTGCTGTGCCATAAAGTAAAGCACTTACATTCATAGCTCTGAGGAATAGATGTGGTGTTCGCTCACTAAATGGGAAGCACACAAAAGGAGCAGCAGATGTTGCTTTTCTCATGTTGACTTGCTTTACATATCACAAATTAAACCCGTATAAAATTTTGTAAGAATATTGGGCCATGCATACTCTCACTGTTAGATAGCTGAAACAGAACAAAACAGAACACTGCTACCCAGGTCTTTTTAACTTGTTACCTACACATCTAGTAGCTTTGTTCTTTTAATGCCTCCTCTCCCCCATATTGTCCTACTAATGAATCTTGGATGGAGTGTTTTCAGAGAAGATGGTTCTAGAGTGGGTTTGGGGTGAGAGGATAGTGAAAAAGAAACAAAATTCTCCTTTGCTGGGCGAATGCTATCCCCTGAAGAGCTGTGGTCATTTGGGACTGAGTCAAATGTTACTGTTGTCAGCTTAAAAAATATGCAGAATTTAAAAGGTGAGAGTTAAGTTTTACTTGGGGCAAAATGAGGACTCTAGCCTGGTAGGCAGCATTTCAGATTGCTCTGAAATACCGCTTCAGAGAGGCAGGGAAATGTCAGTGGATGTGTGGTTGTGATGGAGGGGGCGGTACATACAACAAGCAAACATTTTTGCAGAAGGTTGCTGTCACTCACGAGGAGCAGAAATCACGATGAAGGATTTTAGGGCTTCTCTAGATATGAGGAGATGCAAGACTTGGGCTTATAAAATCTTCTCCTGAAAACATCTATCGGAAGACCTGTTCTGCCAGTTTTTCCAGAGCATAGAGTGCCTTCCTCCTGCCCTCCACCCTGAGCTCCTTTCAGGGGGTGCTGAGGGTCAGCAGCTGCAGTGGCTCATAATTCAATCTGTGTAGAGGCAGGTGGCAAGTGCCAATCTCCCGTTCACATTGTTAGTCTGTTCATTTAAAATAATCTAATTGACTGCATAATAAAAAACAATCTTGAGATAAGGACCTTTAAATTTTATTTACAATTGGAAAGGAGATGTCCTAATCTTTTGGAAATGAAGATTTCAAATTGCAAGGGCTTTATTTCATAAGCCACACAGAGCATTTCATGGTATGCTTATTTGAGGAGGCCCACGATGGTCAGAATGTGGGGAAAGTCTTTAGCACATATTTCTCACCTAGTGTCAGTCTGATTTTATTTTTAACAAAATAAATGTCCTGAAGATTTATCTGGCCAATTAAAATATTTGACTTATTATGAGAAATTCAGACTTGAATACTGTGCCTTGCATTTTGCTATGGATTTTTCTAATAATATCCTATAAAGTATGATAGCTCTAAAAACCTTATTTCTATGATAATCATATTCTAAGACCCTTACCCTCTATTTCAAATTCCTACTAAGGTGTTGCATGCATCATTGTTACATCTGAGTCAGTGAAATAGATTCAGATTCCACAAGAGAAAAATAGAAGAGTGGCATGTTTTCTTCATTTTGTGCTTTCACTACCCAAATTGCATTGTGCAAATTGGATATTAAATAACTTTTATGGGTTATGCAATTGTTTGATTATATATGATAGATATTACTTAAAAGAAGGCTCACTAATACTGTTTATTGATAGCTGCAATTATAATTTTTTTAGGAAATCTAAAATGTAAATCTGCATATCAGTGATTTCTTTCCTATTCTTGCAGCTGATGGATTTTTCTTCTTTCCATAGTCCCATGCAAGCAAACACTTGAGTGCTTCATTACATGGATCATTTGTGCTTCCCAGATAACCAGGAGATGTAACACTTGTTATTGATCAATTATAGGAGACTTCCCTTGAGGCCTTAGAAACAGAATTCTTGAAAGAAATTCTTATCTGCTTTGCCTGACTCTGATGACTGATAGCACATCTAAAGGCTAATATGTGTTAGAAGTTGACACACATTTAGGGAAGGTGTATTGTGCCCTAGAGATCTAATGCTTTCCTTTACTGACTAGAATTTTATCATCCTCTTGTGTCTAGTGAATTTAGAAAAGTCAACTTGGTGGGCAAACACATAACTGAATTTGTTATTTTTTTAACATCATAAATATTGTATTTGTCCAAGTTCATCAAAATTATTTGTTAAAATTGCTTATGAATGGTGTTATAAAGAGTGTAATTAAAAGGCATTGTTTTGGCTAAGACAAAAAGTTGTATTATAGACTCTAAACTTTAATCAGTTCAAAAGTTGGATCAGATATAAGAAATTTAAAAATTATAGAGAGCTATTTACCACTTTAGTGACTTTGACGATAATTTTTTTTCTTTTGTTTTGCCTTGTTCTGTTACATTTTGTGTTGTACTTTTTGAAGAGTTCAGGGCATACTACAGTTCTTCTCACTTTTTATAAGCCAAAGGAAGGAAAAAGTTGCACAAAGTATTCTGTAATCTTCTATTCATGTACAGCACTATTTGGTGTTATGAAATGTCTTAATGATAACACCTACATAGCCTTAGAATTTAAACCTTAAAAAGGCAATATTTGGTTGAGTAGAATATAAGAGGAACATAAATGAGAATGAAAATCATTAATACTTTTGCAAATAAACTAAAATTTTATAATCTATACAGATTAAGAGTAGAAGAGTATTTCAACTTTGTTTTAAGACATTGAAACATGTTACAAAGTTTGTGCCATCTTTTTCTTTCAATTTAGCAAATACACAACTAGTCCCAAGAATACTAAATGATTAATTTAGAGCATAACTGCGATGGATTCAGCTGTTATAGGTTCTCTAGTGCAGTCAGATTGAACTATTAGAGAATAACAGTTGTCTATATAGTTGTATTATCTTCATTCATCTTCCATTTGAAACATTCCACTGTTACAAAACGATTTGTTCCTCTCCCCGCCAATCTTCTATTAGTTTTACTTTTATTCATTTTGGGGGTCATAATAAGTGGAGGAGTGCAAATATTCTCAGAAGAGGCAGTCAGTTCTTTAAGAAGAGTGAACTGGTAGAAACCTTTCCACTGGATGACTAGCTGAGAACAAACTGGTATATGGCGTATTGCAGTAATTAAGGGAAAAGGCTCTGGAGTCCACTAAGACTTGATTTACATCTTAATTGTATGATCTTAGTTTTTTAATCTTTAATGTGAATGATTATAGTAGCTACCTTGTAGGACTGTTGGGAGAATTGCCAAGGACAAGACATATAAAGAACTTGGCATGTGGAAAGAGTTCACTAAATCCTACCTGTATAGCAATTATATTTTGGCAGAGGAAAGAAGAGGTGAAATTTTAGAGCAGTGGTTCCTAAAATACTCCTTGAATTTCTCATGAGAAGGTTTAATTTTTAATGTTTATTTTGATGATCTGTTAAAAAAAATCCTTCTGTCTTACATGGTTAACCACTGAGATGATGAGACTATCCATGCTCTATCCCAGTCACACCATTTTCAAAACCAAGTGATGTCAAACCCAGGTTCTATGAGTAAGTTTTTTTTTTCTTTTAATTAAAGTACAGTTGATTTACAATGTTGTGCCAATCTCTGCTGTACAGCAAAGTGACATATATATATACATATATATATATACACACACACATACATATATACACATATATATATACGTTTCTTTTCTTATATTACCTTCCATCATGTTCTATTCCAAGACACTGACTATAGTTCCCTGTGCTGTACCATAGGACCTCATTGCTTATCCATTCTAAATGTAATAGTTTGCATCCACTGACCGCAAATTCCCAGTCCATCCCGCTATGAATAAGTTTTACAGTGCTTCCAGGAAGACAGAGTGGTGAGGTTTCAGATTTTCACCCAAGGTGTAATAGTGTGGTCAACCTAGAAGAAACTTTACCATATTCAAATGTCAAGCAAATATCATAGCAAAGCATCAAATTGTGGTTAATTCAAATTTACTAATTGTTGGGAGTTCCTGTGGTGGTACAGCAGAAATGAATCCAGTTAGTATCCATGAGGATACACGTTTGACCCCTGTCCTCACTTGGTGGGTTAAGGATCTGGCATTGCTGTGAGCTGTGGTGTAGAACACAGGCGTGGCTTGGATCCAGAGTTGCTGTGGCTGTGGTGTAGGCCGGCAGCTGTAGCTCTGATTCAACCCCTAGCCTGGGAATTTCCATATACCGTAGGTGTGACCCTAAAAAGAAAATAATAATAATAATAATAATAATAATAATAATAATAATAATAATAATAATAGTAAAATAAAAAATAAAAAACAGATTTACTGATTGTAGAGGTTTCTAAATGTTATTTTGTAAAATTTTCAAATCCCTATGGACTACAAGTATACTGAGATTCTTCCTCATTTATGTTTGTATATATTTAAGTAACCTTTTAAAATAAATTAAGACTACGAGTCTGAAAATATACGTTGTTTAAAGGAGGTCCATAGAGTTTTTAAGTTTGAGACACACCTTGAGGGCTTGGAAACACACTTAAGGTGGCAGTTTACAGTGGTATGCCCAGAGCAGTGGTTGATAGCAGTCATCATTGGGCTCTGGATAATTAGAAGGGGGAGGCAGATGGGTATTAGGGAGAGAAGTGGCAGGGGCATGGCAGGAATGATGAGGGGTACTGAAAGGAAAGGTTTCATGTTTCAGAATCTGCCCGCAACTGGCCCTTCTTCAGAGCTTAGCCCACCAAATAATTCGTCAGATTATGTTTCTCATCCCTTATGTTCTCCCTTCCTTGATAGCTAGCTGTTCTTTGATTGGGTAGTTAATGATGAAACATGGGACTCAGGGCAGGATTCAAGCATGTTGGCTACTTTTCAGTCCATGCTATTGGCAGGCTGTGGACCTCAACCATATGGTGAGGCAGGGCATTCGCACTCATTCTCGCGATGTATTCATATCAGCCTGCTGCAGGAAATTAGCCCTGTTCACACTTGTTTAGCCTTAATAAAAATCTTTTTAGCTGAAGCACAGGGATAAGGTCACCATCTGCCACATAGAAATGCCAACATTAAATGAGCAACAGGGGGAAGGTGTCTTTCATTCTCAGGGACTTTTAGAAAGAAATTTAAATTGATTAAGTACTAATTGATTCCCCTCTTTACTAGTTTAGAGCATAATTTACATTTTATATTGTCAATTGCGTTATATGTGTGAAATCTATCAGTGTATCATGCTTGCCATTCCTAAAAATAGCACTACAGGTAGTTTTTAAAAATACGTATGTCATTAAAATCAAGTATCTCCCATCTATGCCAGCTGTTGCTTGAAACTTAAGCTGAGATGACTGAGCACCTTTAATTTTTGTCATAGGGTTTGGTTAGATTATGAACTATGAACTGTCTTTACTAAAAAAAGTATTTTTAAAAATTCGACTGTATAATGTGGATGGAATTTTATGATTAATAAGTTCATTGAAGATTAGGAGAGCTAATGAAATTAATCTTTAAACCTAAATTTTCATATGAGTGAGTTTTTTTAAGTCCTTAAAAATTATTAACTATTTTAAAAATCTGATTCTATCACCAGAATTTAATTGTGAGAAGATAGCTAAAATATTTAAATTGATACTTTGTTATATACTTTTATACTGTGTGTCACAGTGAATGTTTACTTTTATTTGTTCAGTATGTTCTATAAGCAAAACACAATTAATGATGCCTGCATGAATAGTTAAGAATTGTTTTAAATAAAATCAAAATGTTGAGGTTTTTTTTTAAATTGTATTATATGCAAAAGAACGAAGTTTTTTAAAATTTGTATTTTTATAACATCTACTTTAAAAAGTAGTGTTGAAAAAGAAGCCTGGGAAAGTTCTGCTGTGGTGCATTAGAACTGGTGGCATCTTGGGAGTGCTGGGAGGCAGGTTCGATTCCCCAACCCAGCCCAATGGGTTAAGGATCTGGCATTGCTGCAGCTGTGGCTTAGGCATAGATCGCAACTATGGCTCAGATCTGATCCCTGGCCAAGGTACTCCATATGCCACAGGGCAGCCAAAAAAGGAAAAAAAAAAGTTGAAGCCTTGGTCCAATATTAATGAATATAACTGATTAGGCCTCATTCTACCATCTTTATCTTGTTTGGTCATATTTAGCCTTTTGAATGTTACTTGTAGCAGTATACCTTCAATTTACGTACACATGTTGATATTTCTATTGAAATAGATCTACTCTCTATAGTTACAAAATCAGCAGACTTTTTCAACTGAAGAAAAAAAAATGAGAAGCAACAGGGCATGTGAATAACAAACAAAAAGAATGTATAATCATGAACGAGAAAGTTGATAGTAATTTGTCCTCATTTTATTTTGGTTTAAAAAATTTGATCTTACACAATTATACAAATTAGAGAATGTCTAGACGGATCCCAGCTCTTGTTCCCATTGTTATGGTCACTAATCTCATTTCTTTGACCATATTTTTCTTTGTAACCTTGCTTAGCAGTCTGTACCACTTATTTTAACTTTATTAGCAATGATCATGAGGGTATCTATTTCAAAAATACTGTAATAAGTATTTGTTGGATGGTTATATTATATAAGTATTCCCTTCTCAGTGAGGGAGAATTTTTTTCTTTGTACTTTAAAGTTGATATGACTTTGACATAGTTTAAAAAGTAGCTAGGTCACTTATCACATGGCTATTTACCATATGTTTGTACAGAGATCTGCATGCAGATTAGGGGACAAGAAATTTGATTTGCATTCTACAAAACAATGATTTTATTTTAAAACTTAGTTGAAAAGTAATGCTACTATTTTTGAGTTTTCTAAAAGCTTTTACTAATGAAATTATTACTTCTAATTTCAACATATTTTAACTTTGGCTAACTTTGACTCTTAGCTGAGAACAATAAATAATTTATTGATATGTAAGTTACCTGTTTAGTGAAATATGTTATGCAATTGACTTGTGCACAAAAAATGTCAAAAGTCAACACGTCTTTCTTTTTTTGTTTGTTTTGTCTTTTTAGGGCTACACCCACAGCATATTGAGGTTCACAGGCTAGAGGTCGAATTGGAGCTGTAGCTGCCGGCCTATGCCACAGCCACAGCAATGCCAGATCCGAACTGCAACTGTGACCTACACCACAGCTCATGCAGCACCAGATCCTTAACCCACTGAGCGAGGCCAGGGACTGAACCTGCATCCTCATGGATGCTAGTTGGATTCATTACCCCTGAGCCATGATGGGAAATCCTTCCATGTCTTTCTAATCTTTGTCTTTAGAAATGGAAAAATGTTCTCCTTGTGAATGAAACTCAAACATTTTTCGTTTTAAATGTTTCTTGGACTTGGGGTATTTTTTGTGGATAGTGCCTTTAATTGTATATCCCGAATTTTTTCAAAATATTGCAGTTTTGAGCAGCAAAGTAGGGACAAAAGTGGGACTTGGCAGGTCTCTTAAACTTATAAAGCAGCACAAGCATTAGTAGAGAATCCAAAAAACATTGGCTTCAACCTCCCGGACCATACTCCAGGTAAGTCCAATACATGCCACAAATTTCTACAAATTTACAAAGGCATGTTGTGGTTGTGGAAAAGGTTGTTTGTTCTAGGTCATCCCACAGAAGTATTTCTGCTTATTCTGAAGAAATTTCTGTTCTACAAAGCCTCAAACCACAGGGGAAACCAAGCCTCTTCATAAATGTCAAGGAAACAACCATTTAAACCATTTATTCACTAGAGCGTTACACTAAGCTGGTTTTAGGATAGCAAAGTTGAAGGGGAGAAGGTCTATATCGCATCAATGCAAGTGACTTTAAATTGGACCCTTCCTATAAGTATATCTCTCAGGAATTTATTTGTTTCAAACTTCATAGCATTCCACTGGACTCGCCCTCCTCTTCATCTTGTCATCCTATCAAGGGTCTTCAGTCCCTTTTGCCGGGAGGAAAACAAATCTCATTTTCATACTGTAAAGGAAATCTCATTTTCCTACACTCTACAAAGCCCTGATGTTACTTGTTGCTTCGGCTTCCACTTCTGCAGAAGTATTGCTTTCTGTAGCTTGATAGGGCATTTTTCCAGGCAAAGAAAGTTTCACCCCTAGTGGAAATTCTTGTGCTGAGTGTTAAGGCAGCACTTTATGTATTTATTTTGTACTTTGTTACCAAGAGATGCTTAAAAAAAAAAAAAAAACCTGGGATTTGTGCTAATTGCTCTGTCCAGCGGTCCGTTCTTTTGCTTTTCACTCAGACATTTTGTTAGTCTTTAAAATATTAACCTATTTTTAAAAAGTAGAAGTGTTCTGTAATTACAGATATTGGTAACATATGGAATCAATTACTGAGAGCTTTAAACCAGTAAAAAACCTGAACATGAAGTAATTATGAAATGTAAAGAAAACAGATGATGACTAGTATGTTGACAAACAGGAATGACATTTGGCAATCAAATATAAAATAATTGTGTGAATACTTACTTTGGAAATCCAAAGACAAGCCTATGTTTAAACCCTGAGATAATTTTGATGTTCAAATAGCTCTGTACCTAATCGCTTTTGCTCTAAAATTCATGACATAAAAAGCTAAACTTAGTGACACATTGATTTTTCTTTAATGTAACCAAGGAAATATGTTGTTCTTATAGTTTTCAAGACTTCTCTTTAGTTGGGATTAGAAACTAAGAACATACTTTTTGAAAACTTTTTGACTTTTGACTTTGGGAGTATGCAGGCTGTTTTTGGTAGGGGGAATCAACGCAGAAGTTTATTTTAGCTAGTATACTATGACCCAGTCTCAAAGGAATCTTTACATTTTGCTATCGATAGAATCGTAGTTATCAATTAACAGCTCCTTAGTTCTCATTCTGCATGTGGAAGCTTGGAATCTCTCCTTGGAGATAAAGAGATAAATCTCTAGCTATTGGTTAGCTAAACTTTAGAAAGCATTGCTTTCAAGAAAACGACACTCATAAAACAGTGCTTTGTTGAAATTTATTTACAAATTACAAATCACAAAAATTACCAAAAATATCTTTGCTCTTCAGTTAAAGTTTGTACTCATTTGTACAGATTTGTCCTAACTATTTGGGTGTATTAAATACATAATATTTTCAGGTAAATAGAATTTTATTTCTTTGAATTACAAGTGGCCAGAGTTAACCTAAACAGTGTTTCCAAAACATTTTAGCACATTTTGGTACTTGGTTTGGAGTTTAATAGGTGAATGAGTACAGATATATGTCTTTGATTATTATCTACATCAGTGAAGCCAAAGTACTAATAGTTTTATTCCCCTCAGTAAGTTGAACTTCCTTTCTTGGGTTCACTCATGTAACAACCGTTATCGAGCACCTGTTGTGCTATTGTCAAGCCTGTGCTCAGCATTGGAAAAATGAAACAAATCTTGCTTCCTCTTCTCAATGGATTTCCCAACTTCATTAACAAATGAGATGGGGGTTGTCAGTAATACTTCTTTGACTGAAATATACTGCCCTGAGCAAAATGGATTGCAAAGATGGAGATTCTCAGCAGTCTGGGCATGTCAGGTTTCCCAGAGCAGGTGATGCCAGCTGGGTATTAAAGGATGTGTTATTGTACCTGGGACAAAGCGAAAGGCATTTTCATACAGAGAAATTACCGTGAGCAAAGGTCTGAGGGTGGGACACAGCCCCACAGCATCATGTTGTAATGTATTCAGTGTGCTTAGAGAGGAAAGTCTGTGTGAGATCAGAGCTGAAGGTTGGGTTCTAGAGACGGGAAGGACTAAGATCAGGAAAGGCTTTATGACTGAAGCTAAGGGCTGTGAATGACCGCACAAAACTTATGGAGCGTCTTTGAAGGGTTATGAGCAAAAGAATGGCACCAAACCTGTATTTTAGGAAGATCACTCTGGAAGCAGTGGGCATGTGAGATGTCGTGTGTGGTGTGAGAGTGACGTTCCAGGGCTTTAGGTAGACTTGAAATACAGAAGCAAGGTGAGAGTTGTGTTCAGAGACTATTAGAGTAACACAAACCAAATAAGAAGCCTGGCCTGAAGTGGTTTGAGTGTGTATGGAGAAGTAAGGAATGGATGGCTGACTCAGTATGACTTAGGGACGAAGGGGAAAGTGATAGATGATGGGAAAGCAGAACTTTAAAATTATTCCTTCATCACCTCCAACTTGTATAAAGCTATTATTAATGTCTACACGAGGATGTTTTTGCTTGTTCTTTTAACAAATTTACAGTCAAAACCAAGAGTAATTTTGTATTCGGTAGTTCTAATAAGCCTTTTTTGCATCCGGTGTGCAAATTTTTATATACTAGCTATGTGATATAGAGAAGTTTGAGGAAAAATAGGTTTACAAATGAGTCACTGCAGTTCTTATATTATTCTTTCTTCATTATGTGTCTTTCCAAAGCAGTAGTCATGATTTTTAAATTTCTTTTTTTTTAAATGACTTTAAAATATTACAGAACCTATAGTGGGCATTCAGTTTTTCACAGCATTCTATTTTCTGACACTTCTCCTCGGGGTTTTCATTGTGAAAGAGGATGTTCTGGACAAGAGGCAATGTCATAACTTAGAGCGATTTTTACTGTCAAAGACCATTTACTAAGTAAGCACCTTTCACTTTTTTCACAACTTCTGTAGTACAACTAGTAGTGGGTACAGAAATGCCAGTTCTGGTCCTCTTGAGTCCTTACCAGCATAGATACTTTCCTAAACATCATTCTTGCTTATATATGTCTTTTTAGCAGAACATCGCTTTTGAATAATCACCTTTAAAAATCCTACATAGCTGATATTATTATTATGACTGTTTCTTTTACTGTTTCCCTGTATCGTTTTTGTTGGTGTACTTCCATGCTCTCTTCAACCAGAGTTATTTAAAACAAAAAATTACTATGGACATTTTGCCAACACATTACTTAGGTTATAATGAGAAATACTGGGTAGCTATTTAGAGTGTATTACAGATTTTTGCAAGTAAAGGAAAATGTGTCAGCTTTGGCTTACAACCTGAGTTTGAATTGTATATCTTTTATTATTTGCAGTCAACCTTATTTCATTTACACCAGATATCCTGTGAGCCTACTGATTGCAAAAGACAGCAAAGAACAAAATGAGAATTTTAGCAGAGTAGATATTAGTCCCAGTTGCTTGGCTCTTTTGATAGCTCATATGAATTATTCACCATCCATATTTAATAGCATATGTTATACTCCTTAATACATCTATAGCCATCCACTTCCAGAGGGAAAACTATCCTGCTGCTTGTGGTTTGTTTATTTAGTTTTTCAATGAAAGCTGGAGAGAGCATTGAATATTTCCCCAAAGACCTACTACAGCCTGAATATTACTATTTCAGCATAGTGTACACTCCACTGTATTTTGTGAAAAGATTTCCCTGGGAATCTTATCAGATTTTAAAAATAATTTCAGGAGTTCCCATCATGGCTCAGTGGTTAAAGAATCCGACTAGGAACCATGAGGTTGCGGGTTCGATCCCTGGCCTTGCTCAGTGGGTTAAGGATCCTGCGTTGCCGTGAGCTGTGGTGTAGGTTGCAGACGCGGCTCGGATCCCGTGTTGCTGTGGCTGTGGCATGGGCTGGCTTCTACAGCTCCGATTAGACCCCTAGCCTGGGAACCTCCATATGCCACGAGTGCGGCCCTGGAAAAGGCAAAAAGACTAAAAAAAAAAGTCAAATACTTTCTCTCTTGAAAATTTGCTAATTCTTATACTGTATTAGTATGACATTAAAAATTCATATATATGTGCATATATACACACCTGTACATACTCATATATGGGACATACAAGTTTGTATTTATGTCTTTGATATCAGGAAATGATGTCTGATTAGATAATGTTAAGATGATATTCAAGTAACTGTCTCAAAGGGACAGTGAAATCCCCTTATTGGGATATTTTCTCAGGCAGCAGAGAAGTTTGAAGTAAAGTGTATTTCTTTAACCTAGAAAACGTACTTCTAGTTTTTCTCAACTATTTTCTGTTAGATTTCAATGCTTAAGTAGATTGTACATTTTTAGACAAGTATGAAATTATAGGTGCAGAATTTATGAGTTCAAAATGCTTCTTCTATTATTGACAAATAACTTAATCACTGGAAACATTTATCACTTTTATTGGCGTAGCTGACAGACAGCAGACTGTTGCTGTCTTGTAGGCATCCGGCTGCAGAAGCATGTCATAATTCAATTGAAACACATTTCTCCTATCAGGAAAACTAAATAGCATCAAATACCCTTGACTTTACATAGTGTGATGACAGCAGCCTTGACTAAACACAGATCATTTGCTTCAACAAAAAGAATAAATCTAAATATCCATGTACTAAATCTCGTATTTACATTAAATCTTGTAAACTAGTTATAATTTTAGAATCATATATTTAGAAGATACCTTAGCATTGAGATAACACGGTTTCATTTCACAGACGAGAACATTCAGGTCTCTTAGAGGTTAAATGATTTTCCTAAGATCAAGCAATTGGTTGTAATGAGTAGGGATATAATGCAGACTCGGAACTTCAGTGCACTTCAGTATTCCTTTTGCATCACATTAAACTTAATTAATTTTTAGGCATAGTAAACTAATTCGATTGGCAATTTTTCTTTAACCTTTCAAACATAAATGCTTTCCTTTTGTGGGACCTTTGTGTAACTTTAAAAAAACTAAATCATTTAGTGCAAAATACACTTGTGACATTTTGGGGGAATTTGCTCTGTGATATTTATATGAAATATGGTGATAACCTTGTACATTAGTCATTTTGTTTTGGTTATTAATTCTGAAAAGTAATTCTTATGGAATTTAGAGAAGGATTTGCACCATGAATATTAGTAGATTTGATCATAACAGAGAGGTTTTATAGGGGTAAGACCAATTATATTGAAATATACTTAGATGATAAAACATGAATATAAAAAGAAAGCCTTTAATATGAATATTTATTTGGGAGAAATAACACATTTACAGCTACATTTCTGCATAATAGGCAAAGAAAAGCTATAGTTCTTTTGAACTATGATATGTGATCCAGGGGGCTTTATATTTTCTGTTTATGCTGCCATTTTTCTGGTTGGTAGAAAATGTAATTAGCACTGTTATGTTATTTTGTATTTAGTAAAATAGCTTTTTTTTTGAGGGGGACTGGTGATATGTACATAAAGAGTTGTGATATGAAATCCATAGGTTTCCAGTTATGACCTTTAGTTATGCTGTTTCATGATTATATGAAATTCAGTCTATCATCCTTTTATTAGTAAGGCTGCTGAGTGTTGGTGGGCCTTGCCTTGTATCAAGGTTTCCCCTCGGAGAGATGTTGTCTGCGGAAAACCATGCCTAGTATTTTCAGTTTCCTTTCCGTAAAACTTTTAACAGGCAAAATTCATATAAAATAGGAGTTCCCTGATGGCCCAGTGGGTTAAGGATCCAGCATTGTCACTGCCGTGGCTGGGGTCACTGCTGCGGTGCGAGTTCAGTCCCTGGCCTGAGAACTTCTGCAGGCCGCAGATGTGGCCAAAAAAAAATTATGTAAAAAATAAACTAAAAAATAGCCTTTAGGTAAAAGGCAAAGTGATGTCACCAAGGGAAATTTTCAGTCTGGGTGGGTATGGAGGAAAGAAGTCTCGGGGTCAACAGCAACTTTTTATGAGGCTGACTTCCTTGTGGGGCATCCATGGGATTACTGTTGGGTTAGCATGATAGAAAAGGAATTTTCAGAATTATATAGAAAAAGACTTATTAACACTGAATAAATGCTATTATTTTATTTCATTACTCAGTAGGAAAAACACTATTCATTAAGAGAAAAGTCTGATTTCTATCTTTTAATTACCGCAGAATGTACAACCACTCTCCAAACTCCTTAAAGAAAAAAAGCATTTCTGGGAGTTCCCTTCGTGGCTCAGTGGTTAACGAATCCGACTAAGAACCATGAGGTTGTGGGTCCGATCCCTGGCCTTGCTCAGTGGGTTAAGGATCCGGCGTTGCCATGAGCTGTGGTGTAGGGGGCAGATGCGGCTCGGATCCCGCGTTGCAATGGCTGCGGCGAAGGCTGGCGGCTACAGCTCCTGTTAGACCCCTAGCCTGGGAACCTCCATATGCTGCGGGTGCAGCCATAGATAAAAGCAAAAAGACAAAAAATAAAAAAAAGCATTTCTAATCCTTTTGATTTTTGACCAAAATGAATGTTAGCTATTAAAATATATAAACTTACATGTTTATGAGTTCTTTTCTTTTTATTTAGAAAAAGTCAAGTTCTTTTCTTTCTATTTAGAAAAGTCAAGTTCTTTTCTTTCTATTTAGATTCTATTTGAAAGCTGAATACAAGGAAGCTCTAAGTATTCATGAGTCTTAAAATATTTCAGGCATCATTAGTATGTCTAGTAATATTTTTATAATATCTTTTAGTTTCCTTATAAATAATCATCCTTCCCTATATTTAACCGAGTTATCCTGACTTAACTGTTATTAAGGAATGTAAAGCATGCTTATGAAAGCTTAACAGTCCTCTCCAATAGGAGAAGTATAACTTCTGGAGTCTGTGGCCCACAAAATTAGTGTAATCTCTTGACAAGTCATGTGGATAGCGGATGTGAAAGAGCTCCTGGTTTGTGTTGTTTAGAAAGCTTTTCAACAAAAGAAAACAGTGCCTGTTATTATAATATGCACAATTTGTGAAAGTTTTTACATAAGTGGCAGAGGTGAATTTGGTGTGAGACCAATCTGAAGTATTGAGAGAATTATTATTTTCATTTTTAGTGCTTGTTCCAATTAATGCATTTATTGATGAACGGATGTCTTATTAGTTTTGGGGGAACCTGAATTCTAATTTTGGTTTTATCATATGTACCACATATAACTTAGAAGCCACTTTTTCCTCTCTGGGTTTGTATTTCCTCATCTGAAATAAAATGATCAGACCAAATCATGTCTAAATTCTTTGTATTAGATTCTTACATGCAAACTTACACGAAGGTTTTTTTTTTTTTAATCCTTCTGCATAAGTTTTGAAATGACCTTCTCAGTGTTGTATTCCTGATAATGGGTGGGTTTACCTTTTCCACTATATATGTAGTAAATATACAATTATTGAATGTTCCTTCATAATGCTGAGAGAAGAAAAACTAACTGACAGGTGATAGGATAGAAAAGCTACCTAGTATTTCAACAGGTGATTATTTTTTAGAAAAAATAAATTCAATTCTTCTTAACATAGATTTGTCTACATTAATGATACTGTATATGAAATAGCATCAAGTCCTGTGAAGGATGTAGTTCTCTGGAATAAGATTATCTATATTTTAATAAGAATTCTAAGACTTATCCTTTTGAACAGTGTGACCACTAGATGTAATTTTAAACATAAATCTACTTACAGAATATCCACATTCTACTGTGGTTCCAAGTATTGGCAAAATGTCATAAATAATCAGAGAAGAGTGTGCCCCATTTACATAAGGAGGTTTATACACGATTAGCTTTTATTTCAGTAGTAAAAATCACTTTGACAGTTATCCCAGACAGGCACTATATTTATATTCCATCAAGTGACTGGCCTGAGAACCATGAAGAGTGGACATGGGCCACTTTATGTTCCATGTGGATTCACTGAGAGGAGTCAAGGAAGTCCTGGAGGTCAGGCGATTGTTCTGCTGTGAAAACACACTCATTTAAAATACAAGTGAAAGGAGTTCCTGTTTTGGCTCGGTGGGTTAAGGACCAGATGTTGCCTCTGTGAGGATGCTGTAGGTCACAGATGAGGCTTGGATCCTGTGTTTTCATGGCCATGGCATGGGCCTCACCTGCAGCTCTGATTCAACCCATAGCCTGGGAACTTCCATATGTTGCAGGTGCAGATGTGAAAAGAAAGCAGCAGCAGCAAAAACAACAACAACAAACACAGGTGAAGTTCAGTTGGCATTTTTATTTCCCCAACACTGATATATTTATTTATTTTTTCCTTGAGAACTATTTACATATGTTTGTTTTTTTATTTTTTGCCTTTTATGGTCACATCTGTGGCATATGGAAGTTTCCAGGCTAGGGGTTGAATCAGAGCTGCAACTGCCAGTCTACGCCACAGCTACAGCAACATGAGCCGCGTTTGCAACCTACACTACAGCTCATGGCAATGCCGGATCCTTAACCCACTGAGCAAAGCCAGTGATCGAACCCGTGGTCTCATGGTTACTAGTTGAATTCATTACTGCTGAGCCACAAAGGCAACTCCCTATATGTTTAATATTGTGGCATTTTGAAGAATTTCTATAGAAGCCAAAATTTGTGAAATCACCATCTTGCCTGTGGTAACATAGGCAAGATGTTACCACATCTTGGTAAATTTACTGAGTTATTCTCTATCACAATTAAATTGTTGAAGTGAAAAGCATCTTCGTAGGGGCTATTCAAACTACTGGCTGTGTTTTTCCAGGCCTGTGGTGCTCTTCCATAGAATTCTAAGTATGTAGTATCAACTATCCATCGATACTTCTCTGATGGCGTTATGGATTATGAAATCCCATCATTAGGGATTTTGTCCTGTAAGTGAAGGTGCTACTGGAAGTATATTTTTTCAGTTAGGTGAGGAGTATTTTTTCCTCTGAAAGATCCAGGTTCAATGTTATAATATTAGGGAAAGGAAAATGTTTAAATGGTGGTGATATGTTTACATAACCTTTGCTGTTATCTGGATATAAATTTGACTTAATATGATTAATAGTCTGCTTAGCAACATGCTAGTCCCATGAGGAGATGTGGAGCAATAACAGCGTGGTCTTTATTTACAAGGAAATTTTCCTCCGGATGGAAGGATAAAACATGGATGTTTGCAGAGATAACGCACAAAATAAGCATTAAATAATAATGTGTTTAGAACTTAACTACGTGCTATGCTAAACATCTTTCATGAGTCATCTCATTCAGTATTTGAGAGTCCTGTGAAGTGGAACTACTGATAACTCTAGTTTGCAGTTGAGAAAACAGAAAGCTGAAGGAGCATCTCCAAAGTCGTAGGGCCCACACATGTTGGTGAGAAAGTCAAACCCGAGGCAGTCTGACTACAGGGTATGCTCTCAGCCTCACGGTGAACTGAAGCCATGAGGAGTGTAATCCAGACGAGAATAACTGTAGAGGTTCGGAGGAAGAAGTGGTGGTTAAGGAAGGCATCATAGAAGAAAGAGGCCTTAGCTGTGTTCAGAAATGTGTCTTATAGTAATCAGCCCAGGCTGCCATAACAAAATTCCATTATTGAGTGGCTTCAACAACATTTATTTCTCACAGTTCTGGAATCTGGGAAGGCCAAGATCAAAATGCTGGCAGGTTTGGTTCCTGGTGAGGGTCTTCTTTCTGGCTTCCTTTTCATCGTGTCCTCACAGGGAAGGGGAGAGATGGCCAGTTTTGGCTCTTCCATTTCTTAGGAGGTTAACTATGCCATCGTGGAGGTCTACCCTCATATCCACATCTAAATCCTGAGCTTTCCAAGGCCCCATATAATATATACAAATAGCATCATTTAGGGATTAGGGCTTCAACAAACATATGAGTTTTAGCGTTCAGTTTGTCTTGAATAGTGGCATGACTGTAAGATAAAGGTTGATAAAGGAGATCACGGTCACATTGATTTTAAAGGTTTATTTATCACATCACTAGGTGTACTTCTCTTTATTGCTGTTTGGCCTGTCTCTAGTAGAACTTTTCCAATAAGGAGAATAGCAAAACTATAGGAGAACAGCCTTAGGAAAGTGATGCCAATGACAAAAACAACAAAGACTAGAAAAATCCTTATCTGAATATTGGCACTGTGCTAAATGGGTCTCATAAAATGTTTCTTCATTTCCATTTATAGTCATTTGATGAGCTGGACGATGGAAAAATATTATCTGCACATACACATTCCTCAGACACATCTTAAAATATTGATCTCGTGAGAAAGTAAGAGAAATCTTCAGAGATCAGAAAGAGTAAGAAAGTCGGCATCCAGAGAGCTCTGCCACTTCTTGCTGACCCTCTAACGTCAGTAACTTCTCCACATGTGTGAAGTTCAGGAGGACAGAGGCTAGGAAGGTGGTGGTTGGATGGATGGAAATGACCTCCCATAAACCTGTGATCCCTAAGAGGTTACTTTCTCAATGAGTTTAGGAGAAAGAAGAATAAGAAAGGAAAACACTTTGTTCTATTACTGAAGTGTGTCTGTTTGTCATTCTCAACCTTGTTTCCAAGTGAAGGGGAGAAGGAGAAGTCTCACACTCATTTGGAGCTGGGATTGATACTGCCAATGTGGGTGGCCTGAAATCACTAATTAAAAAATATAGTTAAGTTGTCTTGGATTGGTCCCCAGGTACATGGCAGAAGCAAACAACAAACCTGCTCTGGAGGAATGTAGTTTAATTTTTTAAATGATTCCAAAATGTTTTAATTATGAAAAAAAATCCAACCTTATAAATATTAAAAGAGTAGTACTATGAATACTTATATACCCACCACTTAGATTCAGCAGTCATCAGCATTTTGCCAAACTTGCTTTATCTGTCTT
The DNA here is from genome assembly GCA_004024745.2 of Catagonus wagneri. NCBI lineage: Eukaryota > Metazoa > Chordata > Mammalia > Artiodactyla > Tayassuidae > Catagonus > Catagonus wagneri. The sequence continues at coordinate 1,579,858 of PVHT020000080.1, forward strand.
TTTTTTTTCTGTTTCTGCTTTTCTAGTTTCTTTTTCACTGTTGAAACATTTGAATGTAAGTTGCAAATATCATAATGCTTAAACCATAAACATTTTAGCATACATTTCCCCGGAATATTTACTTACATACCACACTGCTACCGTCACATCTAAGATAATAATTCCTTAATATCATCTCATGCCTAGTGTATATATTCAGATTTCCATGAATGATGCTAAATCATCTTTTATCATTATTTTGCTAGAGTTCTATCATAGATCACAAACACACACACTATACACATGTATTGTATATACACATATAATATATGCCTGTATTAGTTGAAAGTTCTTACTGTGTATTAGGTAAAATTTAAATGAAAAAATTATTTGTTATATACTTCATATTGCATTTATTTGGGAGGTACGAGAAGTTAGGTATTACTCTTAGTGAGGCTAACGTTGATCACGTGGTTAAAGTGGTGATTACCAGATCTCCTTGCAAATATACTTATTTTTTTCTTCGCTCTTGGCAAATTATCCTTAGGGTGATACTTCACCCCAGGTTGAATACCTTGATTCCAAGGTAACATTTCACCTATTAGTTTCATCATCCTAAAATAATACTAGTTGAATCAGTTACTTTGAGACTTGATACTCTAGCTGATACTTAACATTTATTCACCGATGTTCCTCTGCAAGGCTGACCAGTCCTTTATCAACTGAGAATGAACTGCCATTCCTCCTAAAAGGTAAATGATTTTTTTTCTCTTCAATTGCCAGTTCTTAGAGAAAATTATTGACAGAGCAGTCACCTTCAATAAGGACAGATATATAAATCTTAAATCTCTCCTCCTCCCTTTTTTTTTTCTCTCTTGAGCATCACTATGGAGTCATTTTACAAATTTATTCCATGAGCTACAATAAATTAGTTATTGTTCTTCTGAAGGCCACATTGTCCTAAGCTTTCTCTTCTGTCTTGTTGACATGCCCTCATTTGTTTTCGAATTTCCTCTCTCTGTAGCACAAGATGTCCTAGGCTATACTTGTACTTTCCCTGCCCCAGACCTGGAATTAGGCACTTCTCCAAGGGAGCCCCAGAGTAATGTCCTTTTAAAAGAGAGACAATTCCCTTGGATAACTTTTCTAGTAACATAGATACACAGTAAAAAAAGGAACAAAATATGATTAGACAGGTAGCACTGGAGACAGCAGGGAAAATAATTGTAGCATCAGAGTTTCAAAGACTATGGCTATTTAAATTATCGTATTCAGAGAAACAAGTATATCTATAATATTAATAGAAAAAAAGAGGGCATTATAGTTTAGCAAAGGAACAAGAAAAATAAGGCTATCTGATTTGAAAAAGAATTAAGTAGAACTTGTTAAAAATAAAATATATGTATTTGTATTTAGAAATACAGTGGGTAATTTCAATAGTAGATTAGACACAGCTAAGAGAATAAGTGAACTAAATCATTTGCAGAATCATCTAAAATATAGTACAAGTATGAAAGAGAGAGAAAAAATTAGAAATAGTAGAATAAAAAGGCATAATGTACATTTAATCAGGCTACTTGAAGGTGAGATTAGAGAGGACAGAACCAAGGCAATAGTCAAGAGGTAAGGATTTTCTGGAAATATTAATGACATTAGGAGCATTAAAGACTTAGGAGCAACTAGGCAGAAAATACAGATGACCTACAAAGGAAGAAAGTTCAACTGACAGCTAATTTCTGAACAGACAATGAAAACCAGAAGTTAGTTTTGAAATGATAGCATCAGATTTCTTAGAGGCAATGACCCTCAACATAGAACTGTATACTTAGTGATATTACTTTTCAAAAACAGGCAAAGTAAAAATATCCTCAGGCCATAAAAATTGAAAAGTATCTACTAACCAATTAATTATCACCAAATGAACTTTTAATGAATGTAATTTAGGAAAAAGATAAAAAGGACACTTGAAGTGACGTCAGGGAGGAAAGAAAGAATTATCAAAGACAATTATCAACATATGTGTCAGGGATTGTATAAAATAGTAATGACGTCTAATTTTTAAAGTTATAATTTAACTAAAATGCTAGAGAAAAATAGCATAAAGTCTGAGAAACTGAAGTTAGAACATTTATTTTCTTTGTATTATTTTGATTAATATACTTGTATATCATATAATACTATATAATATGCTTGTATATGCTATTTATTATATAATCTACCATGTAGATATCTACCACCTACATGCCTACCTACCTATTTATCTAAACTCCCATGTATCAATTATGTCATCAGTTCTTAAAATACAATTAAGGTTGGATTAATTTTCATGCATTATGGAAAATTCTTTGACTCCCACAAGATGTTTGAATTCTTGGGTACATAGGCATCTCTGATTATTTTCTTGTGGCTAATTTCTTTATGTGGAATTATTTAATACAAGTTGAGGAATATTTTTAAGGCTTCTGATTCACATTGCCAGGTTACTATAAAGGTTCTATCAGTTCATATCTCAAACAGAATATATGGAAATTTGCATTTCAGTTACCAACACTGGGTGCTGCTATAAAAAAAAAAAATCCACATCAGATTTTCCTAAGTGTTTTTACCAATTTTTTTTTCTTTCCTAAATTATATACTGGCTTAAAGGGAAAATAGGAGAAAGGAAAGATATGTGTTGATATTTTGTATATCCAGACTTTTCTAAGGAGAAAAATAAAACAGTGAAATGTCTGCATAGCCAAAAATATTCAACCTGAAAATAAATCTTTTTTGGAGCAGTGATGTGACACAATGCCTGTGATTTACTTTGGAAGTGTGCCCATAACTCTCATTAGTAATAATGAAAGTTAATGACATGGCTTATGGGATCAGACAATGGTCTTTAATATTTGTAACTGCTTGCTGGGTAGAAGCTATTCTGTATTGCCAGTGGGTGTCAGTTTGTAATTACAAATTGCACAAACATTATATACGATATGTATTTTGCCAACAAGCATTAACTTGGCATCTAGAAAAATGCTTCCTTTCAGTGCCCAGGAAAAACAAAATCTGTGCCTTTTAAAGTAACAGGTTTGGAGAAAAATGAAACACTCATTAAATATAATATCACTTTTAAATTTAATGAAGAAGTGTGTGCTTTTGGATTTTTTAAAAAGATTTGTGTGATCATTTATTAACATCAGTCTCCAAATAATGAGTTAGAGGGTACTTTCAATTTCAGAAAGTCTATACTTATCCTAAGCTTGAAGGTCACTTACATTTTGGATCAATATGTAGTTCACTCAGTTTAGCTGATAACATAAGGACTTACAGAGGGACTGATCAAATAAACCTTTGAAATAGCTTCAATCATGGTTTAAGAAATAGCTTTGTTACTTGATGGCCCCTGGTTTTATGTTTGGTAAAGGGGACTAAGTAGTCTAAAACGTTTTTAAAGTAAAATACACAATTTTCAAGAGGCTAAGTGGATCCTGCCCTTCTCACTCACTGTTCCAGCCACTCCTGGCTTCCCAGACATACCAAATTCCTTTCTACCCAAGTTTTTCGTAAGTGCTGCTGTCTTCATTGTGTTTTCTTTTATTCACTCTCCTTTTCATTTCTCAAGTGATCTGCTTTTCTTGAGTGAGCCAGTTTACGAAAGCTACCCCTTCTGTTCTTTCTCCTCATACTGCCTAACACCCTTTTTATTTTCTCCTTTAGATCTTACCACGACCTGGGATTCTGTATTCATCTTTCCATCTGCTTTTTCAGTTGGTACCTTGTGTATTAGATAATAAGCCCCACCATGTCAGCGATCATGTGTAGCTTTTTAACCATCTTGTTTTCAGTGCCTGCCAGATACATAGTAAATGCTCAATAAATATTTTGTTGACTTAATGTAAAGTGAATGATCAAATGAATGATATCAGAAATGTGTACATTTGGAGGGTTGATTCTATATACTTTTTATTGAACTTTGTTGAAACATGTTGTTTTATATATTTGGTGTTCACATTTTAAAATGGGGTAATAACATTTTTGTTCCACCAGATGGGATATGAAGTTGAAAAGAATGCTGAACCTATTATTGCTTATTCTTTTTTATATACCTAATGTCAGAAGATTTCATACTTAGTACTAAAGATTTATTCCTTATCTAAAAGTTCCATATGTTCACATTTATACTAATTTAAAGTTAACTTTATATTCTGCATTTTAAAAATGTTATGAAATTTGACTTTAAAATAAGAAATAGAAATTTACGACTAAAATATTCTAAGTTATGCTAATTGAATGTTTCGATTTAAATGTTAAATGCTAGTTATTTTTATATGCTCATTTTTATTAATAAACACTGTTATAAACTCTGTAAAGTAGAATGTTTTTACAAAAGACTTTGATATGTAATGATAAAGTTTGCTTTAGAAAAAGTTGGTGATATTTGAAATAGCAATACTGTTTTCTTTCACTTACCAAATGCAAATGTTTTGGTCAATTTAAAGTAAAATATTCGATTTTCTTTAGCAAACTATGATTTTTATTGATATGTTAGTAGATTTTATAGCTGTCATAATATAAAGGCTTTATTGTTTCAGAACATTCAATTAATTTTATAGCAAATAAAGCTAGGGATTGTATTGGTTTATAAAAGTGGCAATGATATTTAACTACATTTTAATGTACTTTGATTTTGTGATACTTTAAGTCCCCTGCTTTTTTGTTTTGTTTTGTTTTCCTTTTTCAGCTATGCCACTAAAATATGTTGTTTTCAAGTCAGAATATTTTCTTGATACTTGTAGGTTTACAGCTATAGTATAAACGTACACTCTCTTTTAAGATCCATTAGGGCAGGAACTGTGTTGTAAAGCCTAAGACAGTGCTTGGCACTTACTTTTTCCTCAGCCAGTATTTATTCCCTTCTTTAATTATTTGATGAAGGGACAAAGTGAACTGATGTTTCTTTTAAAGCAGGGAAGGACCAAATTGAATATTCTAGGTTTTCATGCATTCTGTTAAGTGAAATAATTTTACATAGGAATTAATCTAAGTAATGATAGAATCTGGATTTAAAGGCCTTAAGGTAAATTCTATCCTCTATCATACTGTCAATATTGATTATCTTTTTATGTATTATGTATAGAAAGAGTTGTAGTTTTCAAGAATGCCAATTGTCATTGCATATTGAATTTTAAAAAATCAAATAAGTCTAAGAATTCTAAATTCTCAAGTTAAGTGTAGGTGCATTACTATAATAATAAATTAGAATTTATGACTCAAAGATATATGGGATTTGCATAGGGATAATTTTTTTTTTCTCTGTGTTGCTGATATATATAGAGATCTGAGTTTTCTAGACAACTTCATTGTTTTTATATAGAACTAAATTTGTTGGAATAGGTAGTTGACTAACTTTTAAGGCAACTTTTCAGAAAACTACATTATCTGCCCTTGATGAGTTTTATTATACTTGATGAATTTTCGTCTGTATATTTTTGAGTGGACTTAAATGGGTAATCTAGGCATTAGGAAAAAAAAAGAATTTACTTTTCTTAACAATACTCTCGTCCTACATGATTAATGGAAAGAAAGTAAACACCAAAAAAGCAAAATCTCTGAAAGACTAAAATATGTTTTTGAAAATCATTGTCCCTCAAAGACTTTTATTCATATTTATTGGCATTTGCTTTATTAGTTATTAATGTTATTGATTAATTCGTAATCTTTTCAGTAATGTAGAATAGTTTTAGTATCCAAAAACAGAGTTTGGATGCTGACTCAACTGTATGACTTGATTAGGTTGAATGCGTTTATAAATTGAGTACAACAATATCTACTTTTCAGGGTTTTAATGTAGAGTAATAAAATGGATGTCAAATGTTTAGATCAATGCCTGGTGAAGTACTTGCTTGATAAATGATAATTATTGTTACCAATACTTTACAATCTCTGATAACTTTTCTAGATTTTTTTTTTTTTTGGTCAAAAAATGGAGATTGGTATGTATCTTGAGATAAGTAGGATGTTGAGTTACCTTTTCAACATTAATGACAGGAATGTTTTCTCAGCTTAAGGACCATTTCCCTTGACAATCATATAAGGACAGATTTAAAGGTAAACAAAACTTCCAGACCAGATACAGAATTGTAAAAAGCACCTTGAATAAAAGAAGTATCTGGGAAAACTCTCAAGCACTTTGTAGCTCAGCAACAATGCATGATTCTAACTATATCTGGAAGTGGATTCTAACAAATTCCATTAAATAAGGAAGACTGCTTTTCTAGACGTTGTTTTTAAATAATTTTCAAAACTAACTAGGGAGTTTAAGGACTGAAAGCAGTTTTATTTTTTTCTAACTCATACCATTAATGAAAAATTCAGAGGTCAGTTAATATTATGCATATAATATGAAGCTTGAAATCATTATAGTAAGCAATGATTTTTATCAAATTACTTGTACCAGTTATCTTGTTAGTAATTTTAGATTGCATAATTGCTGCACAGTTACTTCAGTGGCAGCATATATCACATTTATCTACTCAATGACCACACTTCATTGTGTCTAGACATATTCAGATTGACAATTGAGGCAATTCCCAATCAGCGTGCCCTGTACATTCTACATCTGGCTTACTCAACTGTGCTTTTTTAAAAGCAGCAAAGTCTAGTGGAAGGAACTAGATTAACTTCATTTGAAACTTGGCTCTAATGCTCACTAGCAGTGTGACCTTGGGAAGATTCTGGCATCATGGAATTTTAGTTTCTTCATCCATAATATTGTGATAATAATTAATATAACAGCCAAATATTACTTGGCAAAAATTAATGAAATTGGTATAGGAAAACAGGCACTCTCATACCCTGTTTGTGAGAGTATTCATTATTAGAACATATCTATAGGGCAATTTGACATTACCTCTTAAATGTTAACAGATATCTTGCTTATAGCTTTCTTTTTGTCAAACTCTATGTCTTCTCCCATCCCAGAGTACTAGGTTAGATGTAGAAGCAAGCAAGTTGGTGCAGCAGGAGGGTGTGGGAGGAGAAGACAGGCTTATCTAGAAATGCTGTGTGGAGGTTATCTGGAAGCTACAAGCCATGAAGAAACATTTGTAACATCATGGTTTAACCCAGAGACTTCCATAAGTGATAAAAAAAATTGAGAATCAGATATGTTTAAATACGACTCCCTTTATTTTATAGATGAGCAAACTAGGAATGTGTGTATATAAATATATATAAATTGTAAAATGGGTAATTTATTCTAAATTACACATTTATCTTTGGTCCCACTCAAGTCATTGCATTGAGCCATAGAACAGCCCAAATATTGTGTGGCATTTTATATACTTCATTAAATATGTTTAAAATATGGTGTTTAGCAAAGGGATCATTTGTTTTGCATAAATATTGTACTCAGTTATAAGGACATGAAACATGTACCAGGTGATTACATTTCAATGTGTGTGTGTATGTGTGTGTGTGTGGGTGGGGGGGGAGATTTAAGACATGACTGTAAAAATCTGGAAGGTATAGAAAAGTAAGAAAAATCCATTATACCATAATTGAGATTTTATCACTATAAAAACTTTTAGTAATTTTTTTTCTTTCAGGCAAGGCATTTCTTTGAACTATAAGGAAATTTTCTGTTTGTGCTGGTCATACACAGGACAAGAACAACAATATAAATTATACTAGTTTGGGCCAGTAGTTGAAAGCCTGGAATTAGCAATGGAATCTTTAGTTAAACTCATATTATATAAAATACTCTGCTTTATTATATGTTGCATTCATGCATTGTAAATTATTTTAAATCCTTTGTGGCATTTATGAGGTTATGCATGAAAAAATGAGGTAAAATCTTAGCATTCCCATCGTGGCTCAGCGGTTAATGAACCCAAATAGCATCCATGAGGATGTGGGTTCGATCCCTGGTCTTGCTCAGTGGGTTAAGGATCTGGCGTTGCCGATGATACCAGAATCCAGGTTCTTGTACACAGTGGTCGAAGAATGAACTCCGTGAACACGGCAAGCAAGCAAAGTTTTTATTAAAGGAAAGCAAAAAGCTCCCAGGGCTGCTGGGAGAGGGGAGAAGAGCCCCCTTCTCTGTTATGCTATAGGGATTTTTATTTCTTACGGGCGGCTAGGGGCAGCAATGTGGGGTCCAGAAAGATGTGTTCTTTTTTCCATTGGCCTTGCTCAGTTACCTGTATCAGTCCTTGTCCAAGAGGGGTTTTAGGGTTGGAAATGTCCCATAAGTTTTATGGCTTTCTTGTCCTTCTCTTTCATTAGATTAAGTCACCATTTCTCTCATTCCTTTTCTATCAGTTGAGGAGTGGGTTAGAGATTTGCATTTCATATGTAAACAAAGTCTGTGGGGAATGTGCATTTCATCTAATAAAACAAGGCCTGTGAAGGTGTTACTCCTTGGAGCCCTTAAGCCACAAATGTTAATCAATAGCCATATCAAAAGAATGCATTAAGCCCAAGCTCCTACCTGACTACCTGAGTTAATATTTTGCCTCACCGTGAGCTGTGGTGTAGGTCACAGATGTGGCTGGGATCCTCTGTTCTGGTGGCTGTGGCGTAGGCCAGTGGCTACAGCTCAGATTAGACTCCTAGCCTGGGAACCTTCATATGCTGCGGGTATGGCCCTGAAAAGACAAAAGACTAAATAAATAAATAAATAAATAAATAAATAAATAAATAAAAGTAAAATCTTATTCTAGCAAAAAGTTGCTTCTTAGTTTTGTAGCCTTGTATAGTCCCCTGTAAGCTGTGTATTTCCCACAAACCATCAGAAATTTACATGAAAAAGAATGTGTCCCTAGGCCCAAGCCTGGTGAGTTACAGAGAGGAGTGAGAAATGATTAGTTTTTGCAATTCAAATGTCATACTTGTTAAGTCAATATTTTTTGAAATAGTTATGTTAGGCATATATACTTTTTTTGTTTGTTTTAGGGGACAACCTCATTTGATAAAGTGCAACTCTAGCATTAAGTTTAAAAATACTGTTTATTTAGTCTTTGGTGGATCTGATGTCAGATTGCTGAGGATTGCATTGTTTTTATTACCCATATTGTTCAGTTAGCACATATTTTCATGTTTTATTTTCTTTCTGAGCTTCATTCTGCTTTCGTGTCTTCTAGTACCTGGCACATTTTATGCCAAGAGAAATTCATTTGTTGCTGCCTTTGAAAATGTTGCCTAAGCTGATGTCCTTTGCCAATGACTTATGGAAGTTTTTCTACATTAATCAACTGGCTATAGTCTGGTACTTCCTTAGAGAAAAGTGAAGTGTTTTTGCACCTTCTCAGCCTGCTGACTTTCTCCTTCAGCGCTTCTGTTCTCTGTGACTTCTGAAGTTATTTGCAATAACACTAAACTGAAAATGTAATTGGCCCTATTGTACCAGACACAGAAAACTGAAATAATGGCATCATAACAATACCACTTGTATTATGTAGACATTACTGAGTGGATGTGTGCCACTCAGTTTATTAATCTAACTTCACAAAGTCCCAAGTGGATTAGTAGCAAAGTACTAATTTAAAGTGACAAGAAGTAGGGGAGGGAAAGATAGTAAATTCTCACTTCTAAGACCCTAAGGAATATTAGACTTAGAATATAGTTTCTTGTACAGACAGCTACTGGAAAACTTAAATAGCAGAAGACTTTATTTTTCATATTAAAAGTAAAGCCAAAGGAGTGGCAAAGTCTAATCATTCCCTTGATAAAACCCTTTTTTGTTGTTGTTTTTTTTGTTTTTCAGGGCTGCACCGGTGGCATATGGAGGTTCCCAGGCTAGAGGTCGAATCAGAGCTGTAGCCGCCAGCCTTCGCTAGAGCCTCCTCTTTGACCTACACAGCTCAGGGCAAAGCCAGATCCTTAACCCACTTAGCGAGGCCAGGGATCGAACCTGCATCCTCATGGATGCTAGTCGGGTTTGTTAACCATGAGCCATGATGGGAACTACATTTGTTTTTAAATAAAATGTGCTAAAAATAAAATTAAAAACTGCACATAGAAGTTTTAAATTAGGATAGAATATATTGTTATCAGTAATAGGTTAACAAATTGCAAATTAATCAATAGACAAACCTTTTTTGAGTACTCACTATGTGCCATGTATTGTGATAGTGCTTTGTATAAATTAGCCAGTTTAATACTCAATGAAATATATACTGTAATTTTTCTCACTTTTCAGGTGAGGAAGATAATGCATATGTACCCAGATTTATTCATTACCTTGTCCTCAGTCACACAGCTGTGAAGTGGCAAAGCTGGAGTCCAAGCCCAGACATATGGCTCCAGGGCCCACAGCCTGAACTCCCCACTGGGCTGCTCTCTGGTTAGGAACATTCTTCCTGGGAATTAGGGCTCAGTTCAGAGAGTGTTTTTTTTTTTTTTTCTTTTTTCCCCCCCTAGTGAAAGAGGCTGGGCTAAATGTTTCCTTTTTAAAAAAATCTTGAAGTTCTCATTGTGGCCCTGGAGTATTATTCCTGAGCAGACAACTAGTATCCATGAGTTTTACCCCTGGCCCTGCCCGGTGACTTAAAGATCTGTCATCACTGTGAGCTGCTGTGTAGTTTGCAGATGCAGTTCAGATCTGTCATTGCTGTGACTGTGGCTTAGATTTGCAGCTGCAACACTGATTGGACCCCTAGCTTGGAAACTTCCATATGCCATGGGTGTGGCCCTAAGGAAAAAAAAATCTTATTTTCCCACAAATTTTCAAAATCATATTCTTCCTATTACTTTAGTCCTTCAATGTAACATAGAAGTATAGAGAATGTGAAGTCTATGTCTGAGCCCAAACATATTTATTTAAAGTGGTTTTTAAAAATACTTCAAATATGAATGTTTCTAAATATGTGATTTTAGGACTGAAATTTTCATCTTTCATTTCTATATTTAACTTTATGTTATTAGATCAATATACATTTTCAAAAGATCAGAGTTCCATGAAAATACAGTTAAAACAGGTGTATCTACTTTCTTTTTTTAATTGGATAGACTAGTGATTAATGTCTTTTTTTTGTGTGTGTGTGTCTTTTTGCCTTTTATCTAGAGCTGCACCCGCAGCATATGGAGGTTCCCAGGCTAGGGGTCTAACAGGAGCAGTAGCTTTAGGCCTTCGCCACAGCCACAGCAACGCAGGATCCGAGCCACGTCTGCAACCTACACACACAGCTCACGGCAACGCCAGATCCTTAACCCACTGAGCAAGGCCAGGGATCGAATCCGTAACCTCATGGTTCCTAGTCTGATTCGTTAACCACTGAGCCACGAAGGGAACTCCGTGATTAATAAGTCTTAACAGAGCTCTTCTTTCCAGTTTTAAAGCAGCTGCTAATGGTGTTAGTTCCTAAGGTCTCAAAGTATACACTTAGGTGTATATTTTGTGGGATCAGTGAATTAGGTAAAGATATGAGAAATATTTTACAGAAATGAATCTGCATTTTAGGTTTTCACACCAAAAAAGCTACTTTACTCATTCAAGATTTATCTCAATAAGGTTGGAAAGAGTGATCAGTGAAAAGCCCCTGTCCTTAATGTCATTAAGGTGATATGCACTTGAATTATTCAAAATGCTTTCTAGCAAGGAGGACAGCCAGCCATGCAGCTTTCTATAAACCTCAGAAGTAGTTAGGACCACTGACCATCAACTCTTTTGCATATCTGATTCAACATGATTGTTAGGGTCAGATGTTTTATTTTTTATGGACTTGGAGAATTTGATTTGACTATTTTAGGAATCTTGAAATCATGCACTAACTCCTAGGACCTCATTCAGAAATTCACATTCTTTAAGTATATAATTACTTAGTTTGGAAAATATGTTCTTTAAAACCACATATAATAGGTGCTTTAATTAGAGTGCTTTGTTTTAATAAATTGTGATACTCCAAAGAGTGGAAAATGTTCTTGATTAATTGGTTTTAGAGATACAACTTATTGCCTTAGTAATGTATCTCTTTTTTGCATGTGTGCTTAAAGAAACCAATGATATTATTCTATTCATATATTAGAAATATTTTCTACTATAGGTTTCAAGAGAATTTTTCTGTCGGGGTTAAGCCAAGTTTCTTTTAAAATATCAAAGATTGAGAACCTAGGTTTACAAAAATACTTTAAAACTAAGAAAACATGATGGAGGATACTGTGGAAAAAAACAGTGTATATATATATATATATATATATGTATAATGGGTTACTTTGCTGTACAGCAGAAATTGACAGAACATTGTAAATCAACTATAATAAAAATATAAAAATATATGATATATTTATACAATGGAATATTATTCACTAGATATATATATGAATGGGTTGCGGGTAAAATAAAGACGAACGATAGAATTATTGGACATTACATGGAATGAAAAATACAACTTGTAGCAGACAACATAGTGTATGGCTCCATTTTTACAGTTCTCAAATAGCATCAAAACTAGGCTATGTATTATTTAGTAATATACACATAGGTGGTGAAATGATTCCCCAAAATGAGGCAAGAAAACTGCTAAATACCAAAATCAAGATAATATCCCCATTGGGAAAAGAGGGGCTGGGTTTGGAGAGAAGGCAGTAGGGTTTAACTTAATGGAGGGACCGCAAGAGTTTTATCAACATGGTTTGTAACTTAGGTAAACATATATTATTTTGGCACTGTCAATTACTGCATAATAGGAGTTCCCTGTCATGGTGCAGTAGAAACGAATCCGACTAGGAACCATGAGGTTGAGGGTTCAATCCCTGGCATCGCTCAGTTAACTGTCCGGCGTTGCCGTGAGCTGTGGTGTAGGCTGCAGACGCAGCTTAGATCTGGCGTTTCTGTGGCTCTGGCGTAGGCTCACAGCAACAGCTCCGATTAGACCCCTAGACTGGGAATCTCCATATGCCACAGGTGCGGCCCTAAAAAGACCAAAAAAAAAAAAATACTGCATAATAGAAAAAGCTGGAAAACAATAGTTTATTTTCTGCCTGTGTGTCATTGTATTTGCCTTCGAAGAAACTAGTGAAGTGGGGAATTTAGGCAATGAATTAGTTATGCCAACATGAGGTGAAATCATAGACTTACTGACCCACCCCTTAGGTAGGAGTAGCTTTATCTTTTGCTTCACTATTTAATCTTCATTTCAAAGGGAAGATCACTTTAGAGCAAATTAAAGCATATAAGAAGAAATAAAATTTAACAAATATTTATTGAGCTTTATATTTATCATATTTATCAAATATTTATCATGTTTGTCAAGTATTTATCATCACACTACCGGTCTGATGATGTATTGGGTGCTGCTGAAGTCCCAGAGTGACTAAGATGCATTTCTGATGTTTAGGATCTTGGAGTTCGGTATGGACAAGACACTGAATATGTCTGACTATAATTCTAATTTTAACAAATTCCAAAAAAAAACTGTTAGGCAAATTTGAATGAAGGGGTCCCTGAGACTGCACCATCCCTTAAGAAAATGCAAATAAAGCAAAGCTTTATATCAGAGCTGATACAAAAACCATGAGGCTTTTTAATTTTCTCAACTCTCTCTTTGCTTTGTTTTGTAAGGTATATATTCGTCATCCCTAGGAATTTCTTTTTCAAGTTATTAAAATGTCAAAAAAGTTGTTAAAACTTAATAACTTAGGTTTTAAGGTAGTAACAGCAAATGTCTTAATTCCATGAAATAACTGTTATAGCTTATTCCAAAGGTATAATTGTATCAGAGATTCTTGGCCTAGGTGGCAATATCATTTATTTTTATTTGATAAGTCCTTTCCCTCCTCTAGGAATCCGTTTGGTATGTTGAAAATTCACCACAATGAAAGATAGGATTCAAGGCCACTTAAAGATAGGGCCTTCAGTGCACGCAAATCAGGTCTTTTGAAACACTGAACCATTAATTCCCCATTCCTGGAACATTGTATGTGCTGAATGACTGAACTCATAAATGAAATAATCACAAGTTGAAAGTCAAGGATGTTCTGAGTTCCCTGATGGCTCAGTGGATTAAAGATCTGGTGTGGCTCAGGTGACTGCTGTAGTGCAGGTTCAGTCCCTAACCCAGGAACTTCTGCGTGCCACAGGCATGGCCATAAACCAACAAACAAAAAACAAATTAAAAATAAAGAAAGAAAGAAAGAGAGAAGTTGAAAGTCAAGGATTAGGACCACTTCCTAATTCAGCTACCAGGAAATATATTTTAAATAAAAATGTGCAGTTTTCTTTCTACCCTGAACTGAAAGCTTAGGAAGAAGTTATGGAGAGGGTAGGACTTCCTTGTCTGCAGCCTGGGATGCAGTGGGTGCAGAGACGACATGATCCAGGTAGAGGGTGAAGAGTGTGAAAACTTTTCATCTATTTCTGAGTTAGATAGCCTTGGCTTTGTTACTTATTTTGAAGTCCTGCCTGTAAATTCTGAAACATCAAGGGTATTTATAATCAAATAGAAAGCAATACGTGCATTCCAAATAATATTTGAATTATTTGCAGTTTGGTCATTTTCTTCTCTATTGCTTTGCTCTCTTAGTAGGAATCATTGGAGTTAACTGTAGAAATGTCACTACTGTGTGCACAGCACAGTGCAAAGAATGTAGTTTACATTTCAATCTTTTGTCTATTCTGTTCCAACAACTTCCCAAAAAAGAGCCATTCATGAAGTATTTTGAATTTGCAGTGTTTTGCTACTTGTTTAGAAATGCTGTGAACCCCCCCAAATAACATTTATTTAATTCTAATTAGTTGTCTGAATTTTCTCTCATAATCTTTGTATTAATTTAGAAATATACATTTAATTCCTATTAAATAAATGACTATCTCAATTATTAGATATGGGTAAATTTATTTCAATTACATTAAAGTGTCTTTTTGTTTATAGTTTCTTAAATAAAATCAATACCCATGACCTAGTAATTAGAAGCATGGAAGGCTATTTTTAGTCTTATAAGTAAATGTTTGGAAGGTTTTAATTCTTTCAAACATCTCTCTACAAGCAGTTTTATTTATTTATTTTTAAAACAATTATTTTTATTTTTTAAATTTATTTATTTTTGTTTTTGAAAACAATCAATTTTTATTTTTTAACTTGATGAATATTATTTCAATACTCTATAAGCAGTTTGTCCCTTTTGAGGGGGAGGGAGATGATGAGAGGTAAAGATATTTGAAATAAATTTAGCTTTCAAAATTTTTTTTTCACAAATCAAGTAGTAGTTTATATTCTAATTATACCTTAGTTTGTGATGACGGTTTGCTTTTTTAATAGCAGAATTATTTCATAAATGCTCAGACAGAACTGAGAACTTTAATCCTAGGTTATTTGGAAAGTAAGCATCTAAGTATTTCAAAGGAATATTGATGAAAGACCAGTTATGATTTCAGTAAAAGCAAATGATTCTGCAGTTATCTAGAACTTAGCCAAATGAGAACAGTTGCATATCCTGAGGAATGGCTTATACGTTTGCTTTTTGAACCTGTTTTCTAGAAGCTGGAGAAGACTCAGCTCACCAATAAGCGTTGGGAGATACAAGATAGGGCCTATTTTTCTGTTTTCAGGCACACCTTAGCTAAATGTCAGCAACTGTATTAAATTTCATCTATTTGTAAAGGAAACAAAATTAGCTGTGGATTGCTATGTTGGCTTACATGATTTTCAAAGACTGCCTCTTTAATCCTGTGATATCTTTTGTAGATTACCTATTTTGCCTTAGAGAAAATGATATTTATTTATTCATTTTTAATTAATTTTTTTAACTTAATGAATTTTATTTCAATTATAGGTGTACATAAATCATCACAAATCAATTTGATAGATTTTGTGTCCCAAGAGAAAATGATATTTAGATGTCACCAAGCAATTCATAATCTTTGGAGTTGTGCATATGTATAGAAAAAAGTGTATGCTGAAAATGAACTTTCAACATCTATATCAAGCCATTGGTTGCATTAATAAACAGATGATAATATTAAGATTTCATACATGAAGAAACTTGTACATATATCCAGGCTTCTTGCATTTAAGAGGAAGGAATACTTAATTCAACTATAGATTCCAAATGAAATCATGATGGTAAAATTGTTAGTAGTACAATCAAGATAAGTTTCAGGCCTACTAACTTACATCTCAGAGTGTGTTCCATGGACTAGCAGCATTGATGTTCCTTCCACTAGAGGTGGTGTGACTTAAAAAAAATGCACAACCTGGAGTTCCCGTCGTGGCGCAGTGGTTAACGAATCCGACTAGGAACCATGAGGTTGCGGGTTCGATCCCTGCCCTTGCTCAGTGGGTTAACGATACGGCGTTGCCGTGAGCTGTGGTGTAGGTTGCAGACGCGGCTCGGATCCTGCGTTGCTGTGGCTGCGGCGCAGGCCAGTGGCCACAGCTCCGATTAGACCCCTAGCCTGGGAACCTCCACATGCCGCGGGTGCGGCCATAAGCCCGCGGCCATAAAATGACAAAAGGCAAAAAAAAAAAAAAAAAAAAATGCACAACCTGAAAGTTGAGAGTTAAGTTTTATTTGGTGCAAAAATTAGGACTTAAAACCCAAGCCAGAGAGACTGCATCTCAAATAACCCTGAGAAAAGGCTCCGAGGCAGTGAGGGAGGAGCTAGGCTATATAGGAGTTTTTGCAACAAAGAAGCAGGGAGCAGGAACAAAAGAAGCCTCTGCTCACTGAACTCAGTCTTTTGATTTGCATCTCTGCTATCCGGGAAGGTATCTTGGGTTTTCAGGTACTGAAGGACTCACTGGCTCTCACCCCTGGAGGTGACTGCATTCACAGATAACTGTGACATTTCTTTGTTTTATCCTTAACTACAGACCAGGCTGAAATACCGCCCAAGGAGGAAGAGGGGGAATATCAGGATTTGATAAAGGTGAGGGGGAGGTGCTTGAAGCCATACACACAGTTTACAAAAGTTTGTTGCTGATCTCCTGAAGGTTACCACCAGTCACAGGAGCAGACATCACCATGAAGGATTTTAGTATATTTCTAGATATTAAGAGATGCAAGAATTGGGCACATAAAATCTTCTCATAACTATCTGAAGACCCGTTCTTCCAGTTTTCCCAGAACACAGAGTGCCTCATTCCTGATTTTCACCCTGAACTTTGCTCAGGGGGTGTTGCGGGTTGGCAGCTACAGTCTCAAAATTTAATCCATGTAGAGGTTGATGGCAAGTGCCAAACTTCAGTTCATAGTGGTTAGAAATGAAGATTCTCTGGTTCCAACCCAGATCTACTGAGTTAGGACCTACATTTTAACAAGGTCCCCAGCTAATTCATTTGTGCAAAGAAGTTTGAGAAACATTGGACTTACAGCTACTTAGAGGTTTTGTGGCACAAAATTGTGTTGACTTAAAAAAAATGTACAACCTGAAAGAAGAGAGTTTGTTTCATTTGGGGCAAAATTAGGACTTCTGCTGGGAAGACAGCATCTCAGGTAGCCCTGAGAAACTACTCTGAGGAGGTGAGGGGAGGAGCTAGGAATTTTTGAAACAAAGGGCTAGTAGCAGGAGAAAAAAAGGTCTGGGTTCTCTGAAATTTGCTGGTATGCCAAGTTTTCACAGCCCCGGGAGGGGGGCTCACTGACTCTCCCTTGGAGGTGGCTGCATTCGCAGAGGACTGTGAAATACCACCCCAAAGAGGCAGAGGGAAATATGATAAAGGTGAGGGAGAGGTGCATGCATCATGCACACATTTTACAAAAGTTTATTGCTGGTCTCCTGAAGGCCACTACAGTTACAAGGGGAGACATGACCGTGAAAGATTTTAGTGTTTTTCCAGGTATGAGGAGATGCAAGACTTGGGCACATAAAATCTAAAAATATCTGACTATCTGAAGACCTGTTCTTCCAATTTTCCCAGAGCACACAGTGCCTCATTCCTGATCTCCACCCTGAGCCCTGATCAGGGGGTGCTGTGGGGTCGGGGGTTGGCAGCTGCTGTGGCTCATGATTTAATCCACATAGAGACTGATGGCAAGTGCCAAACTTCCGTTCACAATTGGTACTAACTAAACATGTGAAGATTGTGTAAACGTTGAAAGTTTAATTAATATCCACATTAAAAATCTGCATTTAGGAGTTCCCGTCATGGCTCAATGGAAACGAATCTTACTAGCATGCACATGAGGATGCGGGTTCTATCCCTGGCCTTGCTCAGTGGGTTAAGGATCTGGCATTGTCGTGAGCTGTGGTGTAGGTCCCAGACGTGGCTCAGATCTGGTGCTGTGGCTGTGGCGTAGGCTGGTGGCTAGAACTCCAATTTGACTCCTAGCTTGGGAACCTCCATATGTCACTGGTTTGGCCTGAAAAAGAAAAAAAAAAAATCTGCATTTGTGGGTGATATTATTTAATTGCTATTCATAAATTTTTTTAACTGATTGCGCAATAAATAAAGGTACCCCTTTATTCAAGGCTGAATACTGGCAAATTTGAAAAGGCAGACTACATATGAAAAATCAATAATAATTGATTTAATAGTCATTCAATAATAATTCCAGATATGAAAACTAAAACTTTATAGCATAGTACCTATTTGTATTGGTATATTTTTAGCTAAAATTAAAAGGTAAATTCACCTGTTGATGAGGTAATGCAAAAAGAAATGGAAAGGCTTGTTGCAGCTGTTGAAATTATGTCTTATTTCATCTAATTGTATCATTCAGAAAATGAGAATAATGGGTTGGCTATATATGGGACTGGCAACAATTGCACATAAAAATGAAGAGTTGAACGTGGCTAACGCTCCTGACATGATAGCCTTTCTATGCTTTATACAACCCCTGACAGGGCAGAGGGCCTTTTCTCAGGTTTAACGGAAAACGTGTTGTCAAAGATTCTGCCTTGGAAGAAGAAAAGGAGGCTTAGCAAGAAAGCTGCCCAGGGTGGGTGTGATGATGATATTCTCAGGCTTCAGTTGGTAGGAAAGTAGCTGTCGCAGTTCCACTCCCATCATCCTCTCAAGGTCTTCTGTTCTTGCTGCCTTTTTTCCCAGCAGAAGTATTACTGTGTCCTCTTGGCTCACGGTCTTTTTGTTTGTCTAGGTTAAGGTCATGGTCTGAGAGTTGGGGAGGAGTAAATCTTTAAACAACAACAATAAAATAGGCTGCTATTACCGAAGAGCGTTTAATGATTTCCGAGCAGACAGTGAACACAAAACATCCAGTAGAGTAGGATTCATAGAAATAGAATAATATTACTAACTAAAAGAGGAGGTATTCTGCTTTTTATAATGCAGATCACATGAAGATCTTATCAAATCAGCTAATACACTAAGTGGAAACATTACAGGAAACTTGCAGTCATTTTTGTAAACATCCAGTTACTTGGACTTTAGCAAAGTTGCTCTGGCGCCAGGTAATTATCTTATGGGGCTGAGAATACTGATTATAATTACCTTCCAGCAAAGGGAGTATTTAACAAATATAGCTACCATCAGAAACGCTCTATTCAGGTAAGATATTACAATTTAATTTGCTGTGAGTCTCATGCATTTGTGCAGTATAATGGGGAAAATACTGGGTAAAGCTTTCCATGACCTGGCTGCTTGACCTTAGCAAGTTACTTGGTGTCCGCTCCCTTATTTGTTAAAGAAAGCTGTTGGGGAAGAACTTTAAATTCTAATTCTGTAAAATGTTATGATCAGATTGTTCCAAACTGCACAGATAAAGTTAATATTAAGGAGAATATGATTTCCTTTATAAAAAGAAATATTAATGTGATGATTAATTAGTTTCTTAAAAATGTGTGTGTGTATATATATATAATATATATATATATATATAGCATAGCTCAATGTATTAATAAGCATTTTTCACTCCCAAGAAGTTTATAAACTATATGAACTTTCCAATAATTTCAGTTTATCATTAGGAAGACACAAATATTTAAAAAAACACAGATTATTGTCTCAAGTTTTCTCTGCTAGGAAATTAGCAAAATGCAAAACAGACTATGACAGTACTCATTTCTAAGACTATTTTCAAAATAGTTATGTGGTGAAATGACCTTGAGATATTTTAAAATAATCTTATGATTGGCTTATGCATTGGTTTAAAATTATTCATTTTTTAAATGTACTGAATTTTTAATGAAACATGTTTGGATTAATGATCACATTAATAGCATAATTCTTGACATTTTGGACACACAGAGCAGAAGGGTATAAACACTGATTGTTGGTTGAATAGTAAAGTGGAACTGGGAAACCAATCTATAAAAAGTTGGACTCATTTGCTAAAGCCATGGTTTCTAAAAGTATTTTTGCTGACTATGTCTATTGGTAAAAGATGCATATATGTATATGTATATACACACACACACACACACACACACACACACATATGTGCATACATAAAATATATTTAAGAACATCCTTCCCTTATATTTATTTAAATATATACATGTCCTATATTGTATACATTATAAAATATGCAAGGTAGTAGAAACATAAAGGGATAAAATAATGATAAAATAACTGGTATTTTTAAAAGTATTGATTTACTTTCATTCATGATATAAACACTTTTGTTCTGAATAAAACATAGAAATGGAGTAGTGCTAATATTTTTTTGAAGTAATGCAATAGAATATGAATCATTATTTTTAGAAAATTATCACTGAAATATAGGAATTGAAAATATAAAGTTTGGTTTATTGGTGTAACAGCTATCATAACTGAAAAATGATTCTTCACAAAGGTATATAGATCCGAGTGAAGAAAGAAAATTTTGACTAAAATCATGCTAAGGTTTTTAATTGAAATCCAGTTGATGAATTCCCATCTCAATTGAAGTCAATCAGTTATTCTTATAAACTAATCACAAGGCGTTAGATTTACATATTCTTAACAAATTGGTTTAAAATCCTGTGAAACATTTCACACAATGAAAATATTTCTGAATATCCACTTTTACTACATTATCTTCATAGTAATAACTTTTTTCAATAAACCACTATTTTTTCATTTTGCCATAATATCAGCAAGCCTCTGTGTGGTCACCCCCATCTCAATACAAAACACCTGAAAGATTCACTATGTATTGAAAGTCTTGTTTTCAAATAATTAATTGCTTTGACAACATCCTGTCATACTTGGAAAACTTCTGGCTTCAGATTCTTTGTCATAATATTTTGCCTGGGATTAGTGTAAACAGTGACTTTTATGTGTGTTGCTATCGCTGTATCCTAGCTTTGCCATTTTTTCATCCTAGTCAGACTTACACCCTGTTATTTGTTATACAGCCTTTCCACTGAATATTATTTTTTAAGGAACTCATTTAATATGAAGGTTATAAACTCTCTAATGCAAAGTTCTTTCAGTGGTTAACAGTAGAAAGCAAAATATGCTGTATTTTATTGAAGCAATCTAATACCGCAGTCTGAGACACAGTCAGCTGTGTAGCAATCCTGACACTTAAAAAAGCAAGTGTTGAGGATGGAATAGAGGTATTTTTCAGTGGACAAGATCATGACGGTCAATTATAGCTCTTACAAGGATACACAGTATAGAAACCTGTAAAGCAGTAATCACATAGCTTTTTCAGTGGTTTTTTTATTTGTTTGTTTTTGAGAATAAGTAAGACAACTCTTCTGGGTAGATTCATAGAAACACTGAAATTCTGAAATGACGTGTATAATTTTTGAAGACATCTTGAAATCTTTAGTTCCTGGAAAAGATGAAACAGGGAATGTTTGCTTAGTGGTACACTGATCCCTTATAGTTTAAATAACCTGAAAGGAGCCTGTCTATATTTTATATGCTGTTCATTTACATGCATAAAATATAGACTTTCTTAGATTCAGTTAGAAATTTGGCTGCCTTCCCAGCAAAAGGCAAGTATATAAAAACTGAATTTCCTCATCTGTTAAACAAGTTGGCCTTCTCAACCCTTGAAATATATATGTATATATTTCAATGATAATATCTTTTTACTGTATTTGATGAATTCACATACAGAAAAATAATCCATGTTTTGACTCTGGTAATTAATAAGATGTACTCTTGTGTTCCAAGCTAGACTTTTATGGAAAAAATTGGCCAAATTCTCAGGTCACTATATAAGCAAAGCTTTTTTCTGGAATACACATTCTGTCTCCTGCCATTTCTTACTGAATAAATTGTTAAGGCACTTACCTTTATCCTTTTTACTCTTCATGTAACAAGCCAGCCAATTTTATAGGACACGTTTTAATACTAAATGGGAGGAGACTTTGTGGGAGGATATGAAAATATGGAAGAAAGCCAGCACGTTTCTTGTCGGGGGTAGAGGACAGGTTTGAAAACTAGACAGACTCTGAGTTGAGACCTGGACTTGGCACTTCCAGCTGTGAAACTTTAGGAAAGTTAGCTTACCTTGAAAAGTCTCAGTTTGCACATCTGAGAAGGGAAGTTAAGTATGAAAAGAACTAAATTATAGTATGTGAAAAGGGATCCTCATAGTAGATGGTCAAACATTATATATGTATCTTATTGTTGTACAAAAATCGAAGAAAATTTGACCCAGTTTATTTTTACTTTTACTAAAATATCAAATATGATGTTTATCTTTGTAGGAAGTCCAAACATTCCAAAAGAGTTTCCAACTATAGATCTATTATACTTGAAAACAGGCAACATGATGTGCTTTAGTCAGAAAACAGTCAAGTGGGCAAACACAGTTTTGACTTTTAAACCTCTGCTTTAATTACTGAAAATGTGTTGCCTGCAAAGCAGATATCAAATAATATTTGTTAGGTTTTCTGAAGTATTGCATGTTAACAGTTGTGATTTAACTTTGTGCCTTTCTGTTCCTCCAACACTGTTTTTCTACTTAATAAAGAATTGTATTAACAGGCTAAATGATACCTTAAAAGATACCTGTAGGAAAGAGCACATATTGGTTCCAGTAGTCATAATGCATGTTCTTTTTTCTTGCACAGTTCTCATAGTTAGGAATTGACTCCCGTTGTCTGTTGTCTACCATGGAATCATGGGATTGTTTTAAACTGCAGTCTTTTCAACCTAAAGCTAATCTTTGTTAGACATAGGAAATAATTTTTTTAGGCCCCAAGTGTTTTGAGTTATGAAGATTGCAAGATAAAGCATTCATTGGAGTATATCTTGTTGTTAAGATACGTTGGCAATAAAGTTTTTATTTGAAAAGTACTATAGCCAGTGTGTGCTTAATTGTAGTTAGAGAGAAAACAGTCACTGCTAATGTACTGCAGCATTTAATGACGCCTCTGTGTGTAATAAAAACAAAAAGTACTTTGATTAGTTAAAAAGATGGAAATGACTGGGTCCTACTTACCATTTAGGGGCATTACTTCCTCATGTACTCTGTTTGAACTTTGAGCATATGTAATTTTTTTGTTGTTAAATATGTTGTCAGCTAATCAGCAAAGATTTATTGCATACCTTTTTTGCAGTGTATGTTATGGTAGTTATGTGGAGCACAAAGATTGTAAGACAAGTAGCTTCCCATCACGTTGGAGAAGCAATAAATTTTCTGCAGAAAACAGATAGCAATATTGGCTGACATATGACTAAGTGATGAACAGCATTTCCCAAAGTATTTTATGAAATGCTATTTCCTTGAAATGCTCTGTGGAAAATATTCTGTGGCCAAATGTGTTTGGGAAATGTGGCCCAATATATTTCACTGTTAGAGATTTACAGTACACTCTAGCATATTAAAGAGCCTGCAGTAAAGAAGCCAAGAAAAATTTTTTGGGCAAGCAATTTTCCAAGATTATTTTGACCATGTCCTCAGTATCTCCTGTAGGATCCCACTTTAGAAATGCTCCTTGATTTAGAATCTAATTAATCCAACAGAGCAGCCCCTTAAAGGATAGGAAAGCTTACTTTCTATGATGAAATGCTGATTTAAAAACAGTTATATTAGAGAGCTCCTGTTGTGGCTCAGTGGGTTAAGAATCCAACTAGTATCTGTAAGGATGTGGGTTGCATTCCTGGCCTTGCTCTGTGGGTTAAACGATTCGGCATTGCCACAAGCTGTGCCATAGGTCGCGGATGCTGCTTGGATCTGGCATTGCTGTGGCTGTGGTGTAGGCCAGCAGCTGCGGGAAGCTCCGACTCATCCCCTAGCCCAGGAATCTCCATTCGCCACAGGTGCGGCTCTAAAAAAAATACAAAATAAAATATAAAAAGCAGCTATATTAAAAAAAATATATATATATATAAAATTGATGGGAGTGGAAATGGTTTCAACTTTTGGGGAGAGAAATTTGGCAAAACCTGAAAAAATATAAATGTCCTTTGGCTTAGGAATCTAATTCTAGAAATTTACCCATGTTTGGCTAAGGCTTGCCTCTGAACTAGGGGTAATCTCATCAGCATGCCATCCAGTACCCTCCACAGTATTTCCAGCACACCTTGGGATATGCCAGCGTGCACAAGATGTGCTGCCGAGAGCAAGAGCAGAGACAGATTTATGGAGGCTGGAAAGGTTGGAAAAAGATTAGTGGAGCAGGTGGGACTTAAATCAGCCTCAGTGGATGGGCAATATTTTGATAGAAGAGACATCATTCTACAGTTGATACTCCAAATTCCAAGTCGAAAATGAGTGGTTGGGACGTCGTGAAGTTAAAGACTTTTTTCTTTTTGGGGGGCTAGTAATGCTATTTTATCAGCATTCTAAGCACTTTTTTACGTCTTAGTCCACAAAACCATTCCATGATGTGAATGTTATTATTTTCCTTCTTTATGTACATAGAGAGGCTGAGATATCATGTAATCTTCCTTGAGTTACATGGTTAATGAATGTTGGAGATTCATAACCCCATCTCTGAGCCTGCTTTTAGCCACTTTATTGTGTTAGTATAGAAAGGTCATCTTATTAAGCCCCGGAATACAAAATACCTTCTGTTTCATTCTTGAGGGAAAGTATGATTTATTTTCTATCATATTGAAACTCACATTCTTTGATTGAGATTTTGATGGGATATGAAATAAAAGTTTATGAACCACCCCTGCTACTTGAGTTGCAATTGTAGATATGCATTAAAAAGTATCAAACTATTTGTGTAAATTTTGGACTTTCGGTTACAGTGGAACCAGTCAAGTTGCTTATCTGAGTCTTCATATTTGATTGTCTCTTAAGGAATTTTATAAATTTCTATTTCTGTAGGGCACATCTAGAACAGTTTTAATAACTTGCCTGTGTTTTTCTTTTAGTACAATCAGTTAGAACTGACGTTGAAGTTTGGTTTATGAAACAAGCTAATCTATATACTCTCTACAGCAGAATATATGAGAAAGATATCTATCTGAAAATATTGACTGAGAGACGTAAACTGCCTCCCAAGTCACAGGGAGCCTATGATGATTCCAAAGTTATTCTAACTTTTTCATTTTAGTCCGTTGTTTACGATAAACTACTAATAAGCATTATATTTAGAATACTGAAGTAATAAGGATTATTAAAATTATTAATTTCTACATTATTATAAATGGAAACAATATTTTTAATCCCACAAAATTCTAGTGTCAATTCTAAGTGTCAATATTTTTCACACTTCTTCTAAACTTTCATAGTTAACTGCTATTACCCAAGGGATTTTTTTTCTTTAATTTTAAGTACTTTCTTTAGTGTTTGTATATTGTTTCATAAATCAAAATGATACATGAGCTGTTTGATAGAGCTCAATAAGCACCAGAAATAAAGAGTATAGAGGATGGAGTAGCAATTAATAAAGACCTATTTTATGTTCAATTTTATAGGCATTAAATAACCAAATAACAAGGAGTAAAAGGTACTTAGGGAAGAGAGTACAATCAAAACACTGGTCATTTTTTGCTTCTGAGGTTCTCAAATCTCACTGGACATAGTAAAAATACCAGGAACTTCTTGTTTATCTGGCATCCAATTTCATTTGGCATTTTGTTTGCAACTTCTTTCTGAGAAAAGTGTATATGATACTAAGCAATCTAGATAAAAAGTTAAAGAATACAAACAACCAAGTGATCACGTAGATTAAAATACAGCCTCCCAGATATTCTCAATGTACATACTACACAGTGAGAAATGACGCTGTTAGAGTACCAGTAGCAGAGCAATGTCTTGAGGTCTTAAAGAAAAACTCAATTTTGTTTATGATTGTTTTCCTGGAAAATATATACATTTATATGAAAAATTTTCAGAATTACTGATTTACATATGTGTGATATATATCATGATAATACATGATATATATATATACACATGTATCATATATACATCTATAGTGTGCATACTAATATATATACATGATATACCATTCATTGCTATACTGTGTTCTATATCTAGGAAATTCAGTTTTTAGAAGAAAAAAATTCCCAAATTTAAAAAGAAAGTTGATTTATCAAATAACAGAAACAAAAATGTAGTATTTGCCCATGCTTTAACTACATAATTACACATATGGGTTTTCAGAAAAATAGGGTTTCTAGACTAAAAGGTTTACAGTCAGTTTCTATAATTAGTTTCTTTATGGAAATGAAAGTATAAAAATTACCGTTCAAAGTGGTAAGTTCAATTTCTAGTAACTGAAGTTACTACATCTATTCTGGCTGACAAAAGAAAACTGTTGTATAGACTAAACTTCACCCAGTGTTAGTGGACTTTAAGTTGTTTTAAAAGCAGGCCAGTTTATAGGGATTTATTAAAAAGCAGTTACTGTACAGATAACTGTTGCCTCATTTTCATAACAGTAGATTTATTTTGAAAGAAGTTGTGGTATGAGATACAATAACTTCTCCTTATCCCTCTTTTTTTCTGGTTTATGCATTCTGGAGAGAAGACAGAAAAAAATGAGCTCATTTTTTTTTAATCTGTATATAAAAAAGGAAGTTTAATTATCTGAAAAGTGCATTGTTTGGATTTGGTCTGGTTAAATCTAAAGTAAAGTAAGATATTTAAAGTAAGACAGTATTTTCTTGTATTTAATGAAATTTCAGTGATTATTTTGGGCATTTGTTTTCATGAATATTCTGAAGGTATTATGAAGAAAGTGTCTCCTTAGGAGTTACATCACTATAGATTAGATATGTACCTGATATGTGCTTTGAAGCTATCAGAATTTTAGGGCTATAAGACAAGTTTGAACAAACTCCCTGGAAACTAATTACTTAGGGGCTTTTGCAGCAATTTAAACCATGAAGTTAATTTTACTCAGTTTCTTAAAAGCCACCTGTTATCTCGGATGCCAGGGCTTTGTCCCATTTGATTTTTCAGCTTGACCCACCAGGTCCTGTCCCCTTTTCTGTTTCTTTCATTTACCTAATCACTCTTCATCCTTTAGATCGCTTTGTGTTAGTCCTGATCAGCTAGATTATGATGCATTAAAAAAGAAAGACCAAATCTCAGAGGCTTAGCATAACAAACACTTATTTCTCACACAAGCCTGTTGTCTACGGAGGTAGCTGTCACTGGCTGCCATGTCCTTCATATGGTGTCTCTGTCTTCTGTTGCTTCCATCCTCTTGTACATCCGTCTTAACATGTGATTCCCCAATAGGAAGACTACAGGGGAAGAAAGCATGAAAAACAAGGCAATATTTCTTAAAGTACTTCTTTCTGGAAATATTGATTTGCCCACATATCCAGGAAGTAGAATATCTACCAAACAGAGCATAAATAAAACCTTCGTGTTTCTTTTCTTGACTACTACCCTCTCCCTTGATTTTCTCCAGAAGAAACTCCCTCAACCCTCTTGTTCTTTATTTTCCACAGTAATGATCACAGCGAATTGTTTCATCATCTTCTCCCATTTATACTGTAAGCTCTGTGACTTCTGAAACTTCATCTATTTTTGCTCACAATTTTATTCACAATAATGGCATACAATAAGCAGCTAAATATATTTGTTGTTGAATTAGTAACATAATGGTTTTCCATGATATGCAAGTTTCCCAGTTAGAATGCTAAGTGATTAATTTGGATCTGTGTTAATCTATTTTTTTATTTTAATTTGTTTTATTTTTATTAGAGTGCAGTTAATTTACAGTGTTGTGTTAATTCTTTTGACTCTTCCATGGTTTCATGTATGATGATGTATACATTGTATGCAATAAGGTAATTCCTTCCTAATGTATGAATGAAGTGTTTCTTTAATAACTGTTATGTTCCTAACACTCTTTGTGGAAGTCTAAGGGAATGCTTATTTCAGTGCAAAACAGGAGGAAGCTTACTCTTAGCAGCCAGAAATTTTTCTGTATGATTTTTCTTCCCCATCCAATTTACAAAACAATTGCTGTAGAACTACTGTATTAAGACTCTATGAGGACATTTCTGGAGGGAAGTGGGAAAAGGGGTTCGAAGATGAAATCAGGGAAGATCTCTGCCCTGAAAGAGTTGACCATTGACTGGGGAGAATACATACATACGGTTATGACTGTTGCATAAGCAGTATCAGTAAGGGGTAAGAACTGGGTCTGTGATCAACTAGCAACATCATCTTAATGTTAGGAATCCCAGGGAAGGTTTTATGAAGGAAGTAACATTGGATCCGAGCCTTAAGTGCTTGGGCATGTGGAGAAGGGCAAAAGCCCATTCCAAGCTAAGAAGAAAATACAAAAGCTCTTTATTGTATACTCATTTAAGTAGTTGTGATAAATATGGCTAGTACCCATCAGAGTCTCACTGTTTTGCTCCTAACTATAAAAACAGAAGACAGTGTTTCTTAACCTTTTGTGTGTGTGTGTGTGTGTCTTTTTAGGGCCATGCCCATGGCATATATGGAAGTTCCCAGGTTAGGGGTCAAACTGGAGCTGTAGCTGCCAGCCTACAGCAATGCTGGATCTTTAACCCACTGGGCGAGACCAGGAATTGAACCTGAGTCCTCATGGATGCTAGTCAGAGTCGTTTCTGCTGAGCCATGGTGGGAACTCCATGTTTCTTAACTCTTTTAATCTTAGGTGGAGCCACAGGTTGATTCAGGAATTTAGTTAATCCCCTTTTACTTTTTAAATGTTTGATTCCTTTAAAGGACCTATTTCTGAATTTCAGAGAAAAACAAGCTGTTGAAATCATCCACATACTTTGATTCTCTGGTTTTAATTTCCTTAAGCTTTAGGATGAGTCTAGCTTCTTTTTTTTTAAATTTATTTTTATTAAAATTTTTTTTTTTTTTTTTTTGCTTTTTAGGGCTGTACCCACGGCATATGGAAGTTCCCAGGCTAGGGGTCTAATCGGAGCTACACTTGCTGGCCTACACCACAATCACAGCAATGCAGGATCCGAACTGCATCTATGACCTACACCACTGCTCACAGCAACACCGGATCCTTAACCCACTAAGAGAGGCCAGGGATTGAACCCACAACCTCATGATTTCTAGTCAGATTCATTTTCGCTGCGCACAATGGGAACTGCAGGATGAGTCTATCTTCTCTGTTTTTCCATACCTGCTTTATAAAAAAAATAAGAAGTGTATTGTGAATTTCAAACATGACTTGGGTGAGCAACTTTATGAAAATAATGTTCACATATAATTATATGCTGTCAATTCTGTCATGTGAGGGAGGATTGTCGAGTTCATATATTAAGCAGGGACAGGGTTTCCCTTTCCTTTTCTGAGTATCAGTTCTGTTTTAGGAAGCACATAATGTGGTGAATAAAAGAAGGAAAGCAAATATCAGTGCTGTAGGAGGTGTGATATAGTAAAGGATAAAATGGGAGTGAGGTAAGCAAGATGCATCGAGATTGTGGAAGTTAGTGTGCGTAAACCAGAAGAAGCTAGTAGAATGATGGCTGAAAAGGCAGCAGCATAGAAGGCATTCCCCAGATGTGTGCACAAACCAACAATTCTGTCTTGGACCTTCTCTGCCCAGTCTCTGCACATAGCTCGCTTCCTGTTATCCTCCACAATCACCCTTGACTTCAGTTCAGAAAAGAGCTTTTCTCACTGTGATCTTTATTCTTTTTTTTGTGTGTGTGTGATCTTTATTCTTAGTAGGGTAATGATTTGCTTCCATTTGCACTCTTATAATTCTTGATTTAGTAACTTTATATACTTTTAGACTCTGAAACTCATTGACGAGATTTTAAAAACAGAAAATTGAGTGGGAGCATTAAGTTAGAATTTGTAATAATCATATATATATATATAAAAAACTATACACAATTGCTTATTGTTAAATGTTAAAGCAGAAAGAAAATAATCATAAATCATCATGTCAACTCTTTTGCTGAGATAACTTGTTGGACAATCAAATAACATGAAATCAGTTGCTCTATGACATTCTCTTACCTTAAATATAGCAGATTAAAGAATGGCTGACAGGAGTTCCCATGTGGCTTAGTGGTTAGGGATCTGGCGTTGTCACTGATGTGGCTCAGGTCACAGGTGGGGCCAAGTTTCGATCCCTGGTCTGGGAACTTTTACATGCCACAGGCATGGCCAAAGGAAGGAAGGAAGGAAGGAAGAAAGAAAGAAAGAAAGAAAGAAAGAAAGGTTCACTGTTGATTAATACTAATTCTAATTCCAGATGTCTAGTTGGAAAAAGTCATATTCCTGTACAAATTTTTTCGTGACTTTATAGTGGGGTTATGTCCAGAAAAACCCATTGTAAGTTTAAATATCGTTAAGTCAGAATGCATTTAATACACTAACTTATACCGAACATCATAACTTAGCCTCACCCTCACCCACCTTTTTTTTTTTTTTGGCCACACCTGTGTGGAAGTTCCCAGAGAGGGGTCGAACTTGAGCCACAGCAGCAGCACAAGCCTCTGCAGTGATGATGCTGGATGCACCAAAAGAGAAATCCTAGCGTCACCTACCTTAAAAGTACATCATTAGCCTACAGTTGAGTACAATCATCTAACACAAAGCCTGTTTCATAATAAAGTATTGACTGTCTCATGAAATGTATTGACTACTGTACTGAATGTGAAAAGCAGCATAGTTGTGTGAGTACAGAATGGCAGTGTATCGGTTGTTTACCCTATGACCGTGTGGCTGACCGGGAGCTGCAGCCCCCTGCTGCTGCCAGCATCACAAGAGAACATCATATTGTATATCACTAGCCTGAGAAAAGATCAAAAATCAAAATTTTAAGTATGCTTTCCTCTGAATGTGAATTGTAAAGTTGAAAAACGTTTAGGTTGAACCAGCGTAAACTGAGAACTGTTTGTAGATGAGTGGGTTTTATATAGGGGACATAGACACAGAGCTTACTGCTGCCTGTGGCTTCTCATGATACCCAGAAAAGATGATCCTGGATCAGAGAGATAGGAAAGGGTTACAGTTTCTCAACCCTACACAAGAGGTTAGCACAAGTTGATGGCTTGGAGGGAGTAAATGGAGTGACCCCATCTCATGCCGTGGGCTGTGTAGAAAGCGGAGTCCTTTGCTGGGGTTCAGAGAAGGCAGCACTTCTCTTAGCAAGTTCCAGTGCGTACACCCCAATGCCACAGACTTGACCTGTGACCCATAGCCTCAGGCTGTCCCAAAGTGAAGGCTTTCAGGTCCTCTTTCGGTTGGGTTCAGCAAAGTGTGGCCTCTACTCTTTTGAGAGTGGGCAGATTAAAGACAGCAACTATCCAACACATCAAGCATGGCACGGTGGCCTAAGTGAGCCCCCAGCCCCTAACCCAAGCAAAAACTTCCTGCTCAGCCTTTTAGAAAACTATATTCTAGCCACACACTTACACACAGAGTACTGCAATCCAAATTAAAATTGCTGTATTGTGATAAACCCAATCAACTAATTTTAGATTGGAGACCCATAGGCTTTATCTCCTTCACAATAAGAGAAAGGAAGTCTCCTTGCAAAATGGTCCCTGTTTAAGAATCCACTCAGTAAAAGAGGATGGTCTTAGGGATTTTTTCTCAAGACAGGTATATTATGGTGCTAATGTAGTTGGAACTAAAATTCCAGGTCAGTTTTCGGTTATCTGAAAGGGTGCTTTTTTTCCCAGAACATGTCAACTACTTTTTGATTTTGATGAAGGCTAATCTTGCCTATTTGTTTTCATTGCTTGCTGGGTAATGTCAAACTGCACAGAAGTATTTATGGTCTTCTTCAGTGTTCATTAGAAATAGATACCAGTAATGGCCATCTTAAAAATTTGTTTAAGGATACAATGTAGAGGCACAGGCCATTATGCATAAGTCAGTAACACTGTGTAGAAAATAATAGGAAAAGGGGCTCTCTTTCCTTATCCACCCACTTTTCTTCTAAGGAAAATTTAGCAAGTGACAGCTGGTGGGTAATTATGTGTTTAAATCTTCCTGCAGAGCAAGATTTTATAAGAGTTCTTTAAATAGTTAATTATGCCAAAGAGCAGATTAATTCACAATGTCTTCTAATAAAGCATGGAAAGGTAGCATGGAGTTGGTAGGTGTGGTGTCAAACTGCTGATTTGGTTCCCCGGCTCCACCACTCAGTTTGATGGATAATTCTGCACAATTTGCTGAACCTATCTTTTCCTCAGTTTCTTCAGCTGTAAAATGTGAATAACCATAGAGTTCTTGCAATGAAGATTACATGAGCCAATTTGTAAACAGTGCTTAGAAAGGTGCTTGGCATTCAGATAGTACCTAGTAAATATTAACTATGATACTATTACCTCGTTATAGTATTTTGAAATTAAGAATATTTTAGATTTTGGGAATTAACTATATTGCATATTATGTAATACCCATTTTAGGTCTGGGACAGAAACTTTTTATTTTCTTATTACAGCTGCACCTGTGGCATATGGAAGGTCCCGGGCCAGGGGACACATCAGAGCTGCAGCTGCCGGTTCACGCCATAGCCATAGCAACACCGAATCCAAGCCTCGTCTGTGACATACACCACACACGGGATCCTTAACCCACTGAGTGAGGCCAGGGATCAAAACTATATCCTCATGGAGTTCCCGTCGTGGCGCAGTGGTTAACGAATCCGACTAGGAACCATGAGGTAGCGGGTTCGATCCCTGCCCTTGCTCAGTGGGTTAACGATCCGGCGTTGCCGTGAGCTGTGGTGTAGGTTGCAGACGCGGCTCGGATCCTGCGTTGCTGTGGCTGTGGCGAAGGCCGGCGGCTACAGCTCCTGTTAGACCCCTAGCCTGGGAACCTCCATATGCCGCGGGTGCGGCCATAAAATGACAAAAGGCAAAAAAACAAAAAAAAAACAAAAAAAAAACTATATCCTCATGGACACTATGTTGTCTTCTTAACCCACTGAGCCACAACAGGAAGTCCTAGGACAGAAACTCAGTCAAACACTGTGATATTTTCACAGCTGAATCTGTACAATATTTGTACCATATGAGAAGAATAAAAATTATAAATAGCCTCAGGTCAGTTCAGTTAGGTTTTGCTACTAAAGAAGTTACCAAGAAAATCTTTTTGTTAGAGATTTTTTTTTTAGATTTTTAAATTTCTGATGAAGGATTGTGAATCTCTATTACATTTTTTTATGTCCCTAATCCAAACCCAGCAATAGGATGACAAGCAATCTTGAAAAGACAGGGGCAGACCCATTTTCTGTGATACTCAAAGTATTGCTGACTCAGGCTTCATTGTGGGGTAGACTGGCTTGTAGGAGGGCCCTAATATTCAATTAGGATTGAATAGACATCACACATGGAATGAAAATATTCTTCACTAACATTTCACTGCTTGAGTTTCAAAAAACATATTCTTATAATCTGGTCTTACTTCACTATTTCAGCGATTTCCCTCTATAAAAGACATGCTGGACTGCCTCCACCTGGATCTCATGTCCGCAGAAGCGCTTTGTTTTGGCTCATCCCATGTTCTTCCAGAAAGCTCCAAGGTTTTACTGATGCCCAGAGGCAGGGGATCACCTCCATGCCTACATCCAGGTCTCACATGGTCCCATTTTGCTCTCCATAGGCGAAGGTCATGTCTATGTATGCCTATGTGGACACTGAGGTTTACTTGCAAATTTGATTTGAAATTCTGTCTACCTAATTCTAGTGTGTTCAGAGACTCATTTTTTTCCCTCCATTATATATATTTACTACATGATGGTGTTACAAATTCATGGCATTCTTTTGGTTTTAATTTAAGGTATGGAAAGACTTTCTACATTGTTCAATTGGCACTGAAAACAGTTAAGTTGCTAAAGTAAATTAGGTTGGGTGATGCTATAGCTTAGTCTACGAATGTCTTCTCTTAAGGGCAAAATCCTTGCCTTTCATTTCGTCTGATTAATGGTCCAGATGGAATGTTACTGGATTTCTTTCTCATCAACAAAAAGCTGGAGTGCCAAGGGCCTCAAGCCTATAGAGAATGAACTTTCATTATTATTCATTTACCTTTTGTCTCTATAGATTTCAAAAATTCTCTTGGGGTTTACTGATGACGGCAAAACTCTAAATACTGTTGATATAATTCATCTGTCTCCTTCTGTTTTTTTATCCTCCTTAGAGAAGGACATCCTCTGCGAATAACTACATAGAACTTCTCTTGACATTTAGAAAAATGATGGCTAAATGAAGGCATTCCCACCCAGTAATTCCATTATAGTCTCCAAGGCTCACCACTCATTAATTGCTTTTCTAATTGCTTTATGAGAAATTGCTATTTGATAGGCTTTTCTCCTTTTTCTTTCTAAAGTCATTGACAGTTGCTAATTTGTGTACTAGATAATTTAGGATAAGTTACATAATTTATCTGAGCAGTTAAAAATAATTTCAACATGTTGAATTCTGAATTGCCCTTGTGATATAGTGTTCTCTGTTGATCTGTTTTTGATATCCATTAATTCAACCATTTATTCAACAAACAAGTTTTGAATGTTTATGATGAACAAGGCATTGATCCAACTACTGTGAAATCTATAAAGAGGGTTGTTGTCCTAAAGGAGCTTATATTCTATTAGGGATAGAAGACTAAAATAATTAGAATTCAAGGTCAAAGTAGATAAATGCAGAGGACTGGGCAAAGTCCTATGGGAATTCAGAAGAAGGATGGATGGAGGTCATTTCTGGCTGAGGATTTTAAAAATAGTTTAAT
This sequence comes from Catagonus wagneri, assembly GCA_004024745.2. NCBI lineage: Eukaryota > Metazoa > Chordata > Mammalia > Artiodactyla > Tayassuidae > Catagonus > Catagonus wagneri. The sequence continues at coordinate 1,614,772 of PVHT020000080.1, forward strand.
GGAGGAAATTGCATTAAGGGGCATATCATAGGATAAATACAATTCATTTTTTATTAAAAATTGATTAAAATCTTACCTTTTTTTTGCCCATCAAGAGAAGACTGACTAGGAAATAATGATATACATCTAAAATTCGGTTGATATTAAAAGTATTCAACAACAAGCACACCGTGAACACTGACAATGCACGGTAGAATTTTGACCTTTTAGAATGGGCAGCTGTCAGCCTATTTGCTGTATTGGTACACACTGGCTGAATATGAACCTTGTCTATGATAGAATGTATAATAATTAAAATAAATTATGTATAAATTAAAATAAATAATTAAAATAAATAATGCAGATTTATATTTCTTTATATGGGGGGATGCCTGCAACATGTTTTTGCATATAAAAGGCAAGTCAAACAGCAGCATGTATAATGTGATCTATTTGTATAAATTTTATATATATGTATATATATACCTGGAGAATTGTCTGAAAAGATATTCAACAAAAGTTGAACATTTCAAATGATTTTTACCTGCTTTTTGTATTTTTCTGTCTTCTCTGAATTATTTACAGTGACTATGAATCAATTTTACAAAAGAAATCATGTAATTTAAAAATCATTATGTCAGAAGTCATTATGAACACTATTTTAACTGCAGTGATAAATTGGTGAAGAACATGGCAACTAAAGGAAATTATGGCTATGTTTGCATATTCACAAATGTAGTTTGGTGGGAGCAGAAAAAGGATAAAAAGACGAAGAAAAGGTGGATGAAATAAAGTTGGAAAACAAATTGTTGGAAAATTCTGAAAAGTCTTGGAAAAATACAAAGTTGACTTAATGTCATTGGCAAATGCACGAGAGGAACTGTGATTTTTGAGCTGACTAATGATCACTAAAAATTCCTCATTTAGAAGTTGTTCTGGAAACAATCTTTAGAAGGGATTTTTGGAGACTGAGACCGGAAATGGGAGGGATATTTAAGAGGTTAATGCAATAACCTACAAGGGAGGCAGCGAGAACATGGAACTTGACAGTGGCAGTAGAGATGCAAGAGAAACATAGATATTAAAATTGCTTTGGGAGTTCTCTTCGTGGCACAGCGGAAGTGAATCTGACTAGGATCCATGAGGATGCAGGTTCAATCTCTTGCCTTGCTCAGTGGGTTAAGGATCTGGCCTTGCCATGAGCTGTGGTGTAGGTCACAGACGTGGCTCAGATCTGGCGTTGCTGTGGCTGTGGTGTAGGCCAGCAGCTGTAGCTCCCAATCGATCCCTAGCCTGGAAACCTCCATATGCCGCAGGCGTGGCCCTAAAAAGCAAAAAAAAGAAAAGAAAAAGAAAAACCAAAATTATTTTGGAGGAGGATGAATGGAACTTACACATTGCTAGGGTGAGGAAGACAAAAGAGAGGGAGAAGTCACTGACTAATACTGGTGGTATTAGCCTAAAGAAAGAATTTTTAAAAGCTACACATTTATGAGAAAAGTTTATAGAAATTAGAGAATGTTAGATCTGGAAGTGACCATTTATTTCTTCTTTCTATTTGTGTGTAGGAAAAAGAAAAGGAGGTTAAGTGACTTCCCAAAAGTTTTATAGTTAAAGATTGAATTTAGATACATGTGACGAGCCTTAGGAGACCCAACTGGGCTGATAAACCCATTAGAAATATAGATTGACAGCTCTGTCAAGCCCCATCTTTCCCTTTAGTCAAAATTGATGACTCCTCTGTGGTCTTATAGAATTATGCATAGGTATAGCATTTACTAAATTGTATTTTATTTATTCATATTATTGGCTTCTATCGACATGTATATTTTGGGAAGGAAGGGATCTTTTAAAAAATGTACATACAGTTCTTAGTTCAGTGCCGATACTGTAGGCACTCAGAATTGTTTAGATGGGAGTTCCTTCTATGGCGCAGTGGAAATGAATCCGACTAGGAACCATGAGGTTGCGGGTTCGATCCCTGGCATCGCTCAGTGGGTTAATGATCCGGCATTGCCGTGAGCTGTGGTGTAGGTCGCAGATGCAGCCCAGATCTGGCGTTGCTGTGGCTCTGGCTTAGGCTGGCAACAACAGCTCCGATTAGACCCCTTAGCCTGGGAACCTCTACATGCCACGGATGCAGCCTTAGAAAAGGCAAAAAAGCCAAAAAAAAAAAAAAAAAGAATTGTTTAGATGAATAAATAAGAAAGGTAGTAAGGAACATATAAAAATTTGAGTCATCCTGGAAGTTGTAATAGAACTCATGGGGTGAAAGTCCTCAAGGGAGACTATATAATTACAAAAGAGCACCCTTTGGTTGAGCTCACCCATTCACATGGGTATAGGTATAGATGTATATTACTTATTTATTGGAGACTTCCAAATATATATTTATAGCTCTAATCTCTTTCCTGCGTTATGGATAAGCCAAACTGCATTCTGAATAGTCCCCAACACTGAGTGAATCATGTCTCTTCCTATTCAGTCTGGTTCTCCTTTCCATGTCCCGTTTTGGTTGATTGCACCACCATGCAGTATATCAGAAATCTGGGAGTTGAGATTTCCTTGTGCCCCCAAATCTGATTCTTCTTCATTAAATGCACTTCCTGAACATCTCGTAACTGTATACCTCCCTCTGCCCTTGCATTTTCTTGCTGCTTCTCATTGATTTCAATTCTCAGAATTGCCCGACTGGAACATTGCAATAACCCACCTACCTGTCTTCCTCCCCTCTGGTTTTACCTGTGCTTTCAAGCCCCCACCATAAGAGAACAGTATTATCATTATAAAACACAAATATGTTTCTTTATTTCTTTAAAAATGCAGCCGTGGTTCTCAGTTGCTTAGATTACAAATCACACACCTCTTTGCAGCAGGATGCCTTGCTGTGTTTTTGTCTCTCTAATTTCATTACTTTTACTTGCCTCTTCAACTGTAACCCTTCTCAAACACTCAATGCAATTTTGTACCTTGCTAATTCCTCTCTTTGAAATGGTCTGTCTTCTACTCCGAAGAATTTTTAAGAACAAGTTCATTACTGTCTCATTTGAGTAAGCGTTCTCTGACCTCCCCTAATAGAATTCACTACTCCTCTTATACCCTGAATGTACCTCACGCCATGTATAGTTTCTACCATACATTAGAATTTATATTGTGAATTCCAATTGAGTAAGACTGTCTTAGTCATCTTTAGTCTGGCACCAGGTACAGTGCCTGGCAGATCACAAGCATCCAGTAAGTATATATCAACTTCTGCGTAGAAGGATGCTAATGACTGAGAAGAGATTGTTATTTGTTTAATTTGATTATTTGTGACCTTAAAATAATACTTTTAGGAGAGAGGTAAGGATAGGGTCAGATTTTAGAAGTTAAAAGAATTAGAGAGTGAAGAATCATATTCAGTGAATGTAGTTTTTTTTTTTTTTTTTTTAAATGATAGGATGGAATTTCAAAGGCTCATCAGAGTCCCAAGTCCCAAGGAAGATCTAAAAGAGAGTATGGGTTGGAAAGGAACCAATGCAAAATAACAGATTTGAGTTTTACATGAGAAAGATTATGGTTCTCTGTGAGGAAGAAATGATGAAGGTGAAGAGAGAGAGGACTTTGCCTTATACATCTTTGTATATTTAATGTCTTTCACACTGGATTACTCGATGTATTTACACAGAACTGTAAGAAAGGAGTAAGAGTGAAATGAGGAAAAGAAAAAAGCCTGGGAAAGACACTGAGAAGAGATGGTAAGGGTGGATAGGCTGAATAAATTAATATTTGAAACAAAATGAACAGTTAGGTCCCCTTATTGCAAACCTTTCCATGAAACTGTCAAAACAGGTCTTTCTTCATCCTTGTCTTTTAGCACATTTACCATCCATAATCACATAGGGAAACTAATAATTCATTTGAGACCAAATCATAGAAGACTTTAAGGATCATGGTAAGCACCTCAGCTTTGGTCTGTTATACGAGGTGGAGCTTTTTATTCCCTGAGTGTCCTTTTGAAAGTGATGCCTTAGTTGGATTAAGTTTACTTGACCACAATTGAGATAGCCTCTAAGAAAAGCAATGAAGAAGCTGATACAAGTATCCAAGCAGAACTTACAGTGTAGGGACGAATTTACCAGTGATAAAAGAAAAAGAAGCATTGAGGTGAAGTGTATCAGAGGAAAAAGGGGCAGAAATCGAAGATTAGTTAGCTCAGGGGCTAGAGAGAAGGTGTAAGTCAAGCCTGGGAAAAGGAGAGAAATGTAGCCTTTTACCTTGGCATACTCATTCTTTGCAATTTCCTTTATTCTGCTCTGAAAAGAAGCATAGTGCAGGAGTTCCTGTTTTGGATCAGCATGTTAAGAACTCGACTAGTGGAGTTCCCGTTGAGGTGCAGCGGAAACGGATCCGACTAGAAACTATGGGTTGCGGGTTCGATCCCTGACCTCGCTCAGTGGGTTAAGGATCCGGGATTGCAGTGAGCTGTGGTGTAGGTCACAGATGCAGCTCGGATCCCGCATTGCTGTGGCTGTGGTGTAGGCCAGTGGCTACAGCTCCGAGTAGACCCCTAGCCTGGGAACCTCCATATGCCACGGATGTGGCCATAAAAAGACAAAAAGACAAAAAAGAAAAAGAACTCAACCAGTATCCATGAGGATGGATCCCTGGCCTTGCTCAGTGGGTTAAGGATCTGGCACTCCCAGAAGCTGCAGTGTGGGCTGCAGATGTGGTTCAGATCCAGCATTGCTGTGGCTGCGGGAGTAGGCCTGCAGCTGGAGCTCTTATTCGACTTCTAGCCTGGAAACTTCCATATGGCGCAGGTGCGGCCCTAAAAAAAAAAAAAGGCATAGTGCATATGAAAGAATTTTTAGTCTACAAAATTGTTAAGAGAAGCCAAGCCTGTTCGAAGATTTTAAATGGTCTTTCAAAATAGCTGAGATGCCATGCAATGGTGTCACACCTTGCGTGTTAGGCTGTTCGTGCATTCATACTGGGTGCTATAGAGACAATGTGAACTGTGCTCTGGTTTTGCGTGTGAGTGCCTAGCTATAAAGAGTTCAGGATTTTACTACACAACAGCTGCTGAACCACTTATTTTTATCATGAAGGAAATTAAACATCTGCCCTCATAGTTAATCGCAATCTGTGACTATCCAGTTGTTTTTGCCACTGGAACTTATTTATCATAGCTTAAAAGCATATCTGTATTTATGTTGCATTTGTCCTTTCTTAGTTATGAAGTTCTGATTTTTAATATCATAGGTCCTCTCTTTCATAGCTTCTTAACTCATTGACATTAACAGAAAAAGAATTTATAATGTAAGAAAAAAATGTATATGTATGTATGTGTGACTGGGTCACTTTGCTGTACAGTAGAAAATTGATGAAATACTGTAAACCAACTATAATGGAAAAAATAAAAATCATTAAAAAAACTTAAAAAAGAAAGAATTTATAGACCTGAGAAACAAGCCTTACAAAAACACTGTATGAAGATCAAGAAAAAAAAACTGTTTTTCTTGATGAGCTAAGGAAATGATAGTTGTGAGCTTATCAGAAGCAGAAACTATGATGTAAATCAAGTTTTAACTGTTTTTCCAAATATACTTTACACAATTTAACTGTATTTCTAGTCTTAGGAAAGTAATCTGGGTTGAATGACAGATCCTCATAACTTTGTGTCTCCTCCTATTCATGACTGACATAAGATTTGTTTGATATTGGTTGATTAGACATTGATCTTAAAGGACACCACTCAAAGCTTCCAGTTTTTGCTTTAATACAGAACAGCTTCAGGCAGTTCATGGTGTTCTTGCATTTGAGAAAGGAATCACTTTTTAAGATATGCTGTTGCTGGATATACTGTTTAATTTTCTTACCCACCAAATATTAACTCTACATGCCAATACTAAGATGAGTGGTTTTGAAGTCAGCCCAAATGATCTAAACCGTATGTAAAAGGCATCTGTATTTTATGCTGGTCTTACTTTTAAGTAAGATACCCACCAGTACAAGCTGTGGAAATCCCTGTGAACATTAACACAGATGGATGACTTTATGTACAAAATTCCACTAAGTGGTTTTCATTCTAAGGGTTATTCTTCATAACATTTGGGGGAGACTATCTCTCTTTGTTTATAATTCCTTTGAAGCATATTATCTTACAAACCCTGCACAATGATAACTTGAATTTTTGAGCACTGACAACAAAACAAAACTTGCCAATTAAAACATCACCAACACAATTTTAGTATTTTTCTCTCAGGAAAAAGAAAAGATTGCCATCACAGTGATTTTTTTTTTCTCAAAGCTTTTGATTTTTCTTTCCTTTTTTCCTCATACTCTAAACCAGCAGATTTATAAGCCATGTACTTGAACAGCAAAACCATTTGCCATTTGGTGGAATTGGCTGACATTTCATTTTTTCTGGGCAGATTGCAGATTAGTTTGACATTATTTTTGCTGGGTTCTTAGCTACATCATTAACATATTGCTTATGACTAAAAGCAAAGTAGTTTCATTTTGTGGCATAATACCCCGCATTTTCTGCAAGTAGCAAAAAAGTATGATTTCTCTGAAAATAACTAAGTATTGCTCCAGTGTTGTTGAAAAAAAAAAACCCACAAGAATTCTATTAATGTAACAAAATGTATCACTAAAATGGTGTGTCAGAGGAGAACGAAAACCTCCATAAAAGCATGATGTGTTTACTGTTGATATCTCTGAATCTTGCCTAGAAATGAGAAACATTCATGAAATATTGGGCTTAAGCTGAGATTACATCAGTATGGTAGCAATATCGTACTTGTCAACTAACGGAATATAACTGCCTTGTTGTACCACATGAAAATGAAAATTCACTTTTTGATCTAAGTCATAATTCTTTTCCTGTCTGTGTTGGATAACTTTTTGTTTTTAATGTAAAGAAAATAAGAGCCAGACAATTGCACCACAAGATGGCTTTGTTTGGGAGAACCAAGGGGATAATAAACTGCTGATCATTTTTAATTAACATGGAGATCAAATAATTACTAATGTTCTTATTTTAGTTTTCAGTGAATTTGCTCATATTCCATCTTTCCTCCATTGAATTAACTCTAGTGTATAAAATAAAGAAGGCCACATTACACAATTGTTGGGTTTTCTTCTACGTAAAAAGCAGTTATAGCATTATAGTGACATATGACATGGATGAGTTGTGTTGAACAATTCACTTGCTGTGATATTTCCCTTTTCTTTCTTAATGCTGACATATTTTATGAAGACAGGATATCTGGCTATAAAATGCCACTTTTACTGACAGTAAGCACCTAAATGAAGTATTGTGCAAATGTTTTGGTCACATACACTTTAGTATTTAAGCAAAACATCAAAGAAATTAGTGAGCCGTGTTTCAAAGATAAAGTCTGCTGTAGGTTTTAATACATTTTTTCCCCTAGTTACCTTCATGGATTTAGTTTTCCCTAGTTGTACAGTAGCAGATAGAAAGTCTTGAGGGACAAATTATAATTTCATGGTCATCTAAGATAATTGTTATACTAATTACCTATTATTAATTCCATTTCCCATTTGTTTCATTGACATTTTGAAAAGGTAAAGGAGATTGTTTTTCACTAACTGGCTTTTAAACCCGCTACTATTTTTGGTACTGAAGAGTGTGCAGGAATGATGTACATTGCTTCAACATACTCTATTCATGTTGTGCGTCAAAGATGACCTGTTTTTTGCAATACCTTAGATAAAATGCTATTATACCAGGAAAAAATGTATTCGATTTTCAAGAAAGATTTTATGCATATCAGGCACATCTCCTTTTCACTCTAGTATACCCATCTTCTTCTAATTCGTTCCATACATTAGTTTTTTTTTTTTTTTTTTTTTTTTTGCTTTTCAGGGCTGCACTTGTGGCATATGGAGGTTCCCAGGCTGGGGGTCTAATTGGAACTGTAGCTGCCGGCCTACGCCACAGCCACAGCAATGCCAGATCCGAGTCGCACCTGTGACCTACAGCACAGCTCATGGCAACGCCAGATCCTTAACCCACTGAGTGATGCCAGGGATCGAACATGCAATCTCATGGTTCCTAGTTGGATTTGTTAACCACTGAACCACGAAGGGAACTCCTACGTTAGGTTTTATTTGAAGGGAATCTATACACTCATTTTTTCCAGGTAACAGGCTGTAGCAAGGTTGAAATGGGATAAGCAATACACAGACAAATAAGGAAAAAACCTTAGAAAAGCCATTTATGGGAATTAACATTCCTTTCATTCTCTTTTTTTATTATTAGGTTTATTCTGATTTATTCTTTAAGACATAGCATCATTTCACTCTGGCTCCAGAACTGCCTTTAATGTTTTGGGATAGTTATTTAACACCCTGTTTGGGTTATAGTCAGATTAGTATTATTATGAATATCAAAAATGGCTTTCCATGAAAACTTGTTCATACCCATTCATCTGGATTCTTTCAATGGGTAATAATTCTTAATTAAAAGGCCAATTTTATTCTAGTTTTAATCAACGCCACATTATTACAATCCAAATGAGCTTAACAGTATCAAATTTTATCTTCACAAGGAGGAATAAAAAGGTAAAAATTCTCAATACCTGGCTTTTGAAATGTCTGGTATGCTGTTGGTCTGTTGTGGAAGTGGATCAAAGTACACTGAGGCATGTTAGCTCTTTTAGGTCTCTGGCATTTTATTTGGTATGTTATTCTGATAGAACTGGAAACAATATCCAGGTCAGCCAGAGAAGTTAAAGTACTTCCAAACCTGAACCTCTTTTTCCTGCGGAGCCCTTTTGCCTCTCCATGCCTGACTTACTGTTGCAATTCATGTTAAATATGAACCATTCTTTTCAATAAGGATTAACCAGGAATTTATAATATGTTTTATTTCCATTTGGTGGACAAATCAACAGAGATAATTTTATTTTGCTTCATGAATATTGGTTGCAGCCAGGGCGAGCCCATTGCTGTCGCCTCAAAAGCCAGTAGATAAAAACTAATCATCATTCTAATGGATTGTTTCTAGGTTAAAAAGGAGAGTGGCTGTGTTTTTTTCTGTTTGTTTTGCTTTTGTTTTTTAAAGCACATCAGGGAGACAGTAATTCCAGAGGCGAAAAAGCAATGCCTTTTTAGTGATTTCTTTATCCACATTCCAGTATTTGTGGCCAGATGAGCTCTGGGCCACAGAGAGAGGGTGATCATCTTGGCAAGGTGGAATGGCTTGAGAGGATTTCAAATAGTCCTGTGAATATATGTATATATGATTCCTATCTCTCTACTTTGCTCTTTAATTGAAGAAACATGCCTAGGATCATTCGTTGACCTAGGTAAATCATCAGCTATGCAGCTGAAGAAGGAACTGAAGGCTTGATTTTCAAGTGCACAATTTTACAGAGGCCACAGCCATGGAACAAAACATTTCAGCAGAGCTGGAGGGAATACCTTACTGTGAGCAGTCATTTCTTGGCACGTGCTTGTCACACTAAGATTTCCCTAAAACCATCTGCATAGTATTGCTTGGTTAAATTTTTCTGAAATGTGATAGAGATGGAATATTCAGGTTTAGGCTGACTGCAATGGAAACTTCAGTAAAGGGAACTACTTATTACCATAGAAACAAGAAGGTATGCACAATGTCAACAACATTTGAAATCAAGAAGGCTCTTGATAACGACACATTGTAACCTGGCATCCTTTGCGTACAGAATAATTTTGCTTTTGTGTTTTTACTAAAAAGCATACTGGTGGTTTATTTGCAGAGTAAGGTTTCTCTCAAGATGCCATGATGCTCAATTATGTTATTCAGAGTATATTCTATATTCAGAACATAGAATCAGTTAATCTGCAAATAGATTGGAGAGTAAAACTTACCCTGATCTGTATTTTTATTGTGACGTCGTATATCATTTGACCATCCTAGTGAATATGCTATCTCCCCAGCTTAATCTTTTGTGTAATAAAAATGATAATTTTAAGCACTTGTAGTATTTTAAAGTTTTTGCCACTCATAATAGAAAAATTTGTGATAGGTATTATATTCTTTCTTGAATTTTTATAAATAATACATTAGGCACGTTGAACATATTTTTGACAGTCTGGGCTCATAATTAGGACTACTGATTGCAGTGTTTTGCTGTGACCCATGGATAGCCTCATTACATTTTGTTTCTTTAGCCCTGCCTGTGTTTACTGTAAATAACTCCCTTCTGCCATAGTGTATCCTTCCTATCAGCTGTAACTTCACTGTTGTCCTGCTTCTGCCTCAGATTATTCATTTATCTACTGTTTCTTATCTTTGAGACTAGGTTAGAAATGTCTTCAGAATAAGAACAAACAGACTCCAAGCAAAAATACAAGACTTTTCTTATGATTACAATGTGGGTGCCTTGATGAATGTTTTATAAAATTTATTTCTCCCAAAGATCTCTTTTATCAACTTCTAATTCCAGACAAATTTCATGTGATTGAGAATGCTGGATGGCTAACTTTATGATAAGTAGAGCTATTATATTTTGAAAATATTAGATACAATATTGCACAAATGAAAAATATGGCATATTGAAAAAAAGACAGGGTTTCAGGGTTCATCTAGCAAGTCCATTAAATGATATTGAATCATTCAACAGATAATCATTACTTAGAGGCAGAGATTGAACTGTCACTTCATACCATTGGTTAGATAATGATTAATACACACTCCTGAAATTAAAAAAGTTTTTTCACTTGTGTTCTAGAGAGTAAATCTAACCTTTTAGTTATATTTACTTTTTTGCAAAGATATACCGTATCAAATTTTAGCAGCAACCGTGCAGAGCAGAAACATGTAAGTATTTAGTGAAATAAGCTCCATAAAGAAAATACATCCCTGACAGGCACACATAATAATTATAAAGTATGTAAATTTAACTTCAAATTCCAGAACATTAATGAAACTATTATGAAAATGGAAGAAGGAAATAATCTGATTACTTGAAGGCTTCTCTTAAGAATTTTTAAATAACAAAAGCCAGAAATTGATATTTTGTAATTGTTGTAATTTACCATCTCAAATTCATTTACCATAGGGTTTAAATTTAATTTTGGGGTCTTGGCAACAAAGTCACCTGTTCATTAGGAGTGGTAGTTAAGTTACAATCTTCACTTCTTTTTATAGGTTTTTAGTGGGCATCTTTTTCTTCTGTTTTTTTTTTTTTGCTAATATGACAATTACATTAAGATTATTATCTCATAGTTTGCACTCTAGATGGATGAGTCATAAAGACTCAACGTCCTAAGTCATATCTGCAATGAAAAATAATAGTTTTTTAGCTGTAAATTTTTCCTCACATCTGTAGGTTTTTCCTCACCAGAAATTCTTAGAGCTTCGAATTTTCAAAAAGGGGCAACAACTTTAATTTAGAAAACAGTAGTTAATTCCCGTGCCTCAGTTTCCTTGCAGTAAAATGACAGATTTTAGCTACATGATCTCTAAAGTTCCTGCCAACTCTAAGATTCATTGAATCATATTAAAGATTGGGAATGAGCATGCATCAATTGATATTTGGCCTTTGGATCTGGTCTACCTGCCAAGAAATATTTACTTTCTTGGCAGCTTGTCATGAAAGATCAGAGATTCCTGGCATTTTTTTCACCTGATCTTTTAATAGTCATTCAAGCATGGCTATTTTTCTGTGGTCAGAGTTGTGGTCTGTGAAGATCTGTATTTGATTTTAACTCCACTTTCTGGGATTTTTGAGTCTATTCTGAAAATTTGTATTGTAACATATAAGAAGACTCATAGTGCATGTGTCAAATTAACTTTAGACCTCTACAGGAAAGGGCAAAGGGTATGATGTTCATTGAAAAGTTATGATGAAAATTTATGAGGAGGCAAACTTTAGCTAAATGTCAGGCCTTTCTGAATATTGGAATCGTCCAAAAAGGAAACTCACTGCCTTGTGTAGTGTGAGTTCCTCATCAAGGGTATATTTAAAGAGCATCTATATGGTTATATGATGGAGACTGTCAAAACCAGTGAGTGGGGGACTGGATGACCTTGTCTTAATTTTCCCTTAAACTTAATTTTAAGTTTCTATGAGTCCAAAATAAAATATAATTATATTGATCTGGGAATTCTGCTTGAGTAAGGATTCCACAAAGAATTAGAGTCAGAACATCTGTTTTTCTCAGCTAATGCTTGGGTAAGTTGTCCCGATACTCAACAGTGATATATTAGAGCCATTAATAAGCCAGGTTTCGACACTCATCTGACTAGCATAAGCAAGAAAAAGAGAAAAAGAGATTCTTTGGGAAGATGTCTATAGTTTGCAGACTTGAATGAGCAATTGAAATTAAGCCTTGGGCAAAATGGAAACCATGGCAGCTCAGCATCTTGACAGCAGAACTTGTGAACTAGGAGTTAATGACGCCATTTCAAAACTCTTCTATTCCTGTGTGTCTGTGTTCAGCATTCAAACTTCAGAGAAATTTGGTGGGCCCAAATTAAGTTGATAACACTTTTGTGATCAAAGAGGGAGTGGGAAAGGAGGTTGGTGGGTGAGGAGACCCTGGGTAATGTAACTGTCAGCCCTGCTGGAACCAAAGTCTAGTCAGAATATTGATTGAAAGTGGTATTTTGATAAAGGAATGGGTTAGGAGTTGCTCAAAGGAAAGGATAAGATCTTACTAAAAGAATGGGATGGAGATGACGGGTGCTAGGAAGATGAAACAGTTTGTCATTTTATGTTTTTTGTCTGTCTTCCCAGTGGCATCTAAGCTCCTTGAAGGATTATGTCTTGTTAACTGTTAAATCCTCAGCTTCTACTCCAGTTGTTGGAGTATAGGATTTTGTGTAGTAAATGTTTGTCAAACAAACGAATGGATTGGAGTTCTTGTTGTGGCTCAGTGGTTAAAGAATCCAACTAGGAACACTGAGGTTGCGGGTTTGATCCCTGGCCTTGCTCAGTGGGTTAAGGATCTGGCGTTGCCGTGAACTGTGGTGTAGGTTGCAGACGAGGCTCGGATCTCGCGCTGCTGTGGCTGTGGCGAAGGCTGGCAGCTACAGCTCCTGTTAGACCCCTAGCCTGGGAATCTCCATATGCCGTGGGTGCGGCTCTAGATAAGGCAAAAAGACAAAAAAAAAAAAAAAACGAATGGATAAATAACTAAATGCATTTGTGATGCAGTTTAGAAGTTTGCTGATCCATTCAGTAGATTTTAAAGAGTACAGTTTTACAAATTATTGACTCAGAGACCCTCAGAGGCTATTATAATACGTGTTGATCACTAGAAAGTAAAGAAGGTTCAACCTTCATTTTTTCCTTTTTTTTAAACTCTCTTCCTTCCTTCCGTCCCTCCCTTTCTGTCTTCCTTGTAATACGTATTCATTGTATAGTTATAGATAAAGATGACATAAACTCTTTCCCTTTATTAACAAAATATAATTATATGCAATGCTATCTGAAAGGTAGCTATTCTGTTTGTAGTCTCTTAATAGTTGTGCACAGCAGATAGACACTAAGAGTCTTTGTGAAAAAGTCCTGGGTTCTAAGGTGTTTCTACTATTTCTGGTGTTTCTAAAGAAACTGTAATCAAGTCTCTCATCTGATATTTTTAAGCTTTAATGAAATCCAGTTCAAAGGTAGACCTAATCATAGTTATAATGAGCTTTAGGAAATTTTTTTTCTTGTAAATTTGAAAAAAAATGAATCATAAGAGAATTTCAAATGCTGTTAATGAGGCCAAAATTGTCGAAATCAGAAAATAGCTACCTTAAAAATAAATTGCATATTTATCATGTTCATTGTATCCATATTTGAATACATATTACTGGTGACTCAGAGTTCTTTGCATTTATAGGCATATAATCTGTATACATGCTTTCATATCAGTAACAAACATACCTAGAGAATGGTCACAGAGCCAGAAGATTGTGTTTGATGCACAGAATCTAGAAGAAGCAGTAGCATCTTCCTTTAAAACACATTTCTTTCTGTCAGCAAATGTACACAAAAGATAATAGCTTATACTGTTTCAAGTATTATGTAGAAATTCAAAGCATTTCCAAGTCAGCAATTTTTAGACCTTACTAGCTGTGTAGGATCATGTGGCATTTGGAGTTTTTTAAGAGTTATATTGTTATATAATAACTATAAGACTATAAATGACCTTAAAGCTCAAACAGCAAATTAATTAAACTATGAAACTTTGTCTTCACAGAAAATGAAAATATGATGATATCAAGAATGCTAAACTAATAACTTTTAGAATATCATCAGTGGCTATTTAATTTGCAGGTTGTCATGTGTTTTGATGACCACTGATTTATACCAAACCCATTATTATCAAGAAGGATAAGAAAATGCAAATAATCATACTCTCCATTAATGAAGAACTACCTATGTGTTAAGCCACACAGGAAAAAAAAAATTATGTTTTATGGAGAATTGGATAGTCCTCTGACTATGCTTATGGAATGTAAGCCCTGGAATAGGTAAGTGCAAAGCCATTTGAAGAACAAGCAAACCAAAAAAGGCCAAACTCCAAAAATGTAGATTTTTCTGCTCTCCTGGACTAGGTCAATTTTGTAAGCACATGGAAGAACATCTAATGCAGGCAAAAATCAATGTGACTCCACGAGGAACACTCCTTGTTGGATTAATCTAATTTCCATCTATGCCAGAGTGACAGAGTTAGTAGATCCATCTGAAGTCAAAGTCTCAAAATAACCTGATGTAGTGAGGCTCTTCTTCTCTTCTGAACTATATCCCAGTTCATGGCCTGGGAATCTATACTTTTCTATGAATATGTAAAAGATTGGTAATAGTTTTGGCCTGTGTGGACATTTTGAATAAATCCTACCAGAATGATTCCCTAATATGGTCCTACTTGATATCAACAACATCATCCCCCAAACAGAGAACTGACCATTTATTCAGCCCTTATGGTGTGCCAGGCATTATTCTATAGTATTTATATGTATTAACCCATTTATTCTATTCAAGAAGAAGCAGCAGCGGGTACCGTTTAAAGGCATAGACTCCAGAACTTGGGTTCAAACTCCGTTTATACCATTTAGTTGTGTGGCCTTAGGGAAATTATTCAATCTCTCTGTGCTTAAAAAGGATTCCTCTTATATAATTGGTAATGATAATCTTTAGTTTTTAAGTTGATGTAAGGATTATATGAGTTACTGTTTGTAAAATGATGATTCAACAGGCGCTAGCCCTCAGCCATGCTACAAGCATCGTTAGCTAAATAAAAATGTAACCCAAACAGTAAGTTGTCAACTACAGAATAATGCTTGGTAAGGAGTTGGCCAAAATACTGCTCTTCTTGATGAGTTCCAAACAATGCCCAACTATAGAAAATGACTGAGTATGCAGAGTATAATATAGCAAAAGAAGTGCTGTGATCTCGGTGGGACATTGGTTGAGCATATGTCAAGAACACAGGGCTGTAATTACTTAAAATAAACAGACACTAGGTTGCATTGATGGAAAGTGTCAAAACAGCATTGAGACTGGGTTTAGTGCTTTCATTTTTTTCAATGTATTGTAACCTTTACTTCTTTTCAATGTATCGTAACCAATTTAGTTTTCCCTTACTCCCCTTTTCTTCCTTTCTTCCATTTTCCTTTTATTTAAAAAAATAATTTGGAGCAAAAAGAGATTACCTGAGAAACACAATAGCAATGTCTTATGATTGAAAAACATGCTAGAGAAAATTAATAAAGTTTGGATAGATAGATTATCTGTATAGGATATTTTGTATTCTAAACAGAATCTTAAGGCTATCCTGTCATGTGCCATCATTTATGATAAAGCAGGATGTGCTCTGCTTTTTGACTCACTGAGCTTCCATGACAGTTACATTCCCCTGAAGATGGCCTTCAGTGCACCCTGGGGAGTGAAACCTGAGCTTTGGTCCTGCCTTGGAAGCGTCATCTGTGCTGTGAACAAGAATGATGTTACACTGTGATGATAATAAACATGAGAACCTTGTATGGACTAAGTATCTTACCATTAAAGCAAGAAGATAAAATACTTCTGGGAGTTCCCTGGTGGTTTAGTGGTTAGGAACTCAGTGTTTTCTCAACTGTAGCCCTAGGTTCAATCCTTGGTCTGGGAACTGAGATCCCACATCAAGTCACTGCATGTCCCCCCTCCCCCCAAAAAAGAAAAGAAAATAGTGCAGTTCATTAATTGACTGAAATATGGTTTCAGAAAAAACATGATAAATATTTCTGTCTTCTGTCTTAACTATAAATATTGCGTAATAATCAGCTCTGATGATTAACTTAATATTCTTAGAAATGTTGAAGTTTTATGTTGCTATTATATTTAGGAATCTTTTTATATCTCCACCCATAATTTGTCTTAGCTTTTCTATTAAATGTTAAAGTTCTCAAAAGATCTTCTCTTTCATATACTGCGAGGCACTGTAGTACAGCAGTTAAGAGCAAAGACAAACTGAAGGTATAAAATCCTGATTTCATCCCTTATTAGCTATGAGACCTTCAGCAACTTATTTAATATTTCAGTGCCCTAGTTTCAGAGGAGGATAATAGTCTTACTGCACAGGATTTTTGTGTGGATTAAGTAAGTGATATATTTTAAAGAATATAGAACAGTGCCTCATGCATTACAGGTGCTTCATGAACATTAACTTTGTTCTGTGATATTATTTTGATATCTCCTGACCTGAAGTTGACAGTTCCACAGTTCTAGTGTGTGTTTCATCCCTATGGCTTTTCTGTTCTTCTTTCTTTCTTTCTTTCATTCATTCATTCATTTATTTATTTATTTATTTATTTTTTTGTCTTTTTGCCTTATCTAGGGCCGCACCCGCGGCATATGCAGGTTCCCAGGCTAGGGGTCTAACAGGAGCTGTAGCTGCCGGCCTTCACCACAGCCACAGCAACAGCAACGCGGGATCCGAGCCGCGTCTGCAACCTACACACACAGCTCATGGCAACGCCAGATCCTTAACCCACTGAGCAAGGCCAGGGATCAAACCCGCAACTTCATGGTTCCTAGTCGGATTCATTAGCCACTGAGCCACAAAGGGAACTCCTTCTATTCTTCTTTAGCTCTCATTAATTTTTGCTTCTGTAGCTCATGTCTAATTTTTATTAAATAAATGCCTGCCATCCATATTACAGTATTTATTTTCTCCTGCAACATATGCAATTAGTAAAAGCAGAGGAGTATCAGAATATTCTAATTATCCTCTTCAAATTGCATTTATTGGTCTGTGGCATGGTGTTAGGTGTGTTTCCTATTAGCAATTTCTTTCAGCACCATCGTCATTGTCGTCATCATCATCACTACATTCTTATAGTAATGATCATTAAAGGATAACTAACATTTATTGAATTCTTAGGGCCCACCAGGAACTAATCTAAACACTTTATATTTATTGAATTATTTAACCCTCACAAAAGTCACATGAGGTGAGTAATATTAATCTGTTACTGATACAGAAATGTTGTAGGAGCGTAGTTAGTCCTCGTGCTTCTTTCTGGTCTTTATGTTGCCTCAGAGAACCATTATAGCTGAAACAGCCCCTTATTGGTGATGCACTGTCCCTCAGAAGAAGACAGATGACCATTAAGTGGATATGTTCATCATTTCTCTTATGACAGCTTTGAGGATTAATTTAGGGAGTGTTAAATGTCTGATGCTTGAACACATGGATCAGCCTGATTGGTTTTGGTGGTTTTACTAAGTTAGAGGGAGAAGCATCTACATAAACTGTGACACACAACTAGAATGAGTTGCTGTGTGGGGTTTCACGTAATGCCTCCTGGAATGGTCCAGTGGAGGAGTTTTAGAAATGGATGAAATGAGGGGGAAAAAAAAAGAGAGAGAGAGGGGGAAAGAGAGAGACCTCTAGTATTGCTCTGTGTTAGATGGAGCCAGCCTGATGGGTTTGGGGGAGGAGGTTTGGCACTTCACAGAGACAGATGCTTGAATGGATTTTGCAAGTGGTTTTATGCTGGTTCATGGCAGGCTCTTGGCAGATCTTTCCCTTGGCTCTTTTAGTTCAATCCAGGCTTGAGGTGACACTGTGTATCCCTGTTGGCAATACATGTACAGTGACCTTGTCAATGTATTTCCAGCCCACATTAAAAAATGTTTTTATTTACTTTTTATCCAGTTTTAAGGCCATCAGTTTCTTTTTTTCTTTTAAATGTTTTGCGAGCCACTTTATGAATGACACTGCCATGATGGCTGTTATGAATCTTACATTAAAATGCTAGGGTTAGACTAGGTTCTTAGATACCTGCTCTTGTTGGTTTGGTTGAAAATCCCAGATGCAATGTTTAGATTGTGGTAATAAAAGCTAACATGTGCTGAGTAGTCACTGAGTGTCAGCATTCCAGGTGCTTTACTTAGTTTGTAGCTCTTAATCCTCACAACAATCCAATGGGGGGGTGCTATAGTTACCCCCATTTTACTCATGAAGAAAACAAACAAACAAAAAATGGAGGGGTTAAAACACTTACCCAGGCTTCTCAGGAGGTGGCTGAGTAATATTTGTACTCAGGCCTCTGTCTCCAGAGCCCCCGCCCTTAACCATGACACCACCTCCTTTTGGATGGTCCTGCACAGGCAAGGTGCTTCACTGCACAGAGCGTTTTCTGTAGCTGTCAAGCACAAAAAAAGGCAGAAGATTTTTTGCAGAGACACACAAAATTATAACTTGAAGTTGTTTTTCTGTCTTCTCTGCTTTTTTACCAGCTTGAGAATAGAAGACCTAAGTTTTTATTTTAATTAGTAACATTGAAATACGTTCAATGGAATCTCTGGCGGCAGCTGTGTCTTCTTACTTTGACTTGAAAACTACATTCATTGATATCTTTTTAGTCTTTGGAAAGAAATCTATTGTCCATTATAGCTGCGACTGCTCTGAGCCCTTTTGATAATTGTCCACACAAGTGTCTGTTCTCTCTTCTTTGGGAAAATAACAATGGCACACTGTACTTCACAGGTGCAAAAAATGAACTGATTTGCTCCATCATTTAGTCTGCTTAATTTACAGCTTTTTATGTTTAATTGTGTCTATTGTTCATAGATTGGATATTGAAGATCCAACAAAGCTGATATTTTGAATCCGCGTGGTAATGTCATTGAGTAGGTCTTCACTGCAGGGTACTTCAATCTTTTCTCCGATTGCGACAGTTTGGATATCCTCAGGGGTTCTGAGCTGTCTTCAATAATGCCAGCTGTCTGAATGTGGAATGTAAAACTCCTGTTACAGTGGGGAATTAAATATTATTTGGCCCAATTTTACCTTTCTAGTCAAAAGCGAAGAGCATGTGCCTGCATATGCAGTGGAAGTAGACAGATGCAGTGTGTGCGAATTTGCTGTGGGTACAGTTTCCTTTGCAAAGTACTTTTGGTTTGGAGAGAACACCCATCTGGCACTAATACGTTGAGTAACCTTGGGTACGTTCCTTTACCTCTCTGGGAATTTATGTCCTTTCATCTAAAAGGAAGGGTTATTCTAAATCTTTGGGAACTCATTTGGATTGAATTATGAATGTTTTGTGACCTTGGGAATTTTATTGTTTCTCAGCTCTGCACTGCTTCTGCTCCAAGGACCTGGGGAAGCCTCAGGTCAGCAGCTGCCCAAGGCTCATCTCATGACTCTACAATTTCCTTCCAGAATGGACAGCTATAGTCAAATCACTGTGGTCTCAAACTTCCCGCTACCTTGGACCCTTAGGGAGCTTGTCTAGAAAACATTCAGAATGAAATTCATAAGAATATAATAATTTTCTTTGTTTTTTTAAAAACTTTTATTTTATTGTTCCCATTTTGGCTGTCCCTGCAGCATGGGGAAAGTTCTGGGCCAGGGACTGAACCCACCCTACAGCAGTGACAATATCAGATCCTTAACCTGGTGAGCCACAAGGGGACCGCTAAGAATTTTCTTTTGAGAATGGTACAGAGTAAACTTTCAGCTAACTGTTCAATGTGTGGTTCCCATTTGGGAGTATTTCACAGCTTCAAATAGATGCTTTAGGTGGTATTCCTGGCTGTGGAGAATTAGGTTATGCATAATTTAGTATACTGTTCTTTTCTACCACTATCCACAGGCATGGGAGATCTGGCATTAGGATCGGTGGCTTGAGAGGGGCAAAATTTTAGGGGAGTAAGAGGACATTGTGGGATATTCATAATCAGCTTGAATCAGTCTGTTGAAGGCATGAGGCCATGGGATTTGGCATCCTCAGCTTTCTCGTTTGGAGACAACACTCCTGAACTTCCATCCAGAGGATGTCTGTCCCTTGCTTTATTTTTCTCTGGTAATACCTTCTGGGTCTGGTGTAGCATTGTCTCCTAAATATGCTTTGGCTGGATTTCTTTCTTTCTTTTTTTTTTTTTTGAAGTGAAATTGACAGACCACTCCCTCTCATCCCCACAGTATCCCTCATTTCCTGGAGGACAAACAATGAAAGGGTTAGAGAAGGTAATCATTCAAGGTCCTTGAAGAGTGGTTCCTCCCCATCCAAAATCTGGCCCTGCTCCTTTTGGGCATTATTTATGGGTGGGAAATCTCAGCGTGTGCATTTAGCCCGCTGGCCTTTGGGAAGCCTCACTGCACCGGCCCGGCACAAATCACGCTGCTCTGCCCGGCACAGATGTGTCTAACCTGCTGTCCGTACACCTGAGAATTGAAAAGGCGATGTGCTCAGCATTCTATTATAAGCTTGTTTCTCTAGGAACTTCAAAAGCTCCTAATGAAAAAGCCTCTCTTGCCACCTGAGGTTTCCTTTTTTACTTTTTCATTGGTGTTCTGAGATGATCAATAGGAAATACTCTCAAAACACTCTGAAGTTCAAACTCCTGGGCTCTGATAAGTCCAGGACTGTCCTGCACAACAGCATTCTCTTTAACTTCCACTTGTAATCATACTGGAAATGTACATGATCAAATTACTTACCCCTCACTGCTGCCCTTGTGAATATTTCATCCTCCTCTGTTCAACAATCAGGGCCAGTTCTCTGTCAGGCACTGAGGGGAAACATGAAATGTCTTCAAGGAGCTCTCACTTTTGGAAAGGAGGTAGAAAAAGAAAATAATTGGTGTGCAATATCAAATACCATAAGTATTATATGACACAACAATAGATATTTATAATGTTTGTCCTTTTCATTCGAGAGCGGTGAAATATTTCCAAAATTCTCAATTAAAAGGCTGGAGTTCATCAAATTTATCGTAGAAGGACTTAATTCAAAATGTGTTAATTAGGAATTCCCTGGTGGCGTAGAGGTTAAGGATCCAGCCTTGTCACTGCTGTGGCTTGGTTTTGATCCCTGCTAGAATCTCAGCATTTTACAACATTTCTTGGCACATCGTATGAGCTAAATAAATATTTAATAAATGCATGAGTTGTCCTTACATGAAAAAATACCATCATCAAAATTTGATTATAGAATCATAGCCGAAATGACCACAGGGAGTTTAACCTCAAGGGGCTTGATCAGTGCAGAGGACTAATAAAGCCAAGGTCAAAGTTTTCTTTCTTCTATGAGCAAGTTAAATTTGTGTCATAGAAGGCAGCAGGGCAAAGATATTTAGGAATTGAGTTAAAACAATCAGGTTCTGCAGTCATAGATCAAAACTGAGAGAACTGGAAGGAGCCAAGATTCTAAAAGTCAAAGTAATAACAACTAAGGCTAAAACAGGAAAGAGCCAGAAACTTCCTTAAACCTTTCGGGAGATAAATCTCAGTGTTCAGGTCATGCTTGCCTCCATACGCACCTTACAAAAAAACTGCCTACTGATAGACTCGGCTGCCTCAATGTACTCACCCATACCTGGTTAGCTTAGATCTGGATGGGCTTCTGACGCAGCGGCAGCTAGCCCATCCCTCTACGCTTGACCTGGTATCAGAATTTGAGATGTGTTTATCTAGGAGCTGAATCAGTAAAGCCATGGCTGAACGTTGAGGGAGAAGTCATAAGGAAAAGAACAAAGAGTTATACAGGGTGAGTGGGGACCCGTGTGAAGGAGGGACCAGACAGCCAGAGAGACACTTTTGAAAGTTATTAAAATCTGTTTTCTATAAAACATTTTAATAATAAAAGTTTAATCTCATTTAGTTTTCCTACTTTCATTATCAGATTTAGCTAATATAATAGATTTCCTTATAAAGTTGATTTTTCAAGAAATACAACCATCACACTTTGTTATGTATTGATATTGATAATACTTTAAAATTCATTTCACAAAATTAACCATTATTCCTTCATATCCATTGTTTATTTATTTATTTTCAATTAAAAGGGAAACATGTCAGAAGGAAAATGTCTGAATTGTAGGAAGCCATCACTTATAACCATAGCTGCCATTTATTGAGAGCTTATTCTGTGCTAGGCACCTTTTAAAATGGTTAATGTGTGGAGCTCTTGCTGTGGCTCAGTGGGTTAAGAACCTGACATAGTGTCTGTGAGGATGCATGTTCTGTCCCTGGTCTTGCTTAGTGGGTTAAGGATCTGGCATCGCTGCAAGTTGCAGCATATGTCATAGATGTGGCTTGGATCTGGTTTTGCTGTGGCTGTGGTGTAGGCCTCAGCTGCAGCTCCAATTGGACCCCTGGCCTGGATATAGGTGCGGCCACTGGGAAAAAAAAAAAGGTTTACGTGCAAGCAGGTGTTTTATCTTCAGTACAGACCTTTGAGGTTGGTACTGTTGTCCCTGTTGCACAAAAGAGGTAATGGTTGTGGACAATTTTAACCCTTTGTCAAGATCACTTAGCTAGTGAAGGTAGATTGAGTATTTAAACAGGTCTGTTTAATGTAAGGTCTCAGCTGCTTACCCACTATACTGTGTTTTAGGAACCTTCCTCATGCTGATATTTTGAGGATGATAAGTGATGTGATAAACTTGTGGTACTTTACAGTGTATTCGAGTAAGAAAAAATTTAGTACCATTAGAGTTTGGCAAAAATTGTAGAATCTTTAAATTATTTTTGACTTACTACAAGCATTTATGTTTTTTTGCTCTGTATATTTAAAGCCACATTTTTCTAGACAAGAGAGTTTTAAATATTTACAAAATTGGCTTTGGATTTAATGCGGCCTAATGTGGGAAACTTACATAACATAATATACACTCTGTTAATTATTTTTTTCCTAGATTCCTACTGACCTGAAATTTTTTGACTTATATTTTTAGACCACTCAATACCATGAAAATTAAAAGTGATACTCCTGACTCCAAGGCAGAGTAAGATCTTGAAACATTATCTATTACCGAGTCAGAGTTAAGAGTCATCTACCTTTGGTGCTAAGGGCAATTTAAGAAAACTATATCTCTGTCATAATTATCAGACCGGCTCACGATTTATGTAACTTCCTATTAACTGAGGTGTTTTGTTAACTGGACTCCTATTCATTATGTATAACAGAGATGTTGTTTTATTAATTAGTTACCTGACTATGGGACTTTTAAATATTTAGCCTCAGTTCAAATAAGGTGGGTTTTTCTGTTTGTTTCTAAATGATATGGTCATGCTGCCTTTTTTTTTTTTTTTTTTTTTTTTTTTTTTTTTTTTTTTTTTTTTTTTTTTTTTTTTTTTTTTTTTTTTTTTTTTTTTTTTTTTTTGCTTTTTAGGGCCACACCCGAAGCATATGGAGGTTCCCAGACTAGGGGTCTAAACAGAGCTACAGCTGCCGGCCTATACCATAGTCACAGCAATGCCAGATCTGAGCCACATCTGCGACTTACACCACAGCTCACGGCAGCACCAGATCCTTAACCCACTGAGCGAGGCCAGGGATCAAACCCACAACCTCATGGTTCCTAGTTGGATTCATTTCTGCTGTGCCATGACGGGAGCTACCATGCTGCCTTTCTTAACTCAATGTCCAGTTTTTCACCTTTCATTCCTAACTCCAACACTCATGGAAGGGAGGCAGAATGATTGCCACCTATTTACAGAAGCCTCTCAGTAAAAAGAATGATCTCAGTTTTTCTCATTGACAGCAGAAAAGTTCTGTGGGGGACACTCCTTTCCTTCACCTTTTAATCTCTGAGAGGAAGAGTTCCCATCTGCTTTCAGCTACCTGTGCCCTTGGCATCTCTCCCTCTTCATCCCTGTGTGCTTTACACCATTATTCCTATTACCAGTTTTCTTAAATATCTACTTTCGGCTTAAAAATGTATTCAAGATTTGCTTATCCTTAAATTCCTCCCCTCAACAGTGCTTCCCCCTCAAGTTACTCTCTCAATTCTCAACTGCCCTTTAGTAGCAGCAAATTGTAGATAAAGTGATCTGCAGTTTTTCTATCTAATTACTGCCCACTCCTTCCTTAATCCTTTATTATCTGGCTTCTACCCAAACCACTGCAAGTAAAATCATTCTTACAAAGATCATCCCTTCCCTCTAAATAGCCAAATACAAACTTCCTATTCTCTGCTCATTCTACATTAACTGCCCAGATGCCTGTGGCATTACTATCCACCAGGCCTTCCTTACTCAATGTGTTCTTTAGATGCCCATTATGTGCAAAGCTCTGGCCTTAGAGGATGAATGAAGCCAAATATGCCCACCTGGAGTTCCCATTTAAATGAGGGAGGCAGATGCCAAACAATGACCATTCGGGGGAATGAATGCTGTAATGCAGTTGTTTGCTGTATAAGACATTGTAGGGCAAAGAGTGGGGAAACTTCACTGAGTAATTGCTATTTGAAAGGATTAGTGGGTGGGAATTCCAGGCTGATTCAATAAAGGCAACACTGAGCTGGGAACAAGCATAGCATGTTTTGGAAATAGTGAGTGTGGTTTAAACTTATAATGCCTTGGAGATGAGAAGGGGGTGAGTATAGTGGAAAGTTGGAACAATTCAGGGCCAGAGTGTACAGATCCAAAGCTTTTTCCCATTACCTTTATTTTTCCCGTTTGAATCTTTTTTTCCTTGGCTGACTCCCATTTTTTCAGACAGCGCCTCAAAAATGACTTTCTCTCAGTTCCCCTTATGGCTCGGCAGGTAGAGAACCTGACATAATGTCCATGAGAATGCAGGTTTCAGCCCCTGGACTTGCTCAGTGGGTTAAGGATCCAGTGTTGCTGCAAGCTGCAGTGTGGGTCATAGATGTGGCTTGGATCTGGCATTGAGGAGGCTGTGGTGTAGGCCAGGAGCTGCAGCTCAGATTCGACCTCTAGCAAGCAAACTTCCATATGCTGCAGGTGCGGCTGTAAAAAGAAAAGAAAAAAAGACTTTTCCAAGATATGGCATCGTTTTACATCCTGTCCCGGGTGACAGGATCTACTTCTGGTCTTCAAACATTATATCAGGCACGTGCAGTTTACGCACATCTAGAGAATCTCTGACTTAAGAACTAAGTCAGAGATGTGAATGTTCATTTTTTGCTGTATATCAATACACCTCATATCAAATATGGTCAATATCAAAGTGTATTTAATCTTTAAATTCTTTGTTCTTTCTATATCCTTTATCTCATTCAGTGCTTACCACCTTCCTTTTGGTTACCAAGAGAAGGACTATAATAGCTTTTCCTTCCTCTGGATAACCCCAATATTTAATCAGTCTTTCTACTAAAATGCTGTGTCTAATCCCTTATTTTTATGCTCATCTAGTTCATGCCATCATTATTTTTACCTGTGCTATTTTCTAAGTATTTTATGGTTATTTAATTAGCTAGATCCTCTTTTTCCATTTGGCTTTTATACTGGGGTTAATAATTTAAAACTCCATAAAATATAGTTTAAATCAATTAACTTTCTTTTTAAAATCTTTCCTATTAATTATGTACAATCTGGAACCCAACTTTGACATTCCAGTCCAGAGACTTTTTGTAATCTTGAGACAACCGATCCCTTTTTTTTTTTTTTTGTTTCTGTTTTGTTTTTGGCCACATACTCAGCAGGCAGAAGTTCCTGGGAACTTGTGCCACAGCAGTGACCCGAGTCATAGCAGTGACAATGCTGAATCCTTAACCCCACTGCACCATCTGGGAACTCCTACAACCTATTTTTTTGGTCTTAAAAACCCATACATGACAACCTCTACTCTAACAATTCACTGAATATGCTCTTTCATTCTCTCGTGGATTCACTCAGTGTTTAGTATTGTAGCCAAAATGTGGCCTCTATACACCGGCGCCAGTTAAATCTCAGAGACAGAGTTTTAAGGAAGAGAAAGAACAGCTTTATTGCTTTGTCAGGCAAAGGACACCGCAGGCTAGTGCCTCAAAACTGTGTCCTGATTTGAGAGGGGTTAGCAAGGGGTTTTATAGGTTTAGCTCAGAAGACAGGATTATTGATTAAGGTATTTATATTATTCTTCATCCACAGATCATTTCAGAGTCGTCAAATCTGGCATCAGTCAGGTGATGTTTTCTGGTTGGCTTTGGGGTTATCGTCCCTTGGCCTTCTCTCTGGAAAGAAGATTGCTTACCGGGAGGGAGTTTTAGGGAGTATTCCAATTACAAAAGAAAACACTAGATGCTATATAACACTACCTCGAAGGTAACCAGTAGTAAAAGAAAGCATTGAAGCAAGGAAGAGATCATTTGTGAAAATCCAGACACTAGGTGCAATATTAGTCTAGCTAGAAGGTAAATACTAGTAATAAGTTGGTGGGCCAAGGCAAGGCGTAACATAATGGAGACTGTTTTAAGTAGTTTTTAGCTGTAACAATATTTCCTTGAATGAGCCTTTTGAGACTGAGGGAAGGCCTGGGAGGCTAAAGGAAAAGCCTTTTACTTCAAAACACAAAGACAGGGTTTGGCACACAGTTTGAGTATGTCTGTCTCCTTGCCTCACTTGCTCTTCATACAGTGAACTCGCATTTTCCTCTAAGGCCCAGTGGTTTGAGGACTCCTCTATGTACCTACTGCATAGCACAGATGGGAACCCATTGGTCTTTGGTATTTCCTTTGGACCTCTAGTAATGCCATGTAGTCTGCCTTGTTTCAAAGTAATTAATTTATTTCTCTGATGAGATTTAAATTTTATAAGCATATATTTTATATAATTTTAGATATTTTGGGCTCTATTTGGAGTATTAGAATATACTTAGTGGTTGTACTACTTGAACACTGTATGTGAATTCAAATGCAACCTCCTATTTAAGTTTTAGTCTTCTTTGTGTTGACCGTCTGTGTCTCAATTATTTAGAGATTAAAGAATGTGATATATTTATTTGACTATTTCAAGGACAGAGACTTATTTACAGCTGTATTTGGAATCAACTACTCCCAAGAATGTTAGGCACATAATAAAGTTCAAATATTTATTGTTCGATACCTACATCCTTAACTGCATTATAATTTCAATAACAGTGAGGGAGAGACTGCTTCCTTGTAAACCGTGCATATTTATGATTCCTTTGGATCTACTTCTCTCTTTCCACCAAGTAATCAGTCTGACTTAGATGACCGTACTATAGACTCCCAAAAAACTAGACTTTTAAAAATTATACTCATTTCCTCATTTGTACTTGCATTTGCCCATGTACTTCAGAATCTCCTTCATTAGGCTAAGAAGTCACTAAAGTCAGTAGTTGTTTCGCACACGCATACACATATATATATGAACAATGAAAGATAACGTGGTTAATGTCACTATGAAATTCGGAACTTCTATTACGGAAGTTTAGAAGTTTAAAAATTCCTATAATGCATGGCCTTTTTGTTGAGTAATCACCCCACCTTATTTTTCTGATATTTCATAGATGAGAAAGGGACTTATGTGAGCAATAGGGTCGTGGTTTACTGCCACCTTTGAAACTTTTATCAAATTTTAAGGGTTTTGTTCTCATTGAATAAAAAACAAAAACACAAGAGTATGCAATTTTCAGTAGTAAACTTGTCATTTAGATTACATACTTTTTCTTGAATTTAGTAGTTTCTTTTTGATTTGAGTATAAAATTAATTTAATCGGGACTGCCACTATATTTTGAAGTGGAAAAAGGAATTAAATTATTCGGATGAGATATTTATTCATTATCAAATATGCACGTGTCTTCACACTTGTCATCGCCTTTGGAATAAGGTGGGGCCAGGTGGATTGTCTGGCTAATAGGCTGTGAGAATGACCTTTGCTCCTTGGAGATCAGAGCATTTAAAAACCTGTTGTGAGACTCCTAAGTTCTACTTTTCTCCTGCCGTAATGATCATGGAAGTTTCCTATTAAGATTACGGAACCACAAAATGGACCCATCCAAATCCTGATTCATTGCTTGGATTCATGCTGCCTTATAGGGCTGTCAGACCTGCAGCTGACTTAGACGAGCCATAGAGATTCTGTTTTAAGCTACAGAGATTTTGAAGTTTATTACTACAGCTCAGCATAGCCTACCCTGATTAATACATGAGCTGTGGGAGTGATGTGACGCTCTGCCTGAGTGTCCTGGGCTGAGTGTGGGAATAGATACAGATAAGCAAGCACAATTTATAAAAATGGTTAGTGCTGAAAGGACCTCATTAGTTACCAGGTTCAAAACGCCATATGAGAAAGCAAGGGAGGGAGCAAGAGATTAAGAGTTGGGGAGGCTGGGGAGAGTCTAATTGAAAAGGAATGTGAAGTAAGAGTGAGAGAAATGGACAAAGGCTGTGAACAAAGCAAGACTTCCTGGAAGGATTTCTCAGCTTGACTCCGCTTCATAGCAAAGGCTTAGGTCAGTTTATGTGATACACTATTAGAAAAGGTGGTTAAGAATTGTTGTTTTAGAGTTACAGTCCTCACAGCCCCATATTTAATATGGCCAATGATAAGCAGTTTGTGGGGTAGCAAGACTCACCCCCTCCAATCAGATGAGTGTCAAGACACTGGGATCTCTTCCTGCAATATTCTACATATTTTATTAGTTCAGGTGGATTTTACCTTCATAGTATTTCTTATAATTTTATACTACATGTCAGTGAGTTGGTTTTTACAAATTAACCAATTTACGAGCAAGTTAAAACTTACTTTTGTTTGCAGTAAAAATGCCTTTTAGTCATCTAGGGTCACTAAACAAATATCATCTGACTATAGCTATTTATTATTTAGCCTTACAAATAAAAGTTCACATGTTATTGTTTCTAATGCAAGAGTAGTATTTCCATGGCTTAACAATATTATAACTTGGTTTATCACTTGGAAACATACCATAGACAATTAGAAATTGTGTATTAAAAATAGGGGGATTTAAACAGCCCAATAAACTTTTAAAACTGAACACAGTGACTATTGGCATATGATTTAGGAGACATTATTTAATTGTAATGTAAGTCATCCAGACATTTCTAAATTCTATAAGATACCTTGATGCCTTTTGCACCAGTGAAAATACTTATTTTCTCAAAGCAATGAAAAAAAAATAGTGTCTTAAGTGGAAAAAATGCCCCATGAATTCTCACTATTCGTAAAAGTTCATTTTAAGTCACTTTGTTAGTACTAGCAGTCCAAAACTTGCCATTTCTATTCATTTCTTATCATCAGTGTGCTAGCAATTTGAAGATAGAGTTTTTGTGATAAGAAAGCAGAATGGCTGGATGTTGTTCAGCCATGCTTTTTAAAGAAAGAACTATATTAAGGATGCATTATTTTATCCTTTTTTATAAAAATGGTAGATATTTGCAAAAAATATCTACAACCATTAATCTTCTTGGGGATGTAGACTTGAAAGATAATAATGGCTATTCTGTAAGGAGTAGGAAATACATGTAGACTTTAGTTATACATACCTTTACTTATCATTCATTGAGGACCTCAGCTGTGGGCCATGTACTCTTAAGTGAGGAAAGAACAGAGATCGAAACCATGGACGCTGGAAACAGATTGTTCATATGTAATTTCAATAAAGTCTGGGTGTTCTTTTGCCAAAAAATGCAGAATGTGCCAAGGAGGCTGTAGGTTGGGCTTGTGAGATAACAAGGCTCAGGGTGAAGATAAAGAAAGCTCATTTGAAAGATGCAACAATCTCAACTGCTCTTACAGTATGAATAGGGAGTTCCCTTCGTGGCTCAGTGGTTAACGAATCTGACTAGGAACCATGAGGTTGCGGGTTCGATCCCTGGCCTTGCTCAGTGGGGTAAGGATCCGGAGTTGCCGTGAGCTGTGGTGTAGGTCACAGACACAGCTTGGATCCCACGTTGCTGTGGCTGTGGCATAGGCCAGCAGCTACAGGTCTGATTAGACACCTAGCCTGGGAACCTCCACATGCCGCAGGTGTGGCCCCAAAATGACAAAAGACAAAAATAAAAAAAAATAAAATAAAGTATGAATAGTTTGTGATGAGATTAAAAGGATTTCTGTCCAAAGGAAATCATGTGTTAAGAGTGGCACTTTAGAGGAATTTTAAGTGGTTAGTATGGTTGGAATTTAGCATGCATCCAAAGTGATAGGATGAATCTATAAACGAGACAGAGATGTAGACCCTTAATACTTTTTGCCAAGTAATTAAACTCTTATTTTGAAAGATACAGGAAGACATTAAATGCTGTGAAACAGGGAAATGTCGTAGTCAAATTAATGTTTTAGGGCAGCAGTAGTAAGTATATATATAAAAAAAAAATCAGTAAGATGGTTTGGACAGACCAGATGGGAGGTCAATATTATTGTACAGATGAATAATAAAGAACATACAGACTATTAGAGCAGTCATGGAAATGGAAAATAAAGGATGTGTAAGAGGATATATGCAGATGGAAAAAAATATCTTTTTTTTTTTTTTGCCTTTTGTCATTTTAGGGCCGCACCCGCGACATGTGGAGGTTCCCAGGCTAGGGGTTTAATTGGAGCTGTAGCCACTGGCCTAGGCTGCAGCCACAGCAACGCAGGATCTGTGACCTACACCACAGCTCACGGCAACGCCGGATCGTTAACCCACTGAGCAAGGCCAGGGATCGAACCCGCAACCTCATGGCTCCTATTCGGGTTCGTTAACCACTGCGCCACGATGGGAACTTGAAAACAGGAAGTCAGATAGATCAGTAGGGGTGAGGGAGAGGGAAGAATTGGACTAGAACATTTTGGACTTGTGTGTGGGTCATGGTGGTGGGTTACAAAAAATTTATAAAAAAATATTCTGAGCAAAAGTGAGATTTTAGTTTTGGGGTCATGTAGCTTTCAGCATGTCCGTGTAACACCAAATGGAGGTGTTCGATGAGCAGGTGGATATTAACAATCAGAACATGTTAGAATTATCTGAGCTGGAGAAAAAGATGTGAGTGTCATCATGGTAAAGGGACAGTCATTTCAGTGGTTTAAATTAGTGACAATAAAGAAAGAGGTCTGTTCTTTAAGACTGATTGGATTTAGATCCTAAATTCCTCAAATACTAACTGTGTGACCTTAGACAACCTTTTGATATCTAACTTTTTTCTTCAGTAAAATGGATATAATATAATAATAAAAACTTGTGAAAATTTGAGATGATATTTATAAATAGAATTTAAGTAGTATAAGATACTCCCAAAGTATTAGCTATATTCCTAAAGAGAATGTGCAGGGGAGGAGAGCTGGAACTGTAACCCAAGCAATATTGTCATTTAAAGAACAAGCAGAGAAACAGTGTATCAGAAAGACTGACTGAAAAGGAAAGACCAGAAATTAGGGAAAACAGAAGATAATTATGTCATGGGGAACAAGGAAATGATCCGAAGTGCTAAAGGATGTGGGGAATTCAGTGTTATAAGCTCATGGTGTATCTCCCGTATTTGACAACTAAAAGTCGTTGGGAAATAAAACAATGTTTTTGGAAGGTGGAGAGCAGAAACCAGAGGAAAATATGGATTAGAAGTGGAACAGTATAGATGAATGTCAACTACTCCTAATTCATTCTCTCAGCATATATTTGTTGTTAACTTAAAATGGCCAAGCCTTGTTCTGGGATACATCAGTGAGCAAGATATGGTCCCTGATGTCATGGAGCTTTTAGTCCAGCAGGAATGGTTAAATGAAATAACAGGTAAAATGTTGAGTGCCATACACTCAGTAAATGATATTTTTCATCTTGTTTTTAAGACAAAGCTTTTTGTACTGTACTGTAGCTGCCTTTTCATTTATTTGAATCCAAATATCAGTCTCTGGTCCCTGAACTTTTCTTTTTGATCCTGTGTAATGATTTTATAATAAAACTGGTAGAAAGAAGAAAGGGGCAGAGAAGTGTTATGTACCACCACAGCAGCAATGGGGCTGCATCTGCTTCCACAGTAAACTCACCAAGAATGTATTTAATTGGGCAGCTACTCCTATCAGGTCTCTAAGGCTTGCATTGATTTTTATCCTTAGTTCTTGCCTCTCTTTCCCCCAATGATATACCATATTCCTAATTTCCATCTACCTATATACAATATGTAATTTTTTTAAACCCTGTAAACTAGAAAAATAAGAATTTAGGCTAAAGGATAGGGTGGTGCCAACTAGTAGGCAGTACATCTTTCGTTAATTGTATTTTTTTGGTTCTTAAAATACCAATGACAAATTATCGCTGATTTTAAGGAGCTTAAAACATGTGTTCTGAGAGAGAAAAATGTGATTTGTTTTTGACTGACAAGATAATGTCATTATTTATAATGAAGGGAAGAGCATATTTCCAACGAACGTCTTGATAATTCTATTTAGGTTTGTTGAAACATTGTGCTGTCCTACGTGGTAATATGTAGTGCATTAGTTTTAACAATTTAACTTCAGTTGGATGTTTTCCAGTGTTGTAATTAGGTACTTACATTATCAGAAAAATCAGTCATTTTGAAAGTATTTTTCTCTCAATTTTCCCCCCATACAAGTTTTGCATTTTTTTTTTTTTTCTTTTTAGGCTGCTCTTGGCACATGGATTTCCCAGACCAGGGATCAGATCTGAGCCGCAATTGCAATCTACACCGCAGCTGTGGCAACTCCAGATCCTTTATCCCACCATGCTGGGCTGGGGATTGAACCTGCGTCCTGGCACAGCAGATCTCTGTGTCCTGGCCACCAAACCCATTAAACCACAGTGGGAACTCCCAACTTTTGCATTTTAAAAATTAAGGAAGCCTAAAGATCTAAATTTCTAAAGTTAAGAGCTTTTATAAATTATAAATGTAACTATAATGTAAATATAAAGGCATTTTAAAATTAGAATTTAAAATATAATTTGGGGAGTTCCCGTCGTGGCGCAGTGGTTAACGAATCCGACTAGGAACCGTGAGGTTGCAGGTTCGATCCCTGGGCTTGCTCTGCGGGTTAACGATCTGGCATTGCTGGGAGCTGTGGTGTGGGTCGCAGATGCAGCTTGGATCCTGCGTTGCTGTGGCTGTGGTGTAGGCCGGCGGCTATAGCTCCGATTAGACCCCTTAGCCTGGGAACCTCCATATGCCATGGGTGTGGCCCTAAACGACAAAAGGCAAAAAAAAAAAAAAAATATATATATATATATATATTGAATATATATATATATATATATATATATATATAATTTGGACTATCCTATATTTGTATGATTTTTTTTATAAGTTCAGAATACCTTTTGCCTTGCATCTCTATAAACATACCTTCCCCATGAGGCTTGGACAGCTATTATTCTGGACTTTATGATTTTAGTACCTTTTTTTTTTTTAATGCCTTCTAGGGCCGCACCTGCGACATACGGAAATTCCTAGGCTAGGGGTTGAATCTGAGCTGCAGATGCTGGCCTATGCTGTGTCTGCAACCTGCACTGCAGTTCATGGAAACGCCAGATCCCGTATCCACTGAGTGAGGCCAGGGATCGAACCTGCATCCTCAAGGATTCTAGTAGGATTCGTTTCTGCTGTGCCATGAAGGGAACTCCTGATTTTAGTACAGTTTAATCTTCAGCACATTTCCTTTCATCCAAAGGTAAAAAAGTGTAAGTTTTAACAATGAAATATTAAAATCAACAATACAAAAATTACAATGCAAGAGATGCAATATTCGATACTTCTATTTTAATATGCTATTTATGAATATTACCTTAAACTACTTCATTATTTCCTCATTATACATATCCTGGATCTCTTCCAGCCTGAATACAGAATAAGACACATTTATTTTATAGATCCAAATTATTAAAACTGAGCCACTCATTGCGCTATTTGCTAGAAATTGCATCTCCTCAAATCCCCCTAAGCTCCTTTTGAGATGTTTCTAGCGCTCTGCCCTGTGTGTGCTCAGTGCAGGTCTGTCAGTATCCTTCTTACCCAGCGACAGCATTGCTGCCTCCACTAGCAGTGACCCCAGGGACTGCTCTTCTGCTTTGCATCGCTCTCCTTTGGTGACCTCCGATGGCAGCTCAGCCACAGGGTGGGATGGGTGTGACTCTCTTCTTGGCCACTTCAGAAAGTTTGCATGAGGCTATCCCACTTCTTCACAAGAACGCAAAAACTAAAATCACCGACTTCAGTATGATTGGGCAGAGCTTTGAGGTTTACACAAGGCAGCATACTTGAGTGTTCCATCAGTTGGATCTGTAGTGGTTTTTCTTAAGAGCCAGATGCTTTATCTTGATAACTTCAAGTTTCCCAACTGTTCCTCTTTGTCTAGCTTCTGGCTGGCCTCCCCACTGGCCGGAGTCAGCTTTCCCTTGAAATAGTTTTCAGACATCTGCTTGCCTTGGAGACTTGATCAAACTGTCACTCGTTTGTTACCAGCTACTGGAATGAGATTAGGAAGCCCCCTTTCCCTCTCTTGCCCCCATCACCTCATTCCCCTGGAACCTTTTTCCTCTGATGGTTACTTTCAGGAGAATTTCCAGCCCATACCTCCTTAATATGCGATCTGGTACCAGGGTTCTAACATGATAAAACCTGGTCCAGAATATTTCCCAGACTCTTGATTGTTCAGTCTTAAGGGATACCTGTATGGGCCAATAGCGTTCTGATCCCTGTTGAACTTTCCCCAACACGGCCAATTCTGTTCACTTGGTAGGGGGAGGGACGGACAGGACCGTACTTTCCCTCTTGCAGGGTATCAAGGATATAAAGCAGAAGGATGCTCCATTCCCAGTATCCTTCTGCTTTATATTCTTTCAATAATATTTCAGGGAGGAGGCTACTAAAATCTAGGTTTTTAAGATTTAGGGGGAGTATAGCTAACATAATACACAGAGTCTGTATTATACTGAAGGATACACAAATTACATTTCTAAACGGAACACTTTCCATCTGTCTGGAGTATATTCACTTGATTTGCCTCACTGTAGTCAGGCCTCCCCACCAGGATATATATATATATATGAGTATCTGCGTAAAGGTAGGACCTTCTAGAGTGGTTCCTCTAAGGACAAAGGATTTAGTTGGTCCCCAATATAATTCTGCTGGACTCTATCCTAGAAGCAGAAACTTCTGGTAGTTCTTGCATAGATGTCCCATTTTTGTGTAAAAATAGTGTTAGGTTCAGACTTTATCAGTTAGCCCAGTATATTTCTTTCATTTTTTATTTTTTTATTTTTTGCCACACCCAGGGCATATGGAAGTTCCTGGGTCAGAGATCAAATCTGAGCATCAGCTTGCAACCTACACCACAGCTTTGGCAACACCAGATCCCTAACCCACTGTGCTGGGCTAGGGATCAAACCTGCACGGTCTCAGAGATGATGCCATTGCAGATCCTTAGCCCGTGGGCCACATCAGGAACTGTAGTATATATATTTCTTTTATAATGCTCCAGTTTTTCAACTTTGAGGAGTTTCTAAATGGCTATATTTCTGAAAAAATTATTCTTTATATATATATGTTCTTTGAAGTATTCAATCACCTGAGCGTCAAATATGACAAGTGGTGATGTAAATTTAATCATTCATCTGCTTCTACCATGAGCAAATCTCATTTAAGAAAGAAGATTATATTGAAGGCATAAAATGTAATGAAAGAAGCCCCTGAAAGGAATTTTACACCAATAAGTAAAATAAATATCTTTTATCTTTTTTAGGGATTAGATTTAATCAGTTCCTAACTGTGTCAGAAATCAAAACAAACGTTCTGTCACCTTAAAACAACCCATTTTTTTTAACTGTTCATAATACATACCATAATCGTTCAGTATATATTCTTAAATCTTAAATTTCATCTGATGGCTGAATGATTACTGCATAGAACTTGAAATATATTAAAGGCAATATCTTCTGAGGGAATATTACATGCTATTTGGAATTGCAGTTAGTAGTAAAAACAACCTCTCCTATGCCCCTTACAGCCACTTTCTTATTTTGCTCAATGCTGCTCCCCAGATATATATACCACTTGCCTTACACGTTTGAATGCTTTTTCCCCAAAAATATTTAAAAAAAGAGGTCATGTCTTCCGTAAGATTTTTTTTTAGTATCACATTTTTTTTTAATTTAAAGAAATTAGAAATTGATTTTTTTTTTGTCTTTTAGGGCCTCACATGCAGCATATGGAGGTTCTCAAGCTAGGGGTCTAATCAGAGCTGCAGCTGCCAGTCCATGCCACAGCCACAGCAATGCCAGATCTGAGCTGCATCTGCGACCTACACCACAGCTCACGGCAACGCCGGATCCTGAACCACTGAGTGAGGCCAGGGATTAAACCCGTGTCCTCATGGACTCTAGTCAGGTTTGTTAGCTAGTGAGCCATGATGGGAACTCCTAAAAACTGAATTTTTAATAAATGTCAAAATAAAACCTTTGCTAAGGTATCTTTCTTTGCATAGTATACTCATCCTACCTAAATATGAAGGGTTTTCCATTATTTCTGGTATAACCAAAAGGCTTTTTGTTACTTTCCTCCTTTGTTCTTCTTTGCTATTTCAAAATAAATCAGGCTTTTATTTAGCATTAAGAGTACATAGCACAAGAATCTTTTTTTTTTTAACTCCACATTTGTGAACATAAATATACGTGTATTATATAAAAATTTCCTTGGGAGACTCTTCTTAAGAAACAAAATCCAGGTCTATGATTTTTGGTATATTGTTGATTTGAGGGGCAGAAATTGTTTACCTAGGAAACTGTATTTCATGGTGAGCTCTGTGCTCTGCAGTAGGCACCATGAATGTTTGTTCATGGGAATAGTGATGGGATCTCTTTGTTTTACAAATTCTTTATACCTAGATTCTTATTCATTCATATTCTTTCTATTTTAATTTCAATCTTGTTTTTTTTCTTGGCATATTTTAATAACCGTCTAAATTATTTTGTCTCAAAAAACATCATTTTCAATCCATCCTACAACATATATGCCAGATTAACATTCGTTAAGTATAATTCTCTCATCTTACTACCTTTCTCAGCAGACTTCAAGGGTTCTTTATTGTTTTCTAAATTTATGTCAAATCTCAACACTGATGCTATTTTTTATTGCTTAGTTGTTTTCTCTTTTCCTCCTTAGAACACGTATTTTCTTTATCAGTCGCACATCTGGGCAAATGGAATAAACTCCCTTTTCATAATCTTGCTCTCCAGAATCACTCAAAGTCCAGCTTTAATGCTGCCATCTTCAGGGAGTGTCCTGAATTTTCTAAACCTGCTTAGACTTCTTACAAGTAGACTACTTACACTTCAAACCATCTTCCCTCCAGAACTGTGAATTGATTTATTTTGTTCCATTTATCATAGTATATAAGCACGGTAGATGTCTGAGTTGGCTACCTATTTGGAAATCAAAATCTTATTCCAAAGAGTTACAATCCTATCTTCTATAAAGATACCCACAGATATTTTGCAAAGAGCCTGGTAGATTCTTTCCATAAAATCACTTTATGGAACATCACCATCCTAAATCCGTTATTAGCTTATCAATTAAGTAGTCCTTTCTGAATTTGCTTATATAGTTATCATTTTGTTCTTTATTTTTCAAAATGATTTTTCCTAACAGAGTGCAGCTAATTGCAATTATAAGATGATATACATAATGTATAGAAGAAAACTCACTTGACTTTTTAAAAAAATGTTTTTTTATTAAAGTATAGTTGATTTACAATGTTCTTTCAATTTCTGCTGTACAGCAAAGTGAGCCAGGTACCCAAATAAACACATTCTTTTTTTTTTTTTTTCATTTTCCATCATGTTCTAATGCAAGAGACAGACATAGTTCTCTGTGCTATACAGCAGAACCCCATCACCCATCCTTTCCAAATGTAAGGATGTGTCTACCAATTACAAATTCCCCATCCGTCCCCATCTCCCCACCACCCCCCACCCCTGCTCTGGCAAACACAGGTCTGCCATCCATGTCCGTAATCTGCTTCTCTTTTATGGATAGATCATTTGTGCCATATTTTAGATTCCACATATGTGTTATCATATGGTATTTGTCTTTCCCTTTCTGACTTACTTCACTTATTATGAGAAACTCAGGTTGTATTCATGTTGTATTCATTATTTTTTCCTTTTCTATGGCTGAATAGTATTCCATCACATATATGTACCATATCTTAAGTCATTCATCTTTTGATGGACATTTGGGTTGTTTCCATGTATTGGCTCTTTTGAATGGTCCTGCAATGAACATAAGGGTGCATGTATCTTTTTTGAATGAAAGTTTTGTTTGGATATATGCCCGGGCGTGGGATTGCTGGATCAAATGGTACTTTGATATTTAGATTTATGAGGTACCTCCATACTGTTTTCCATAGCGGTTATTTTAAAAATAAAGCTGTTATTTACAAATGCAGAAACCAAAGACAAATATTTAGCTGTGAATCAAAATTAAAAAAAAAACTTTATCTTTTACAAATATAAACTTTCATGCTTCTCAACATCGTAAAGGAATCTGGAGCAAATTTTATAGAATACGTATCCTCTAACTCCGTAAACCAAAAAATAAGTACTTTGTGTTTAAGCATCATTTTCTTGTCAAATTAATAAAACTACACATATATGTTAATCTTTTATTTTTCAGACTTTTGTATAATTTTTCTTTTGATTTTTCAGCTCTTGATACTGCATTTTGAAGCTTGTTTCTACTTAACATCCTATATTGAGTTTGGCAGAAACAAGAACTCATGTCAAGGTTATCTAAAGCCTTTATGGCCCCCTGAGCACTAAACATGCTTAAAACACTGGCTGCCATTTGTACTAAATTTAATTATTCAATCGCAGAAGTTGTTAAAAGTCTGATGACTGGGAAATGCCGATTTAATCAAATCTCAGATATGTTTTTAAAATTTTAACTTTTCACTGAAAAATTGTAAGTTCGATCTTTCTCCTTTTGTACATGCTGTCGGACAAAATATATGAGGATGAGACTGTAATTAAGGATCTCTGTTAGCCCTAAAGGTCATGAGTTTTGTCTCTTGAAGTCTATTAGCTTTTTCTTTCTTCTACCTTCACATCCATTCATCCATCCATTCTTTTTGTTCATTTCCTTAGAAAATATTTACATCTCTTCACCTTTGACACAGAAAAAGAGCTAAGTCCAAGGAAAATCCAGATTAAATTTCTCCCTCCTTCTGCTCTGGAACATCCACAATGCATATGAAAGTAGAACTTCTCTGAAGAAAGACTTTCTCATGAGCATGAGAAACCAGAAACAGTATATTCCTCTAAAATGAGTGTGACTAATTTCCCGTTTCTATGTTAGAGAGAAAAAAATAGCTCATTGCAGTGTAAATTAAGAAAAATAAATGGTATTTTGAGTAACTATGTTTTTGAGTTACTATGCATGCCAGAGGCACCTTACAGCCTCTGTTTTTAAAACATGTGCATAATGCTATTTCTATGCTCTTTATAGCCACCATGCTCAATAAAAAGCTTTAAAAATATCATTGCTAAATTATGTTTCTGTAGTGCATGGCCCACTCTTATTTGTACTTATCTGTTTATATTTTACCTACATGCAGGACCAGGTTTAAACCAGATGTGTAAAGTCGTTTGTGATTGGCCAACTTGTAATGGCCTTTTTCTTGTCACTAGGTCCTCTGTCCTATATCCCACTTCTATATAGATATTGCTTCTATTTACTAAGAAGTACCAATTGTAGAAGTAAATCCTTATTTGAGCTCAGCCTGTTTGTCTGACAGTCCCTTTTTCTGTTTATGTACTTTACTAAACCACCATCTAAGACATAAGCA
This sequence comes from Catagonus wagneri, assembly GCA_004024745.2. Taxonomy (NCBI): domain Eukaryota; kingdom Metazoa; phylum Chordata; class Mammalia; order Artiodactyla; family Tayassuidae; genus Catagonus; species Catagonus wagneri. The sequence continues at coordinate 1,654,718 of PVHT020000080.1, forward strand.
CCACCTGTTGTCCTTACTACACAGAAATCTTAGCATTTGCATAGGTTTAGGTGATGCTTAATAAATATAATTTGAAGGTCTAAATGATGCTGCTAAGGATTTTAAGCTTTTGGGACTCTTATTGTGAAGTGCAAAAGTGAACCGTGACATTTATTTTTATAATTTTGTGACCATTTCTGTCACAAAATGATTAGAAATGATTAAAAGTTGCCTTCCAGACATTTTTGTTCAGGAGATTTCATTCAGTTATTCAGAATTATTTTTAAATATTTCTTTGTTTATTACTCTGATACCAAGCCCTTGCATGCATTCACATATGAAAATCTACAGAAAAAATTGCAGCATGAAACTGTATTATTCTACAGCAATGAAAGTCCTCATATATGAACTGTATTCCTTCTCACAATGAAAGTAAATTTTCCTGGAATTCTGTCTTTCAACAGACTCTTACAGAGCTGGAGGAGGAGGTAATTACAAAGACAAGGGCCCTCCATGAAAAAGGCCTTGCTTTGAGAATCTTGACATTCATATCTGCTCCTAGCTATGAGTATATACCAATAAAGAAGAAAGCGGAAATTTGAAAGGAACACACATGCTGTATAATATCCATAGCTTTGTTATTTCTGAGCCTTTTGTAATAGATCTAGCTTACATGAAATTTAGCTCCTCAAATAGTTTTAATTTTCTTGTAAACCTACTTTTTTGCACTGGTGGAAATTATTAAGAAAAATATTTAAATCATGTATAAGGGAAAATAAAACTGAATAAAATATTTAAAGCCTCAAAATAAGGGATTTTTTAAAAGTTACACTCAAATTGTTATTAATAATGTTCTAAAAATAATTAAGTAGATACTAAACTTTGTGATTCAAATAGGATTACATTCTAATCCAAGTTTATTTTATGGATGCTACCTTGAAATATATGCGGCAAGTAATATCCTTAGTAAATTCATGAAATATAAATAGTATAGAGCTAAGTGGTTTAACATTATTGACACGCTCTATTAAATGTATTTAGTATGTTTATAGATGATATAGTGATATATATCCACAATGATATATATGTAATATTTATATATACATTCTTAGTATATTCCATATCTGTTACCCAAATAATAGATGGAATAGTTCAGTGAATTATTCGTATTCTGAGTATGTTGACATTTCTATCCAAAGAATCATCCAATATTTATGCATTTAAACAAAAGCACTAACTGCTTATCTTAAATAAAAGGGGTTAGAATAAATCTTTAACCAACTGCATCTTTTCAGAAGGAATAATGCTAGAAAGATGAGTAAATTCCTAGATAACTAAAAGTTAACCTCTTAAACCTGGATATGCTTATTTTAAATACCATTGCTGGGAATCTTTTTGAATTTCATTCTTTCTTGCCTTCTTAAATAGTACACTGAGCTTGAGGCAAACATTTCTTTTTTTAAATTTTATTTTGTATTTTTTTTTTCTTTTTAAGACCATACCTGCAACGTATGGAAGTTCCCAGGCTAGAGCTCAAATCCCAGCTGCATCTGTGACCTACACCACAGGTTTTGGCAATGCTAGATCCTTAACCCGCTGAGTGAGGCCAGGGATTGAACCCATAACCTCATAGACATTATGTCGGGTTCTCAGCCTGCTGAGCCACAATGAGAACTCCTAATTTTATATTTTTAAATTTTTTCAATTAAAGTGTAGTTGATTTACAATGGAGTGCCAATTTCTCCTCTATGGAAAAAGTGCCTCAGTTATACATATAGATACATTCTTTTTTTATATTCTTTGCCATCATGGTCTATCCCAGGAGACTGGATATATAGTTCCTTGTGTTATACAGCAGGACCTTATTGTTTATCCATTCTAAAGCAATAATTCTTAATTCAGGATGATCTTGAACTTTGTTTACTTGAAGCACTAAAACTTCAGCTACAGGTAGTGATAAAGATGCAGTGGAAAATGTGACCACCAAATGGTTAAGATTCTTGAAACCTGCAGAAATAGCTTAATTATGTTCTTCCTCAGTCATTGAATGTAGTGTAGTGGTTCAGAATACAGTCTTTTGAAACACACAGGCTTGAGTTTGAATCTGAAGGCTTCCATTTCCACAGTCTGCTTTGGTTTGGGAAAGGTTATTTCACTTCTGCAAAATTTAGTTTTCTTAATGCTGAACTTAGGGTAATAATAACTTTGTAAAGCAGTCATAAGGAATACAAGAAGTGATCTGTGTAAATCAAACTCACTGACTGGCATGTAATAAATACTCAACAAATTGTGATGATGTTCTACAAACAACAGTGTAAGAACTAGGGAAGGATACGTCAGGATAAATGAAGATGGAAAGTTACACTTAGATGTTTGAAAGTCTGTTACTGTCTTCTTCATAACTGGTTTTCATATTTTCTGCTGCTAGCGTATATAGTGTTGCCAAGTCAGTCTTTACTTCTATGAGTGATTCTTAACACTGCTGATCTTGATTACCACTTTATACCTTCTTTTAATGCTTTCTGTTTCCTTCCAGCTTTATTCATTTTTTGAGAGTTGCTTTTTTTATTTTTGAAAATGAAAAGGTAAGAATTTCCCATTGTGGTGCAGTGGGTTAAGAATCCAGCTAGTATCCAAGAGGATAAGAGTTCAATCCCTGGCCTTGCTTAGTGAGTTAAAGCATCTGGCATTGCTGAAAGCTGCAGTGTAGGTTGCAGATGTGGCTTAGATCTGGCATTGCTGTGGCTGTGGTGTAGGCTGGTAGCTGTAGGTCTCATTTGACCCCTAACCTGGCAACTTCCATATACTGTGGGTGCGGCCCTAAAAAGAAAAAAAGAGAGAAAGAAAGAAAAGGTGTCTTATCAGCCAAGGAAGGAGGGCCCCTTAACTTTTATTCATTAAACACTTGTCACAATATTTAGTAGTAAATCCTTTGTGGCCATCATTTTTTTCCCCTCTACAGTGTTTTTATTTTTCTTATGTATGAAAATTTTTTCTGCAAGTTTGTACCTTTTGACCACAATTTCCCCTTTCCCTCACCCCCTGCGCCTTGGTAAACACCATTCTATCCTCTAAAACTGCTTCTACAAGTTTTGCTTTTTTAGATTCTACGTATCAGTGATCAAGCAGTATTTGCTTTTTTTTTTCTGCCTGAATTATTGACTTGGTATAACACTCCCAAGTTTCATCTTGTTCCCATAAACTGTAGGATTTCTTTCTTTTCATGGCTTTATAATATTCTGTTGTGTATACATGTGTATTTGCGTGTGTATGTGTTTGTTTTTTTTGTGTGTGAATATGTGTATTACATCTTCTTTATCCACTTATCTGTAGATGAACTCAGCTTTTTACTATATATCAGCTATTGTTAATAATGCTTCAATGAACGTAGGGTGCAGGTTCTCTTCTAGACTTCATTTTCATTTCCTTGGTCTATACATACCCAGAAATGGGGTTTCTGGATCACATGGTGGTTCAATTTTCAATTTTTTGGGGAATCTCGATACTGTTTTCTATAGCAGCTGTATCCATTTACATTCCCAAATAACAGTGCAGAAGAGTTTTCTTTTCTTCACATTCTTATCAACACTTGTTATTACTTGTCTTTATATTCTAACAGATGTGAGGTGATATCTCATTGTGGTTTTGATTTGCATTTTCCTGATGTTTAGTGATGTTGAACATCTTTTCATGTACCTCTTGGCCATTTGTATGGCTATTTGTATTCTTTGGAAAAATATTAAGTTTCTTTGCTCATTATTTAATCAAATTGTTTGCTGTTAAGTTGTATGTGTTCTTTATATATTTTTGATATTAAACTCTTATCAGGTATATAATTTGCAGTATTTTCTCCCATCCTGTACTTCCTTTTCATTTTGTTGACAGTTTCCTTTGCTGTCCTGAAGCTTTTGTTTGATGTAGTCTCACTTATTTATATTTGCTCTTGTTGCCTGCTCCTTAGGTGTCAAAGCCAAAATATTGTTATCAAGACCAATATCAACATATGTTGCTCTATATGTTTTCTTTTGGTAGTTTTATGGTTATGGATTGTGATTATGGCTACAGGTAAACCCTTTCAAGTATTTAATCCATTTTGAGTTGATTCTTGTATGTGGTGTAAGATAGGGGTCCAATTTCATTTTTTACATACGGCTATCCAGTTTTCCCAGCAGTATTTTCAAAGAGGTTATCCTTTCCCCATTGTATATTCTTGGCTCCTTTCTTATAATTTAATTTATTAAATATGCATGGGTTCATTTTTTGGGCTCTCCATTCTGTTCCATTAATCTATATGTCTGTTTGTATGCCAATATCATACTGTTTTGATTACTATAGCTTTGTAATATAGTTAGAAAAAAAGAGGTATGGTGCCTCTAGCTTTATTCTTCTTTTTTATGGTTACTTTGGCTATTCAGAATCTTTTATGGTTTCCTTCAAATGTTAAGACTGTTTTTCTATTTCTGTGATAAATGCATTGGAATTTTAATAGGGATGCATTGATTTGTCCAGTGCTTTAGGTAACATACATTTCAACAATGTTAGTTCTTCCAATTCAAGAGCATAGAATATCTTTGCATTTTATTTGTGTCTTCAGTTTTTTAAAGAATGTCACAATTTTTAGTGTACAGGTCTTTTACCTCTGAGGTTAGGTTTATTTCTAGGTATTTTATTTTATTTTTTGATGCAGTTGCAAATGTGATTGTCTCTTAATTTCTCTTCCTTATAGTTTCTGGTTAGTATATAGAAATGCAACTTGTTTTTGTATATTGATTTTGTATCCTGAAAATTTCCAGTGTTTATTTGTCCTAACAGTTTTTTGGTGGCATCTTTGGTATTTTTCTGCATAAAGCATCATGGCATCCGCAAACCGTAATGTTTTTACTTCTTCCTTTCCAATTTGGATTCCCCTTCCTTCCTTCCTTTCTTCCTCCCTCCCTCCCTTCCTCCCTCCCTTCCTTCCTTTCTCTCTCTTTTTCTTTCTTTCCTCTGATTCCTGTGGCTAGGACTTCCAATACTATGTTAAATAAAAGTGGCAAGAGTGAGCATCTTTGTCTTATTCCTAATCTTAGAGGAAATGCTTTCAGCTTTTCACTGTTGAATATAATGTTATCTGTGGTCTTGCATATAAGGCCTTTATTATGTTGATGTACTTGGATTGTTGAGAGTTTTTGTCATGAAAGATGTTGAATTTTGTCAAATGCTTTTTTTTCTTCATCTATTGAGAAAATTATGTTATTTTTATCTTCCATTTTGTAATGTGGTGTGTCACAGTGATTTGTATATGTTGAACTATCATTGCATCCCTAGAATTAATCCCACTTTGGTCATATTGTATGAGCCCTTTAATGCACTGTTAAAATAGTCTGCTTATATTTTGCTGAGGATTTTTGCATCCATGTTCATCATGGATACCGACCTGTAATTTTCTTTTCTGGTAACATTCTCATCTGGTTTTAAAATCAGGATATTGCTGGCCTTATATAATTTAGTTTGGAAGTTTTCTTCTTGTATTTTTTTGGAAGAGTTTAAGATTAGTATTCATTCTTCTTTAAATGTTTGGTGGAACTTACCAGTAAAGCCAGCTGGTCTTGGACTTTTCTTTGTTGGGAGGTTTTGGTTATTGATGTAGTCTCCTTACTGTAATTGGTGTGTTCAGGTTTTGTCTTTTCTCATGATTTAGGCTTGATAGATTGTAAATTTCTAGGAGTGTATCAGTTTCTCTGGGTGTCCAATTTATAGGCATATAATTGTTCACAGTAGTCTCTTATGAGCCTTTGTATTTGTGTGGCAATTGTAATGTCTTCTTATTCACTTTTTATTTTATTTATTTTAGTCCATTCTCTTTTTGTTTTGGTTTATATAGCAAATGGTTTGTCTTGGATAGTTTTATTTTTCTAATTTTTAACTCCAAAAATGTATATTTCTTCCCCTGCCCCATAGCAACACTGTTCCCTCTACCATAACTATTTCTGAGTTTGAAATAATTTTGATGTCCATAGTTTTGTTGTAGCCAATATTTTACTTTGTCTTCATAATATAATATGGTATAAACATTTTAACATTTATACTGAACTAAAGCTTAGGATGGAAAAAAATAATAGAACATGAGATACTTTGCCATTACAATGAAGCCAAGGTTAGTTGTTTTATTTTTTGCTTAGGGATAAAAATCTATTGTAGATGTGTGTTTCCTTTGGTTCACTCAAGCATAAATGGAGGTCAAGATTCTCTGTAATGCAATTCAAAATTTATTGCAAAATATTGTCTATCTGGAAACACTGGTATTATTTTCTACTATAGCGTTTTTTTTCTTTTTCTATGGCCTCAATTTCTTCTTTTAGAATCTTTTTTTGTTTGTTTTTGTTTTTTTTCCTTATCTGGGGCTACACCCGCAGCATATGGAGGTTCCCAGGCTAGGGGTCTAACAGGAGCTGTAACCGCCAGCCTTCGCCACAGCCACAGCAACGTGGGATCCGAGCCGCATCTGCAACCTACACCACAGCTCACAGCAACGCCAGATCCTTAACCCACTGAGCAAGGCCAGGGATCGAAACTGCAACCTCATGGTTCCTAGTCGGATTCGTTAACCACTGAGCCATGATGGGAACTCCTAGAATCCTTTTAAGTTAGGCAATTACTGTGGTGGTGATATTATTCTGATGGTAGTGGTGGAAGTCTTTTCTACTAAAGGTTTTTGACTTGAAAATTGTTGGAAGACCTTAGAATTTGTTCTAATCCTCTCCCATAGAATATTTTTATATTAAAAAGTCCATCCTGATAAGTTCAGGGCTATGGAGATTTCTGGTCATAGATAATCCAGAAGCAGATTCCCACCTTGAACAGCTAGGAAGCAGCATATTGATGGGGACAAAGACAGTCCAAGGAAACTAAGCTAACTGTTGAAAGAAGCCACAATTCTTATATGTTCCTCTTTAATAATTGTGCTGAGAATCAGCCCTAGTATTCACTTTGTTCATTGATCCATTTATTTTCCTTCTAGAGTATTTCTATCATCTTCACTCATATGTGAGTAAATTACAGATTTAGTTTTATTTATTTCTAAATCTCTGGGGCTTAGCTCAATGCCTGGCACATTGTGCCGTAATGTGTGATAACCTTATGGTAGATCTATTTTTGCCAAATTTGACTTAGAAATGTTATATACTCATCTTTTTAGGAGGTTTTCCTGTATTATAGACCACTTGAAACCTTTTGTGGCACAAGACAAGAATTCAAATAACATTTAAACACAAACAACATTTATCAAATTTAAACTGAGAATTAGGAAAGAGCAAAAGCTAAGGAGTGTCCCCTCTCCCTCATCTTGGTAAAGTTTAAAAGGTGATTCTAGAGGAAATATCCTTTAAATTATAAAAATATTTTGCCAATAATATTAAACTCTACCTGGGTTCTAGTTAGGTTCCCCCTCTAAGAAAGATCATGGGAACTCACAGGTCATTCCCATCATGTTCTCTGAAATACACTCATGTTTTTTAGTTTATATTATAAAAAGAGTTTAGGTCCTGATTATACTTGTTTTTAAGATTATGTACAAAAGTGTATCATAGCACATAAAATAAGGGAAGTATTTTTGAGGATAAATTATAGGTGTTTTACAGACGAGTTATTAAAAAATAAAGAGGTAATAAAAAGTAACTGCAGATTTAATAATAGCAAAGATGAGTTTCAGTTCCATTTGAGGTAACTGTGGTATGAATATGCTATTAAAATATGTGTATATTTCTCATGAGTTCTAATGTAAGAGTGTAATCCATTTAATTTGTTAAGAAGGAAAAGTAAACAGGTGAGTGTTCCATACTCAGTTTTTAGACATTAACCTTAAGCCATGGCAGAAGAATGAAGAATAGGAAAGCAGGCAATATGTACTTTAAGTGTCTCACTGGTCATTGTTAAATCTTCATCACGGTATCTTAGGACTGCCTAATACAATGGATGTGCAGGGCTAACTTTTGTAAAAACAATACAAAGCATTCTGCTAGGGTATTGTATTATAAAACCTTGTTTGCTGGGTGTTTTGATGGGAAAAAATGTGAATGTAGAATGTCTGGTTTAAGACTAAATTTAAAATGTTTAATCTAAGATGTATAATATCAATAACTGTATTAAATAGTATCTTTTTTCAAAATTCAGCTATTAAATTAGCTAACATGAGGATTTCAAATACATAATTTAGGATAATATTTATCTTTAATAAACAATCCAATATTCATTCTTGATAAATGCTGTTTTTTATTATATACTGGGGAAAATTAGATTGAAATAAATACTTCCGTAATATTATGAAGTATTGACTTTTCTTCTTTTTTGCTTTTTAGGGCCCCTCCAGTGGCACATGGAATTTCCCAGTCTAGGTGTCAAATCAGAGCTGCAGCTGCTGGCCTATGCCACAGCCACAGAAACCCTCCACATTTGCAACCTACAGCACAGCTCTCGGCAATGCTGTATCCTTAACCCATTGAGTGAGGCCACTGATCAAACCCACATCCTCATGAATACTAATCGGTTCTGTAACCCACTGAGCTGTAACAGGAACTGAAAGAGCTGACTTTTCAAATGCAAATATGTTGCACTGGTATAATTTAATATTTTCATATTATTTATCCATATTTTAGAATGATTTTATTACTTCTTATCTGCAGTATGTCACTTTATTTTTATTATTTTCAAAAATAAGAGAGCACAGTGAAATCATCCCTAAGCCTCAACCAGTTAAGTTCCCCCATTACAGATGGTAACATTGCAAAGACTTGTACTTACATAACCTTATGTTAGTTCGCTATATACAATTCCTGAATGTAATACTTTTCTAAAATTTTTGCTAAGCAGACCAACTTTTAACTAAATATTGTTGCAAAATTTGACATTAATATCTGAAAAAAGGTTAAAGTAACTAAATAAAAATCTAAGAAAAAAATAAATGTATACAATAGTATAAAGTGTAAATGATCGTATTGTAAATCCATATACTTTATATTATTTCCATTCAGAAGTTTTAAAGGCATTTGGGATGGAAACTATTCCATATTGGTAAATATATCTTTTATTTTGTTCTTTTCTTTTTAAGCATATTGGGTGGTTTGTTTTTAGTTGAATCATGATTCCATGTAGAAAATAAAAACAGCATTCTGTTGCTTAATTCCATTAATTGAATATATTTCTGAGGCTCTCTCAAAGACATAGTAATTTTGTTTTTGTGTTTATTAAAACCATTAAGCTCTAGCTTTATAATCATTACATTGTAAAGCAGGAGATTAATTATGGGCTTTTGCAGCTGGTCACATTTTGCATTATATTGCCTTAAATTAACATCCATATCCTAGTCTGCATGTCCTCTCATTATCATTTCCATTTTGCGTCCTCACCTAGCATTAAAGGTTCCTTTTCTGTGCATCCTATATGAGAATTTCTGTTTCCACCCTCTCTAATTTCAATCTAGAGATTTGTCTGGAAAGGCTAATTAATAAATAGTTGGCATTCAGCTGAATGACCAGAGTATTCGAATCTAGAATTTGTGCCTTTAATAGGACAAATTATGGTATAATAAACATGGGTGGTTCTTTGAGTGTATTAAGTTTCCTCACATGCTCTACATGTTTGCTGATAAGAAATAAAAAACATATCTGTGAGCACCTTCAGTGTCAGTAGGCATTGGCAAGTCTTACAAGGCAGACCCTGACTAATTCTAGAGGGTACTTCAAACCATGCTTCTCGCTCTAAATTTTGTGAACATGAAGGAACTTTTGTAATCTGCAGGAAGTCTTCAGTCACTGCTATACCCGTGGTGGCACTTGTAATCCTTATGTAGTGGTAATTGTTGAGACATCTATACCTGTTATTCCACTAGGATCAGTATGAGTTATGAAATTAAAGAAATCGCCATTTTTGTCTTCTTTTTGCCCAGAGGAATTTCTATTTATCTCGAGTAAATATGTTTCACCCCTGGTGTTTGTGTATAGGAAATTGACACGTTTATCAAGATTTTTATATTGATATCCAGAGTGATACACTTTTGGCCAATATCTATCACATAAGGCATAGAAACAAATTTTTTTTCGTCTTTTTTTTGCCTTATCTAGTGCTGTACCCGCAGCATATGGAGGTTCCCAGGCTAGGGGTCTAGCAGGAACTGTTGCCGCCAGCCTTCACCACAGCCACAGCAACACAGGATCCAAGCCACTTCTGCGACCTACACCACAGCTCACGGCAACGCCAGATTCTTAACCCACTGAGCAAGGCCAGGGATCAAACCCGCAACCTCATGGTTCCTAGTCGGATTCGTTAACCACTGCACCACGATGGGAACTCCAGAAATAAATTTTTATATTGACTTCCAATGCTAAATTAATTTTTTTTGCCATTTTCCTCCCAGGACATAAAAAATATGAGATGTCTAACTATTCAAGAAAAACAGCATATAAATATATATATATATATATACATATATATATATATATATATATATATATATTTTCTTTCCTGTGTAAATGAGAATTGCTGCATAATGTAGGATACTTGAACTTAAGATTTTTGGCTGCTTGATTTATCTCATCTCAGGTGCTCCCTGAAAAAAGACTGGGAGGAGGCACCAATATCCCAGTATTTTTAAAAAATATTTATTATTATTTTCTTTATCCAACAGTGAATTTCACTAGGGCCAGGGAAACACTAGTTCATTTCCCCACAACCTTAAAGAGTCTCCTTTCCCTGTCTTTTTGGTTCCTACGGAAGTGCCTAATTTAGAAGACACAAACTGAGAGACTAGTGAGAACTAAAATATACCCTCTGTGTGTCACAGAAGACATCCCAGGAAGGGTCCTGCAGCACCAAGTTAGCTCCGAGTTCTACATATCCATTTTCTATACCTTTTTTTTTTTTTTGGTAGGGTTCATCCACAGCATATGGAGGTTCCCAGACTAGGGTTCAAATTGGAGCTGTAGCCGCTGGCCTATACAACAGCACAGCCATGCCAGATCCGAGCTACATCTGCGACCTATACCACAGCTCACGGCACCTAAGCCACTGAGCAAGGCCAGGCATCTAATCTGCATCCTCATGGTTACAGCGGATTCCTTTCTGCTGAGCCGCAATGGCAACTCCCATTTTCTTTACTGTTGACTAAAATGAGAAGATCGCAGTAGTTTTGACACTGAACCATTTCATTTTGTTTGAGTCTCTGCTCTGTTACAGAACAAGACAAGCCGGAAAGCAACCAGCCTGAGTAGGTTTGTGTGCTAGTGCCAAAAGAGCTAATCAAAGCCAGCATATGGGGCATCTGCACAAGGAAATGGATGCTAAGTACCCGGTTCTGTGCTTGGACTGCTTCATAAACACGTGGGTTTTGCTTGGTCGTCTTGGAGGTAGCTGGGAGGGGATAGGACAGCTGTGGCCTCTCCACCTGTAAGTGGCCTAAATTATACCCTTGGCCTTGCCGCCTTCCCCAGCTGAAAATTCGCCTTCATGGATGTTTCTCCACACTGCCTAAGAGATATCTGATGAAGGCTTATTTCTAGATTTATGAATGAAATGAATGCTGATATATTACATTCAAGTTCAGTGAATATTTATTGAGTATCTGCTACTTATCAGGCAACATATGGATTGTATTCATCTAGATGAAAAATAAAATGGAGGGTAGGAGCAGTTATGAAGCCAGATCACACAGGTTTGAATTGGAACTCCTGCCATTTTACAGTGGAGAAAATGCAGTTAGAGGCAGGCACCTAACTTCGATGTGCTTCATTTTCTTCATCTGTAAAATGGGAATCAATAGAAGTTAACACAATGCACAGTGTTAAGTGAACAAAATAACCCTATGTTTTGGGAAAGCTCCAGGTAATCTTACCTAATCCCTGTGACTTTAAATACTAGACACTATTGATGACTGATGACTCCCACATTTATGTCTCAGTTCCTGGATCGCTCCTCTGAAATGTTGATTCTTACCCCCAAACTTTCTATGGCATTTCAAACTGAACTCCTGATTTTGTCCTCCAACAACCTGTTACTTTGTCACCCTCCCTGATTTAGCAAATGGCGAGTCTGTCCTCCCGGTTGCACAGTCCCTCAAATGTGGAAATAATTTTTAAATCTTCTTTTTCCCTTTTACCCTACTTGTAATCTATATAATCTGTCAGTTGTAATCTATACAATCTGTCATCTTACCCCACATGTAATTATACAATCTGTCAGCTGTATCTTCAATTTATATCCAGAATCTACCCTCCTCTTACCTTCTCTATGACTGTCTTCCTGGTCCAAGCCACATCACCTCTCACCCTCATTATTAGTCCTCCTGCATCTATTCTTGCCCCCATTCAGTCTTCTAAGGACAAGATTATTCTTCTGCAGTATAATTAAGTTCATAGCACTCCTGGTGTTTCCTGGTGGCTCAATGGGTTAAGGATCTGTCATTGGCACTGCTGTGGCACGGGTTTGATCTCCAGCCTGGGAACTTCCATATGCTCTGGAAATGGCTAGAAAAACAAAAATCATAGCAATCCTCTGGTAGGCAAAGGCAAAATCTTTATAGCTGCTTCTAAGGCCCTGTGTGAACTCTACTCCCCAACCTAACCTCTCTGCCCTTACTGCTCTTACCTTACAGCCTCTGTGACCTCCTTGCTCTTTCTTGGACTTGCCAGGCTTGTTCCTCTCTCTGGCTCTATGCACTTCACTGTTGCTTTTCCTCTAGTGTTCTTCCTTCAGATCCCTGCATACCCGCTCCCAGGGCCCCAATCCCGGTCTGTGTACAGATGTTACCTTCTCAGTAAGCACTGCCCTGACCACTCTAGTAAAATTACTACTCAGGGGTTCCCTTCGTGTCTCAGCAGTTAACGAACCTGACTAGGATCCATGAGGATGAGGGTTCAATCCCTGGTCTTGCTCAGTGGATTAAGGATCTGGCGTTGCCATGAGTCGTGGTGTAGGTCACAGACATGGCTTGCATCTCAACAGCTGAAACTCCGATTCGACCCCTAGCCTGGGAACTTCCATATGCCGAAGGTGCGGCCCTAAAAAAGAAAAAAAAAAAATTCCTAGCACTCTGAATTTTTCTTTCCTGCTTTATTTTTTCTTTTTTATTAACATTAATCACCCTCTCTCATATTATATATTTTACTTGTACATTTATTTTCTCCTCCAGCAGAACGTAATTTCCAAGAGAGTAGGTATTTCTGCCTTTTTTGTTTACTACTATGTCCCCAGAGCTTACAGTAGTCTCTAGTACATATTAGGCATATAATAAATATTGTGGAATGGTTGAAGTAATTTATTCTGTGAGAGTTTTCTGAGCACTAAACATATAGCATTGGATTAGTTGCTGCTTAGGATAAAAAGAGGATAAAAGTATTCCATACCCTTAAGGAAGTCAAAATCTAAGTTAGATAATAAAGCATACAGATATCTATAGTATAAAACAGAATTCAGATGCCATAAAAAATTATAAGTAAAATACTAAGGAGAATAATGTGGGCTTTTAATTGGCCTCTAAGAATGGACTCTGAGGAGTTCCTGTTGTGGCTCAGTGATTTAAGAACCCATCTAGTACTCATGAGGTTGTGGGTTCGATCCCTGGCCTTGCTCACTGTGTTAAAGATCTGTCATTGCTATGAGCTGTGGTGTAGGTTGCAGATGCACCTTGGATCTGGTGTTGCTGTGTCTATGGCATAGGCTGGTGGCTACAGCTCTAATTCAGCTCCTAGCCTGGGAACCTCCTTATGCCATGGGTGCAGCCCTAAAAAAAAAAAAAAAAAAAAAAAAGGAACAGACTCTGAATATGTTAACAGGATTTCAGCCAGAAGAGATGAGATGGGAATTAGAGGATTTCTAAGACAAAAGGAATGACATGAGCAAATCTGCATAGCAATGGAAAAGGTAGGTTATAAACTGAGAATAGTAGGCGTTTCAGTTTGAGAAGTATATGGAGTATACCACATAAAGGGAGTGGGAAATGTCAGTTATGTATAGTGGACACTTCTTCACACACAGTTCCTGATAAATGGAAGCTTCTGTGCTCCTCTTCCTTGAGCAGGGGAAACCATGAGGTGTCCCTGTTACTCACCCCCTTTTCCAACCTCCCTTTTGTCTATAACCAATACAGATAATGATAGGTAGATACCGGTTAATAGCCTGGTGTGGAAAGCCCTATTCTCTCAAACAAATTCACTTTGGTGAATCAGGTTTTATTTCTTGGGAACTTGAACTATAGAGAACGGAGACAGTCAGGCGAGAGCAATGGGGACGTGGCAGAGAGGACATGAGGCAGAGAGAGACCATGAGAATTCGTAAACAGAAGTTCATGGGTATTTACAAGAATAAAGAAGCTCTGATTAAGCAAATGTTTAATGAAAGTTTAAAAGAAGCTCATTGAAATGACAAAATCATATAGAGAATAAAGGGTAGCCTTGTTGGTAGAAGGAAAACTAGTTCAAAAAACAAAACCAAACAAACAAAAACCCTGAAAGAAGGCAGTTCTTAGTGAATATCTATGCCATTTTAATGAAGGTATGTAAGTCAAGATGCACAAACTCCTGCTTTTCTATTACTGAAGCAACAAGATGGGGACCACATGTCTCCTGAATGGTTTAATATTTCTTTTCTTTTGCAAATCAAAACCATGATAAGATATTACCTCACACCAGTCTGAATGACTACTCTCAAAAAGTCTACAAATAATAAATTCTGGAAGGGATGTGGAAAAGTAGGAACTCTAGTATACACTTTTTGTGGATATTTAAATTGATGCAGCCACCACTATGGAGGAAAGTTTGGAAGGCCCTCAAAAAGTAAAAACAGAACTACCATGTGATCCAGCAATTCCAGCCCTGGTTATATGTCTGGAAAATATGACAACACTAATTCCAAAAGATACATGCACCCCGATGTCCATAGAAGTCTTATTTACAATAACTAAGATATGGAAGCAACCTAAATGTCTACTGAGAGAGGAACGGATAAAGAAAATGTGGTACACATATACAATGGAATATTAGCCATAAAAAGAATGAAATAATGCCATTTGCATCAACATGGATGGACCTAGAGCTATCATTCTAAGTGAAGTTAGAAAAAGCCAAATAGTCTATGTTATCACTTATATGTAGAATCTAAAATAAGGTGGATAAAATTTCTTTTCTTGGACTTCTATGTTTTTTCTGTCTTATACCCTTGTAGCTGCATCACGTCTCATTATTTATGATTGACTGTGTTGCTGATACTTACAAGTTAAAGATCCTTATTCGAACCATTTGCCCTCTCGTGATTAGCTTCCTCTTCTGAACTATGATGTACCAAATGAAGTGGACATGCTAGATATCTTTCAATGATCTCCATAGCAATGAAAATAATCTCATGATTTTTTTCTGTTGGGTATTTGTATGTTTTCTGTGTTGAAGAGTATTATCATAAAGTAGCCCATTGTTCTCTTTGGACAGCTGGGGATAGAAAAAACTGTTTAGTGAAAACTTTTACAACTGGCTTTTTTTCTCCTTCTTTCATTTAATTTGGTGCTTTTGTTTGAAGTTGTATGTCTTGTTTTTGAAAGATGCTACCATCCTAGAAAGATGAGAATTTAATTGCTCTCATCAAACATGCTGCCTAATAAATTGCTTACTCTGGCAGAGAAAATTAGAAGTAGCTTTAATACGAGCAAAAGTATTTTTAATATGGCAGATTTTATATGATGTAGATGTATATAACTAGATTTCTTTATATCATATGCCATTTGTGATTGAGTATTGGCATAATGGCCACAGTTGATCTTATTATAGGCATAAATGCAATGATAAATGGATCTTGTTTTCTGTGGTTGTACTGTTTTCCAAATTTTCTCTTAAGGAAAAAATATGAAATATTGTAGTATTTTGACATAAATTTGTATTTATAAGGTAGAGGACTATTTTAATTCTACTTCATTTGTAATACTTATTTTTGCTTTCTGGAACCTAGTGATGCAAAGCAGGTCACTTAAATGCAATATGAAAATAAATTGAATTCCTCCTCTCAGTTGTCTATCCCAACTACTCAAATATAATTCAGACTATTTTCTGCATTAGTAGAATTTGTTTCTTTTTCTCTAGAGGAAAGCTTTTCTGCAAGGCAGCCCATTCTTCTAAGTTTTCAAATAAAACTGGTCTAGTTTAATATAATTTCATAGAATTTCTTTTTCATAAGGATACTAACAAAATCTGCTGCTTTGCTCAACATCAGAAATTATTTTCTTAGCATCAGGAGACAGTAGCAAAACTAACATTTAAAAAATACCATAATAAATCTGGATATAGGAAACTGCTTGAGGGAGAAAATCTAGAAAAACAAAATCAAAGAGAGGAGTTATTTTTCTTTGTCAACTAAATCAACATCAAAGGTATTACTAGCTGCTCCTATACTGCACAGTTGTTTAAATTTTTATAATTTTTTTGGCCGCACCTGTAGTATGTGGAAGTCCCTGGGCCAGGGATCAAACCATGCCACAGAAGTGACAATGCCAGTTCCTTAACCACTAGGCTACCAGGGAACTCAAATTTGTATACTATTTTTAAAGAGCATAACAGAAAAAATTCAAAATCAACATAATCATTTAAAGTTATAGCAACATTACCTAGAAGACACAAAGTTAAAGAGAAGAAACTGACATTATGGATCATATCACAAGGTATTCATAAATGTTTACTGCAGTAACTGTAGACACAGGCACGGGTATGTCAGAAGTTGCAAAAATGCAAGACTATGGGACTTGAGTTACATGCTGAACTTTCAATAGTTGGAGAATTTACTATATTAAAAAGGGATTATGATCAGTAAACCAGCATTTTTTCATTTTCCTTAGCACTGAATGATGATCTTTTTCATTTGAAAAGTGAAGTAGAGGAATCCCCTAGCATAAGTACTTCCTTCTCATCTACATAACTAGTTTAACACGTTATATTATAATAACATCCTGATAATCCTTGGTCATGATTATTACCTAGAAAACTGAGATTTTTCAAAAATGATCAACATTAATAAATTAGTAAGATCTCTGAATCTCAGAAATTTGCTCCATAGTTGCCATTGCATTTTCAAAATTTTTGTTGATTCTTGGGCTCTGTATTTATTTAAACTCCAAAGCAGTTTTTACCAAATTAATTTTAAAATATCAAAATTGTATGTATACATGTGTTTACATACATATGTAAATGTGTGTGTCTATATGTTGGTTGTATAAGAATGTGAGTCTGCTGGTCCATTGTGACAGAATGAATTCGTGTGTTTTTATCTTCTTCAATCATTTGATCACTCAGCGAATAGTGTCTCCAGTGTCCCAGGTACTACATTACTATATAATGATGACTAAGGTATGAAACTCATGAGAGAGGGCTCAATTCAAATAATGAAACAAACAATGCAATGAGGTAAATGTTATTTAGGATATTCGTAGGATAGTCTCCACTTGTAGTAAGAACATAATGTGGTGCTGTCTAGTGTTGGGGACCTGGTGAATTGAGTGCTCCAGGCAGAGAATGTAAACGGCCAGATCCAGTTACATGGTAAATCAAGCTAACAAAGTTTTGCGAACAAAAAATGATAAATAATTTTCAGAAAGGAGAGGTCTGTTTTTTTTTTTTTAATGAAATAAAATCAGGGGGGAAAAAGAGACATTAAAGACAAAAAAGTAAAAATGCGAGTTGCTATAGTAATTCAGTGAAGGTTTTAGGATTGTGGTTTAAGACAGAGTGAAGCAAGGCCCTTATAGCCTGGTACTTGGGTTTTAATCCCCACTCGGGAATAGGGAATGAATGATAGGACAGGGCATGAAGTTAAAACTGAGATCTCTCCATAAAGCTAAAATCTGGAAGGGTTAAATCTTTCATAGAACAGGATCTAAAATCTCTGTCTATGGGATAACAAGAAGCAGTAGAATGCATTAACTCTGCCCAGGGATCAAACCATGCCACAGCAGTGACAATGCCAGTTCCTTAACCACAAAACAAAACAAATGAAAAAATGTATTTCTATAGGAAATCAAAACTTAAAGCTTGTTCCATGCAGGAAGTGATGCACATATTTCGCTCTCTCTGTGGGGCAGGGATTACTATGTAGACATTGTACCTTAAAATTGGATCTTAACACAATGAAATCCTTTGGACATCTGGTAGAATCAAACACAAATGCAAAACTACTCTTAAGGAATCCTTCCAACCCGGTGGTACAGAGAGTCCCATAGAGAAAAAAAATCCCTACTCGTTGATGAACCCTAACCTCTTCCCCATCACCCTTACAGAAGTCATCCACATTGAGGGAGATTTAGAAATCATAGCAAATAGTCATCCACATTGAGGGAGATTTAGAAATCATAGCAAATAGGAGAGTCAGCATCCCTTGAGAACTAGAGATGATAGGACGATCTGAAAAAGTACATAAAATAAAAGTATAGGCTCAGTGATGAGAATTTTTTGTCTTTTATTTACTTTATATCCTTGGTGTTGAGCCTACTTCTAGAAATTGTTAATTGGATTAATATTTTTGCAACAAAGAGATCCAAGGGAATATAGAGTTAATTAAAATAAAAGGACAAGGCAAAATAATTAACAGACAAAACTGAAAAAAAAAAAAAAGGAAAACTAAGTGGTACTTCTAGAAGTGGAAACTATAGATATTGCAATTTGAAAACATAAGAGATGGGTTATAGGGCAAATCAGACAAAACTATACTCAAGGAAAAAGATCTGGGGATAGTTCCCTTAAGTGGGGCACAAGTGAAAGAAACAGTATGGGAGAATGATGAAGAGATACGGAGACTAAACCATCCATCTGTCTGAAATAGGATTTTCAGAAGGAGCTGAGAGAATGGGTAAGAAACTATTTAAGGAGTTAATGACTGAGGAATTTCCAGAGTTAATGAAATATATGAACCCTTATATAGAAATTCACAGTGAATTCTGAGCAGATTACCGCAAAATAAATCCATTTATAGACATAAGCAAACAATTTAGGATTAATTGGACAACAGAGATTTTTAAAAGAAACATTGGAGGCTATGAAATAAGAGAGTGGTATCTTCAAGGTTCTGAGAGAATAAATTGTCAGACTAGAATTCTACGTTTGAACCCATTAAGGCTAAAATAAAGACATTTTCAGGTGAATGAAGACTAGAGGTTTCTAGGCAAAGACGCTCTCTGAACTGCTAAAGAATGCACTTCAGAGAGAAGAAATTGTAACCAGGTTAGAAAAAAATGTGAAACTTTATATGCAATGGTGAACCAAGAAATGGTAAGCATATAGGCAAATATAAGTAATTGATGGTCTTAAAAGTAAGTTTTGGGCAGCTAACACAAAGATATAAATAAAATACAAGACAGAAATGAAAATCTGTACCCAGGCAATCTCAAGTTTTTGTGTAAGAGAAGAGAGTAGAAATTTCCTTAACCTTTTTTTAGGATAAAATATGCATGCAATTAAAAAAAAA